>JAHWFO010029543.1:629935-659679 GCA_023313115.1 Rhysida immarginata
TGGGGGGGGGGTTAATTTCTTGTTAATAAATATACCGGGTGCGCAAGAAATAACGTGAGGTGTTTAGAGCTCGCTAGCGGGAATTCTATTAGGCCAAATGCAGTACATTTTGGTGTATATACTTAGTGGAACATGCAGTTTCGATTTCTGCAAAAAAAAGTACCAAAAGTCGCCATAGGGGGCGCTTATTTCAAGAAAACAATGAATACCTAATTGTCAAATGAACAAATACCGTACAAACCAACTTTAGTAACAACAATAAACAATGTTTTATTTTTAATTACAAATGTGTTTCAGTATGACCACCAGTGTGCTGTTCCAATAGCTGCATGCGGTACACGACATTTTCTACGACAGCTCGCAGCATATCTGCATTAGTCTGATATGTAACGTTATTTGATCCTTTAAGGTTGAGAGGTCAGGAACATGTACTTGATACACAAGGCTTTTCAAATATCCCCATAACCAAAAATCACAAGGGTTGAGATCAGGCGACCTGGGTGGCCATACCATGGGAAATGCACGACTAATTATTCTGTTGTCTGAAAAACGTTCTCGCAAGATCTGCTGCACCTGATGTCCGATGTGCGGTGGCGCACCATCCTGCATAAAAATGGTAGAATCCAGACAACCCTTTTCCTGCAATCGTGGTATCACAAAATTTTCAGGCATATCGGCATACCTGGCAGAATTGACGGAACAAGTCACCGGTCCACGGGGTTGGATTTCTTCAAAAAAGTACGGGCCGATGATGAAAGAAGCAGTAAAGCCGCACCATATTGTTAGTTTCGGTGAATGCATAGGAGTTGGCAGACACACTTGTGGATTTGATGCAGCCCAAATACGGCAGTTGTGGGTATTGATATCACCATTCAAATAAAAATGTGCCTCATCACTCCATAAAATTTGCCATGGCCATGCATCATCCACTTCCATACGTGCTAAAAATCTCAACGAAAAGTCAGTTCGGGTACGTTCATCTCCAGGAAGCAATTGTTGAACAGGTGTGAGTTTATAGGGGTAAAATGTCAATATCTTATGCAATATTTTCCTCACCGTCGAATATGGGATATCTGTTTGGCGTGCTATTGCGTGTGCATTGCTGGTACCCTGCACAGTAGTCATCTCCTGCTCCACAACAGCAGTTGCAACTTCTTCAACGTGTTGCTGCCTGATTCGTTTGCGTCCCCGGCCTGGTTGCACTACTAGAGTTCCGGTAGATTCAAATCGTTCAATCATTTTCCGTAAGTTAGTTATGCTCATCGGTCCTCTTCGTAACGTTTTCAATCGCCGGAATTTACGAAGGGCAGCACTTGCATTGTCGCTCTTCTGATAAAACAACTTGACTAATAACGCCCGATCAGGCAGAGTAAACGTCATCGTTCGTGAATGATGGGAAATCCTCAGCCTTGCCTTTTATTGTCATGATTGCTCAACACGGAACGCGCTTATGCAAATGTATTCATTGTTTTCTTGAAATAAGCGCCCCCTATGGCGACTTTTGGTACTATTTTTTTTTTTTTTTGCAGAAATCGAAACTGCATGTTCCACTAAGTATATACACCAAAATGTACTGCATTTGGCCTAATAGAATTCCCGCTAGCGAGCTCTGAACACCTCACGTTATTTCTTGCCCAACCGGTATATGTATTTCTGCTTCACAGTTAAAGCTCCTCCTTGGAATTTTACAAGATTTTATTATTTTTTTCAATACATTGTCCTTGCAATTTGGGTTGCTGCTCCTGTTCCCCTTGGAGTTTTGTAAGAGAGGAGTCCTTTTAATTCGTATGTTGATATCATTTGCAGTGTATGCAAATCTTTTTTTTCCTCTGTGGACTGTTAATTAACATTAGTTAAAATTTCCGGCTATTTCTGATGGCCTTATTCATACTAATCTTATTCAAGTTTACATAATGAATAAAAAAGCTGTGCGAAAATAAATGTGGAAATATAATCTTGCTAAAGTGACGTATAACTTGTATGAGGAGTGGCTTTTGATCTAATTAAATCGTGTTCTCTTCGACTTTTTTTTTGAGTTGGTTATTTTCAATTTTCTGTTTTATTAAAACTGTTGAAGTGTTGAATGTGAATCAATTCATAATGTCATTCTAGATCCACCTTCAATGTATCGATTTAACAGAGACTTGATGATACAGAATACAAAGCATTTTTTTTAATCACTCTTAAGGTTGTTCTTGAGTATAAGATTGGCTCTGTTTTAAGCTGATACTGTTTTATATTTCAAGAGGCAGTTGTCACAATTCATCCCTGTCACTTGTAGAATGGATGTGTTTATAGAGAACATTATCTTTATTTAACATTGCCTTTTCGCTAATTCCATAATTATCTATTTCATATAGGAGACAATAAACCAAAGTCGATTAATGTACCTATGTAAGCTAATTGATTTACTAACTTTATATCGTGGATGTTCAAGCAAAAATCACCAAGTCCAAAACGATAGTTTTGAAATAAACGCATTTCAAAGTTTGTTTGAAATTAAGCGATCAAACTTTAAGAGAGGACAGATTACAGCTAAAATTTCCAAAAGAAGTGATTTAGTTTGATATGTACAGGGGTTGGACAAAATAATATGAACACCTTTGATTTTAGACATTTTGTCGAATATCTAGAAAATACTTGACGAATTATCCTGAAACTTCAGGGGTGTAAAGAGCATGTTACACCTCATATATTTCAGCGAAGATTTTGTCCCGAAGGCAAATAGGGGACCAGCAACAAACTGAACAAAAAAAATAATGTTTGGGATCACCCTGTAAAAAATAGTGCTTGAAATGTATTGTAGCTGCAGCAAATGATTATGAGGCTTCTTTTACTTTGTTCATTCGTATGAGAATACCACGTATATTCATGGAGATATAAAGGTTTCTTTAAAAAAAAAAAAAATCGAAATTTTTTCGTAAGTTTTTTGTTTATAACATGCACGGTTTTCAACCCAATGCTATGCCATTTTCAGGAAACTTGACAAACTACAGTAGAGACAACGCCCTGCAATCAGAATATAAAAATAATAAATATTTGATGAAATATGAGTATTTTTTACTAAATAATATTTAACTGCGCATGCGCAAGCGTTACCGAAATGTCTTTTGCATAATTTTTTAGCCAAATGCATAGAGCTACTCTTATAAAAAGCTCAAGCAAACATCGTGAAAATTCAGAAAGATATTTATTTATTTATTTTATTTTGGTTAAAAACTATTCCAGTAAACGTTACAATCGTCCATCCAGAGCCAGTATGGCCGTAGGCCGACGGAGTAGGTCCCTGGATGGGGAACAAGAGACAGTGTCAAACAGTATTGTAATAAAAAATATGTTGAGGGGATGAGGTGGAAAGGGGAAGGCGATAATTAGATAGGTGGATGTGTTAAGAAATAATTCTTTATACGGGTTTTAAAGGTTGCGATATTCGGGGCATTCGGAGATCTGGTGGCATTAAAGACAAGAGTCTGTTGCCTGAGACAGATGCTTTTGAGTTCATAATTATGCTTTATGCGCGTTATTTGCAAGAAGGCTGAGTGTCAAGTTTTGTAAGGAGATGCGTTATTGATTTAAATAAGGGTTGAGAAGGAAGATTAAAATGTGATTGCTGAGTATCTTGTATATAAAGATTGCTAGGATTGAAATAAAGTATGGGTGTGATAGCCACTGTGGTAAAAAGATGAGAGACAGGGGCTGGTTTGCGTAGTTTTAATAAAATATGAACGAACCATTTTTTAAGTCTGAATAACCGTAAAAGCTCGAACCCCAGAATTGAAGGCCATAAGTAAGTGAGGAGTGGATTAGAGTATTATATAATAGTAAGAGGATTTTTGGGGGAAAGAATTGGAGACGGGAGAAAAGCCCTAAACGCTGATTCAGAGTTGTAGCTGAAGAATTGATGTGGATATCCCAGGTGATGCTATGAGTTAAGTGAATGCCTAAATATTTAAAGGATTTGGTTGGTGTAATCTGTTGTGAGTTGTAATATAGGGAAAATTCGTTCGTGTCAAATTTTTTATCGCTGATAGAATGAGTTGAATTTCAGTTGCTCTCAAAAAAAAAAAAAAACCGATAAGGGGTTTTCTCGAAATTTTTATTTTCTGACCGGACACCAGTATCTACTTCTTCTCCTTACGCTGATCTTTTATTGACTCAGTGACTTTCACTTGCACTCCCACGATATGTAATGTTTCATTGTGTCCTTGTTAAAACAATCATGAATATTTAAAAGTAATGCCGAAAAAGCTGAAAACATGGCAAACGACCTAACTTTGAAAGATTATAAATGTTATTTACGTAAGTATTTATTCAATAAAAGTTGCGCAAGCATTAAGTACGTAGATTGAACACTATTAAGAATAGCAAAAAAAAAAAGTTTTTAAGATGCGAAAAATTTTTTTCAAGCACGATTAGGCGGAAAATGGCTGTTATCCGCCCATCTCCTTTTTTTTGTGCAAATCAATACCTGCGTCGACTAATAATTTCTTAAAATAAATTTGGTTTTGGAAAGAACTGGGTATTCGTTAATACTCAATCGTTGTGTGAAGAGCATTTAAAATTCTATTAAAGGTGTGGACGTGGCTGAGGGTGAGGTGAAATCGGCATGTCCGATACGAGCAATGTTGAATTACGATGTAACGAGAACCCCCAACATCTCATTTTATTACGCTTCAAACCGCAACGAAATTTTGGCGCCACTAATCGCGACAGCTTCCACGATTTCATTTATAATCCATCCAGTTCATTCTTAAAACCATCCTTCATTTATTATCAAGCTTCTTGGTAGAGGCCATGATAAACTCTTCCTTCTCTAGCTCGAGATAGAAGTAGCTTGAGAAAGGAATTTTTATTATTATTTTTTGAATATATACATGTTGAGGACGAATTTGAAAATAACTGCACGTCCTGGGTATTAATAATGAATAAAGTCGGCTGTTAATGTGATTGGCGGCCATCATCTGCGTCTTCGGTTTAGCGAAATCAATTTCGCTTATCGACGTCTCCTTTTCGAAATGCCGCTTAAGTGGAAGGCTCGTTGGTTGGCTGGTTGGTTCCTCAAAGTAAATGGGCAACGTCAACGCTTCATTTGCGTGATGCCAAGTCATTTGTACTCGTTACTCTTCAGGAGTACAAATCCATTTAGCCTTTAAGTGTTGTCTCCGAAAGCTCCACGGGGGATTCCCTCCCAGTTTGGCGTTTTCCGAAGGAATCGTCTTAAGACCCCCGGTTCTGCCCGTTTGCCCGTCAATTAAGTCGCTCCATTAGAAGCGTTCGCACGACGGCCAAATGGCGGCTCAGGCGGATTTTACTGCTTGAAACCGTTTTCGAAGCTAATTTTTAAGGAAAAGAATTAATTCGGGGAAATTGTTAAGAGTTTTAAGGGGGGCGTGGATGGTAAAAAGGAACGCTGAGAATTATGGCGCTTCAAAAACGGTTTCTCTCATTTCCCTCCCACCCCCCGTCAACTCTTCGAGCGAAAATTAATTAAATCCTTTAATAGTCGGGAATAAAATAATCTCGGAGCAATCTGCGAGCGAAATTGAATAATAGCCTATATAAGGGGAAAATCTCTTTGCGCTATAACGAATTCTTGAAATGTTTTCAGCGTGTATAATTGATGTGTGAAGTCAAGTCATCATCAGTCCGTTTGGGATTATTATTTTATTAAATTTATTTCGAAGGAAGATATTTTAGAGTAATTAACCGAATAAAGCTCTCTTTAAAGTGTGGCTAATTTTATAATTTCCCCAAGTGAAAGTTGAGTTTTGAATGTCGTCTCGGTAATTGTGTTTGAAGCATTATTGTGCTCAATATGGAATGAATTCTCTTTGTATTCGACCTTAATCTTTGAAGAATTAACAAAGCTGATAGGACTGGACGTGAATTAATTATTTTCGTTGCTCCATATAGAGGAATTAAGGCGAAAATTGAGAATCTGCATATCTAGATGAGTAATAAAATTCGACTTCAAATGAAGGGCTCAGCCTTTTGAAGCTAGAACTTCGTTGAATAGCTTCAGAAAAAAATATTAATTATGGTAGCATAATTAATGGCCGACTCTGAAACAAATTAGAATTCAGCAGTAACAAATGGAGCAATCATTTTATTCAGAAAAATGCCCGCCTTCGGTCTAAAAAATTGCTGACTGTATGACTAGTGAAACACTTGCTCTTCAAGAAGTGGTCCAAATATTGAAAGGTGTGAAAGTCTGATAGGGCCAAGTCATTGTCTAGTGATTAGGCAGGGTGAAGAAGGATCTCTTACCCCAAGACCTGTTTGGAGGGCAATGCATGTTTCCAAAAGCCGTATCTGCTGCTGTTCGGTGCGGGACCCAGGTGCCCAAAAATGTCTCCAAACAGTTCATTGTGCGCGTTGGATTTTCTTAGCCTTTCGGCCTTACTATTGTGTATCATGCATAACCGAACGACCGGTTGGCTTATGAACGATTCACCGATCGTGGGCCATCTCAACATTAACGGCAGAATTGGCATCATAATGGTCTAAGAAATCGCATCCTGGCCCTCAAGAAGTGGCCCAAATGGCGAAGCATGTGAAAGAAAGGTCTACAACTAGTGAATATACAGAGCGAAGAAACACAATGCAAATTTTAGAACAAATCATTAGATGGTCAGTGAGGGTTTTAATGGTACGCCTACCTCAGCTGTTCGAATTAATGATGAAACACAGGAAAGAAAACCCCGCAGCCTGGACCCAAACCAGGAACCCTCGGCTCGGACCGCCAACGCGCTAACCAATTGCGCCACTGCGGCCATGAAAGCGGACCGCTATTTGCATGACCTTAGGGCTTGGTTAGAGCAGTTACCTAGCTCGCAGGCTGGGACTATCTTTCCCAAGGCGTAAATTCTTAAAGAACAAATCATTAGATGGTCAGTGAGGGACTGTAACTTAGATGCTGTAACTTCTGCTATTCCTGTAGATACCAGTTTTTTAACCTTCTTCTTAGGTCATACGCCAAAGTCGCCAGCGAGTTCATGTATTGTGGACCTTGGTTTCTCTTCGATTTTTTGCGTTAATTATACCGTGTCATATATAAAGTTTGAATTCGGCAAAATCATTAATCTCACATTGCGTTGTCCTTTGATCTGACTGAAATAATTTAAAAAAGCACCTGGACTTTGTAGGGGTATATTCTAGTTCCTACTAAGATGCGTGGAAGGAATTTAAAAAGCACCTCTGCACAATCGGCCAATAATTATGAAACAATGCAATATTTAAAATTGTGCATGAACATTCCCGAACAAATATGCATGAAAAATATGCTGGACAAGTCTTCAATTAGAACTTTCATGTATCTGTAACGATTTTTAAGATAGGATTTGAAAGTGTCCTAATTTGTATATTTGGGATGATGAAAAGTGCACCATGGATAGGTCACCCCCAATTTTCTATTCATTGGATTCATCAAGATTGATATATCTGCTTCGGTTACGAAAAAAAAGGGGGGGGGCTCATTTTTGTATCCACCCTGTATTATCTTGGGAATTGAGATACCTTTTTCTCTCAAATTCTTCCAAAATTTAACCTTAATAAGCGATTTCAACAGATGGAAATCCTACGGGAAAAGTCGGACTGTAAGGTGCATGCTCGAAGACTGTATGAGAACGAGCAGATGGGATAGCCATAGACTCTTGAATCGATCCTGAATCTTTTGAGCTACTTAAGGATGGGCATTATCATACTTCCTTGTCGAAATTTCTTGCCCCATTCAACACTGCTATATGAGTATTGTTATAGTCGCCATATACGAGGGTTATTCGTAAAGTAAGGTCCGTTTTGCAATAAAAACAAAACTACTATATATATTTTCAAAATTTTTTTCTTTACCAGATTTTATGTACCTTTAACTATTTTCCCACATAGTTTCCAAGTTTATTTAAGCACTTGTCGTATTGCTCAATGTATTTCCACATGATCACTTCATAGAAGCTGCCGCCGGTGAAGAAATTCACGCAGTTTTCACTTGTTCATCGTCGCGGAAATGCAGGCTGCTGATGATCTCCTTTAAATTCTGGAAGAGGTAGAAACCATTTGACGCGAGATCCGGACTGTAAAGCGGGTGGTCAAGTTGTTTCCAAACAAAAGATCTGATTAGTTGGGAACAACTTGACCACCCGCTTTACAGTCCGGACCTCGCGTCCAGTGGCTGTTCCGGGAGCTAAAGGAGATCATCGGCAGCGTGCATTTCAGCGACGATGAACAAGTGAAAACTGCGTGATTTTCTTCACCGGCGGCAGCTTCTATGAAGTGATCATGCGGAAGTACATTGAGCACTATGACAAGTACTTAAATAAACTTGGAAACTATGTGGAAATATAGTTAAAGGTACATAGAATTTGGTAAAAAAAAATTTTGTAAATATATTACTAGTTTTGTTTTTATTGCAAAACGGACCTTACTTTACGAATAACCCTTGTACAACTTTCATTCTCGTAAAAATTTCCATTGGCTGACTCCCTTCATCAGCACGCCTTCAAAAATTGAATAAGAGCACGCAGATTAAATTTGGACGGATTGTCTACCATGAATGCCGCTTTCTCACTTAATCATAACTCTTAGAAATACAGGTATTGGACATTGAAACTGAAACACCTGGTAGAAATCCAAAATCTTTATTTAATAAGGTGTTGGGGCACCGTGGGCAGCCAGCACCACAGCAACACGTCTTGGGAAGGATCAGTAGAGGTCCTGCACAGTTTGCACCCCAGACCATTACTGATCCACCCATTACTGATCCACCTCCGTGTTTGACTGTGGGTGCCAAGCAGTCTGGGTTGTAGGCATCAGAGGGGCTCCTCCAGACAAATACCCTCCCTGTTGTTTGGAAGACAGTGTAGCTGGACTCATCCGAGAATATGACGCGTTTGAGGTCATCCAACGTCCAGGTTTTATGCGTCCGGCACCACTGAACCCGCTTGGAGGCATTTGTACTACTGATGAAAGGCTTCGGTATAGCAACCCTGCCATGGATGTTGGATTTATGCAGGTAACGACGGATTATCTTCGTGCACACAGGTTCCTGGAGGTGTGTATTCATTTCTGCGGTGATTTCTGCTGCGGTGGTTTTCTGCTTTCGTGCAACAATCCTGGTCAATGTCCTGACGTCTCTTTCCGACAACTTCCGTTTTCCCCTGCAGTTGCTCCTCCTGGACGTGGTTCGTCCTTCCTGTTCATATGCACACATCACCCTGGATACTGTAGCACGTGAGACATTACAAAGTGTGGCAGTTTTGGACACAGATGCACCTGCTAGACGCGCCCCAACAATCTGCCCTTTTTGAAGTCGGACATGTCTCCCATTATAGCGCTCTGCACAGACAATTTGTAGCTTACTATCGAACTTTTCTACTGGAGTGACTACCAAGACCTCTGACACGTGATTCATTGATATGCATACGATTAATTACCTAGCAGAAGGTTCTATTCAGCCCTGGGGGTAACCAGTGCTATTTGCGAAGGTGTTTCAGTTTCAATGTCCAATACCTGTATGTATACAGTACAGATAATGTGTGACAGACGCCTCACTATTACTTAAACAATGCATATGAACAACTGCTTTCCGTTGTCTTGGCGATACCATCGCGGCTGCACAGTCCAAAAGTGTTTTATTGAACATCTTCGTAGATACGAATTCCGGTTTAGGCTTGATGACGAAATTCGGCCACAGATTACCGAGTTGACAGATGCGACATAAGCCCTTTTTAACATGGGATGATTGGGTGCGATTTGACGGTCGCGCCTTCAAGTGAAAAAGAGGGGAATTACCTGACAATGTGTACTCTGCAATGGAAAAACAGTGTAATTTAAATTCCAAAATTAATTGGAAAAAATACGCAATGAAACGCAACCGCTCATACCCTCGAGGCTAACGAGAAAGACAGGCTCCGGCACTGAAAAGTCACCTCACCAAGATAGGTCTATTAACAATGTAACTTTCATTGTTTTCATCTTGTATTTCACAATCAGTGTTTTTTCCTTTGTTGGAAACATGAAGGTTGGATTGTTAATGATTTTTCAGTGCCGGAGCCTGTATTTCTCGTGAGCCTCGTCATACTCTCTAATGTCGTATCTGTCTCCTCGGTAATCTGTGATTCGGCGTTTCCATAAGGATTCTCCTCGGCTGGTTCCGGAAATTGATGTTGCTATACCTCCTAAGATGCTCATACGTACGTTCCTCCCGGAGTTTGTCCGCATCGTTTGGAACCCTCCCCCTATATGGACGAATTTTACATTAAAAACTGAGAAAATAAACTCTCCGAAAGTGTATAGCAATTTCGACTCAAAGTTTGCTTTTTATAAAGTTAATGGATAAGATGTTGGAAGCCACATGGAATTTTGAATTTTTTCCCCCGAAATTCTTTAAACAGTGAGCTAATTTCGCAAAATGTATTCGAGTGAACAAGATTGGTGTGAATAAAGATTTGACAAGAATATGTATATCCAAGTCCTCCTTTTTATTGTAGTATCCCCTTTTGCTTTTTCATCTTAAACGTGTATACTTCATTTTGCGCTTATTAAAATGGGTACGCCAGGGAAATATTTCATTGAAACAAAATGATGTCTCCGTGTAATTGACACTCTTTCATTTCCGTTAATCCCCATATTTCAGTAGTTCAGGAAATACTATCACTACAGAGGCAGCATAAAACACAAATTAAATGAAATTAAGCCTAATATATTTTCTATTTTATCTTCATGAGCTGATGATGATGAGAGAATGGCCATTGACAAAATTGTTTCTCCTCGCCGCCCCGCTGAGAAACCCCGAAAATAAAACGCAAACAACTCGCGTTCGTCAAAAGTTAACAGCTTTTTATTAATGTTCACCTGCTAATGAAAATGATAAAATAACTATAAATAAAATTGTCTTCTCTCTCTCTCTCTCTCTCTCTCTCTCTGAACGCTGAAATGGTTGTCCTAATCGAGTTAAAGGAAGAGGAGCAGAAAGGAAACTTCGTCTCAGCGAGTCATCTTTAATGGAAATGAGACGAATGAGCAAATTTCATTAAAGAATGAATAAATTTCTTTTTCCCTGGGAAATTTTGCATCCATCACCGATCTCTGCAACCATCACTAGATATTTTCATTGCAGAGCATTATTAATAAGTCGAAACTTAAAGAGACTGAAGGATGCCGCAACAGATAGATGCACATATAAATATAAAATTGTGTCCCTAAGAATATCTCTTATCTGAAAAGCAAATCCCAGATATTTGCTTATAGAATTCTACGCCTCTCCATTATTAAGTACCGAAAGGTGCTGCATGCTATCAGTGTGGGGAAACGTGTCTGTCTGTCTGTCCGTCCGTCCGTCCGTCAGTCCGTAACTCTAACTCCTCCAAGGCTATGAAAGATTTTCAAAATCTGTTTTCGTCAGTCGATGAATATGACTCATGGCACGAACCAATCACAAATATTATCTAAATCGGTTCAATAGCACGTGCACAAATGGTACCTTCACCTAGCAATTTTCTATGGGAAGATTTAGTAAGTAATACATCAAACAAATCGTAATGACGAGATAGAAGCGGGTATTAATTACTATTTTCGCCAATTGATAAATATGGTTCTGCAAATATACCATTTTAAAAATGGTTGTAATCGATACAATGGCACGTGCTCCAATGGTACCCTTATGACACCCTTAAAAAGTTTCAATGAGGAGTTATATGGCATGTAATATGTCAAACAACCGGAAATGATAAAATAAGAGCGAATAAAACGTTATTATGTACATTTCTCCCATGCATGCTCAATCGAGTCCATATTCGGAATCTTCTTGGCCACTCGATGCTTTGCATATCCTCAGTTTGCAGAAACTCCACCACCATCAGAATTCTGTGGGGACGTGCATTATTAATTACAGTTTTCTCCAATTGATTATATGGTTCAGCGCATGAACCAATTTGAAGATAGTCGTAATCGATACAATTGCACGTTCTCTAATGGTACCTTTATGACACCCTCAAAAATTTTCAATGATAAGATATGGCATGTGATATATCAAACAACTTGGAATGATGTGTCATGAATGAATATAACGCAAAATTAATGATAATCCAAACTGATTCAAAAGTACGTGGTTTAATGGTATCATTGTGGTCAATTAGAACTTTCAATGTTAACATAGAGTAGTTGAAAAATATGGTCCCAAATTGGTTCAAAAGTACGTGGTTTAATGGTATCATTATGGTCATTTAGAAATTTCAATGCTAACAGAGAACAGTGTTTGACAGTCTGCGCTAGCCTTTGGCATCAGTGAATTGCGATTGATACACACACAGCTGGACGATGGTTCATCGTTGCCGATGGTACTTGCTCATGAGCAGCCCACAAGCCGCTCCGTTTCAGAGATGCTGTTTCCGAGACTGTATCATCACTATTTGTTCACTATTAAACTTTGTAAATCGGCAGCGTTTCTCATTCTAAGTACGAACACATGTCACAGCTCGTTTTTCAGTCGCGCTTTGCCAACAATTTTGCATAATAACCATTTTTTTTCCTGGATAGTGTGGACCTTATGCATTATATTTATACCGCAGTATGTTTATTAATACAACCTCTGACAATTAAGTTCGGTGAATGACCTCATATTGCGAGTGGATTGCTGGCTTACATGAAACAGCAGTTACTATCCTTCAAAGTAATCCCCGTCGATGGTAATGCCATTCTGGGAACGGCTGTACAAGTCCTGGAAACTCCTGGCATAGTCGTTTTTAGGGATAGCCTTCAGTTGGGTCGTAACATTATGTTGGATGTCTGGCCACTTCAGGGGGCGTCTTCCACGGTGTTCCGGCCTCCTCGGAACCGTTTAAACCGCACATAAACACACTTCAAAGTGATACCACTTTCTTTGTAAACTGTTGTCAGCATTTCATAAGTCTCTTTCGTTCGCTGATACATTTTGGGTTTCGACCACGCGCACTACACCTTCACTCTTCAATGTCCTGTTTAAACATTCGCAGCGCTGATTCTCTCAAATTTGTTTAAACATGTTTCGATCTGTCTGGGGCAGGATACGACGGTAGCGCACTCTTACGACTGTTAGCAATATGAGGTCATTCACCGAACTTAATTGCCAGAGGTTGTATCATGATGTTTTAGTTTAGTCAAGTGTTATATCTGACAGTCTTCCAACAAAGATGTATACTGTTGGAGCCCGACTAGCTGGCGTATCCGTTACAAAAGTCGCCCTATTACGAGAGCTTGTGCATTGTTATTGGGAAAATATCGTCTACAAAACACAAGAGTAGAAAGAAACCGATAGTGACTGTAGAGATAGAACGCCACTGAAGAGAACTGTCAACACCAAGAAGACCACAGCGACGAAAGTAACTGAGAGCTCAATCTGCAATAATCGCAGCACCCCATTTCCACAAAAACAGTGCTGCAGAGGGGACTTCGTATTTGAGCTGCTATTGCCAAATCACTTTTCACTCAAGTCAGTGAAAAGTGGAGACAGCAATGATCCCGGTTTGCCGAGCAATGGGAACCAAATGAAACCATATTCACAGGATCTGCGTATGCCTGAAAACACCGACGGATCTGTACATTTAGAGTCTGGGTATCTTACCAGCCTCTCTGAAGGAGCTTGAGCAGTGCCTGCATCAAGAATGGCCCAATGTCCAAATAAAACAAACAACATTGCAACGCAGATTCAGGCTTTGTTGCAAGTAAAAGGCAGATTCATTATGTTTTTCTACCCATTATTTTGTTCAACCCCTGAACATGCTGCAAATTTTGTATTTATTGTTATTTTATATAATTGAACATCGAGTAGTCCAAGGAGATTCGTCAAATAGCGGAACGAATTTCATTTCACAATTGAGTTGGTGCGCTCGTTGCCACTCCTGTCAACAATTCTTTAACAAGTATTTTAACAATTGTTCCTTTGTTAAAAGCAGTTACCAAGTGTAGATTTATGGCCATAACTTACGAGTATTTGAAAACTACTGTACGTGCGTTATAACGATTGAGTTGTTTAAGGGGAGGATAGGGACGCAACGTAAATCTACTTTATAGCTCACACCGAAAGAAGGTGGTTATTATTATTATTATTATTATTATTATTATTATTATTATTATTATTATTTTTAATGGAAAATATTCTCTCGATATTACAACTAAATTTTTAATACAAGTTTATTGAATGTTAACATTGATGTCTTGCATGACCCCGATGGCCTAATGCGAAAGTTCTTCGCCGATGGTTCTCGTGTGTGCAATCGAATGACTGGTCCACTCTGACCTTTCAGAATAGCTCACCTCAAGCACCGTTTCGCCGGTTCCACGAGAGAAACCCCTCACATGTGCTGCCAACCGCCGCGCTTATCATCGTAAAATTTGCTTCTAATTATCTTCCCAGGCCTTCAACGTAACTCAGGGTGTTTTAAGATGTCGATACGTTCTTGTTTCGAGAGCAACAACGGCTTCCAGCCTTTTCGTTCGTCTTGGCTCTTCTTCGTGTTAACAGTGTCGGCTCGATGTTGTCGTCTGGTTCATCATTGAAATTAAAGTTCATTCTAAGATGTGGCTTTCTTAAGGTTAAAACGCAGCAGTTGTGTTGATGATGAATATCCAGTCCTTTTATGTTCGATAGCTCAAAGGGTTTCGAAATTATTTGAATTTTTCTCTTCATAGTGTTGCCAACTTATTTAAGAGGACAAAATATAGATTTTATATTATAATATAGCTTAAAGCCCAAATATACGTATTTAGGCATCAGTCGACTCGGACAACATGGCTGCTAATGACTGTAGTCATAGACTGTAACTATCTATGTATTTCACATGAAATATCGAGTCAATGAGCTGTGACCATAGATCAAATCAAGAGCTGAATTAGCCTACAGTAACTGGATTGATCTAAATTAGCTTAGATGTCAAAATCCTCTTAGATAGCGGAAAGAGATTGTAGAATATTCAGGATTTCAGTAGAGCCAGTGACAGCCGTTAAGGACTAGCATATTGAGTGCTATTGAGACTGTTCTGAGGCGTTATAAAATTTGCCGTTTTCAAGATATAGACTATGAATACGAACACGATATGATTTTAAGTATTCATCGTGAAATTTAATATCCTTATCATATATCGATTATCTCAAACATTGTTTTCTGAAATATCGAATTTAGATAATGAATTATATTTCCTTGATTATGAATTATATATTTTTATGTATTTTCGGATGAATAAAATGAATTTTCATCTATCTATTCAAATCTAGAAAACGGTTAACTTTTGAATAGTAGGTTATAGGGTCAAATCGGCAACGACCTAAATAATAACGTCCTTAAATATCTAGGTCGAGTTTCCCTGTAACCCTGTATATTTATTTATAGTGGATCTATCTTAGAATTTAATACCAGAATGATTCATAACGTTCAAAAAGTTCCGCCTTGATTGGCTGTTCTCAATTTCATTACCACTAAAAGCTACAGACAACACATCACCAAAAATTCAACAGATGGGACTGAAATACCATATTACAGACGAAACAATCCAATAATCTTCTCAGGTTGCAAGATTCTTGCACAGACGGACGATTAACATAGATATAACCAGATGGACATCATATATCAATATCTAGCTCAGATACTCGAGCTTAGTGAAGTTACAATACATTTCCACTCCATAATATATACATACAAATTATACGCAAATCTTGCTTAAGAAATTAAACGCCATTGCCGAGGCAACAAAGTCCACATTTTCCTTATCCTTCTTTCTGTCAGTGGAGTTATTCTACACTCTGGATATTAATCCACAAATACATTTCAACAATCAGTGTTTTTTCGTTTGTTAGAAACAATGAAGATTGGATTGTTGCTCGATCTATTTTGGTCATGTGACTTTTCAGTGCCCCGGCCGTCTTTCTAGTTGGCTTTGTGTTGCGAGGAGTAGCACAAGGAGAAAGTGAGGGCTTTGCGCGCTCTATCTTATTTCTTCTTTATTCGTAATTATTATTGTTAGGATGTTCAAAAGTTGTTAAATATTATGGTACAAATCTGTTATGGAGATCTTGTATTTTTATTTGGTCTATGCAACTTTGTCCAGAAAGAAAGTAACCATATTATAATTAAGGCCAAAATTATTCCTACAGACTTTGACACAGTGGGCATGGTCGATACCAGCTACGCAAGTACGCTACAAACTGTAACCGACGAAAAAGACAGGCCTCAGCCAACACCTCCTAGAGAGAAGGCCTGCGGACAAAACGTGTATATATTGTTACATCATCAAGCGGCTATTATTAATCGTATTTCTACCAATAATAAGTCCTAAATTTGGCCGCTTGATGATGATGATGATGTAACAATGTATACACCTTTTGTCCGCAGGCCTTCTCTCTAGGAGGTGTTGCCACTCTAGAAATTAGTGTGAATTTTCTTTGAGCACGAAAGCTGGCATTAATTGGGGAGCACATCAGGGTATTACTATTTTGAGTATATATAACCACTGGAAATTAGTGCATCACGAATTTAGTGCATCGAAATAAATTTTCTTTTGGACCCGTCTTTTTTTCACGGGAGAAATACTCGTAATAGCATAAACGTGTATCGTTTTCAACATGGTGCAAAGAAACACAAACAGTTTTTCAGATCCATTTGTTTATTTGCAGTAATGTCTCATAGGACACTCTGACATCGCTATGATAACCTTTTCAGAGGTCGCGTCGACAGTGAAAAGGAAGCAAGCGGGCGGCAAGCCATACTACACAGTGCGCTTTCTCTATGGTGGACACCATCTTTTGTTCTGTCAATACCACTGCCTCCTATGAGCAGTTTAGATGACATGATGGAAACGATACACGATTCAGTTATTACTTTTAAAGGTTATTAAATGTTTTTATGATACAAATCTTTTATGGACATCCTGTACATTTTAATAATTAAATCCATTAAGATATACATTAACTTAAATTTGAAAGTGAGAAACATAATTAAGAAATTCATTATATGCGTCGCACAGCGCAAACTCATCTTAGAAAGTGTGTCCACTGTTGACACTCGTTATTATAAGCAATTAGCTGAACTATTTCCTCTTAGTTAACTGATTAAAACGGCACTGACATTTCACTTTAATTAAATATTTCTGCTGCAAATCTTTTTTTTTTAGTATACTCGTGGCGCAATTTGAGTTTTACTCCCCCTTTAGGTGTTCCTTCCACAGTTTTAAAAAATAGCCACGAACAGCTCAAGATGGATGTTGACAAAAGTTTGTTTCATATTGGATGAGGAGGAAGATCAGTCTTGGGAAGGAAGGAGTGGGTGGAAGGAGCGAGCAATTCATTAAGGCAGGGAAGGGCTCGGAGGCGCCCTGGGGTTCCTCAGTGGACCCGTAGAAAGTCCGTATGTATTTCACGGAACGCTAATTTCCATCGCACTCCATTCCCGTGATCCCCGAAATGAAATTATAACCGGGAAATTAAGTGCGTAATGGGTTGGGTAGGTGTGGTCAGTCGGAGCGGGGGTAGAGAGGCAAGATTTATGGGTCCTCGTTGCGGTCACCGTGTCCTGCGGGGCCGTTTCACCCTGATCGCTCCGAGAGAGGATAAAGGAAGGAAGGAAAAAATAAAAAATTAAAAAAATGCAAAGGACCATAGAGGTAGGCGGGGTAGGCGAGCGGGAGGGAGGTAGGTAGGTAGGGAGAAGAATGGCCAAGAGGAAAAACTTTAAGCCTAAGGCCGAGGATAAAGGGCTTATGCCTCTTTGGAGTCACAATTAAAACTTCAGTGGCCGGTGTATATTAATGATCCCTTAGCCGAGTAGTTATAAACAATAATGGATAATTTATTGTAACCATTACACAAACAAGGGTGCGTTTAACGGCCGCGAGCTGAATGGTCGGCGTGCGACTGCGCAAGCGCCCGGGGAGGCTTTTCCGACAGGCCAATCAAATAAAGTCGGAATTAATGCGAAGAGAGCACGACAATGGCGTGAATGACAATTAAAAGCGAAGGCCAACAATGCGAGCGTTGCACGGAGCCCCGAAACCCAGTGGTCAGCGCTCTTGCCCGCCTCGCCTCGCCCTGCTCCCCACCTCTTCCTTCGGACTAATTAAACTGTGAGAGTCGACAGAATAGCCAAGGATAGACAATAACCTTGCTGGACGTCTTTCCTGTTCTAATGGTGAAACTACGTGTCGGACTGGCGATCAGGCGAGCGAGGATTTCGCCACGTGGCTCGTCGTAATGAGAAGGGAAAAGTAACAAGTGGAACGAGAAACTTCGCAGGAAACAGAAAATTACAACCTCGTCGCCTTTGTTGCTCTTTTGACGTTCTAGAAACTGGCAAGAAAAAGGCAACAACAACAACAACAACAACCAACCGAAAATGCCAACCGTAAAATTTTAGTCCCAAAACTTTGCTCTGACGCATTTCGGCTCTGCGAAAATTAACATGTCCTGCGTAAATTCAAATGAAGTCTTCCAATGAGAATGGAAGAAAAGGATTAAAAGTTTAAAGGGAGCCGAATTGAAAGAATCCACTCGCTCCAAAGTTGCCCTATTAAGCCCTTCCTTTTATGAAACCTTATTGTTCGTCGTCATCATTATTACTATTATTACGACCGCAACGACGTCAGGTCCACCGTTTCTGATGAAACTCCTTTTGCCACGTCCTCTTCTAGTCTTTCAAGAGCAACACTTCAAACAGAAGTTGCCTTGTTGCTCAACAACTTTTATCCGATAACTCTGTAAAAATATCTTCCGTGGTGACTATTTTTTTTTTTTTTTTTTTTTTTTTGCATATGATGTAGAAAGTTTTTTGCAGATTTTTTTTTTCCAAGAAAAATGTATCCAAAAAAATTTAATAGCCTAAGAAATAAGAAACAAAACGCAGCAAGGGAAATCAACACCACTAATAAGATGCTTAAAAGGTGGAAACAGACCACTAATCAGAAACATGCAAGGCTCATGGTAAAGGAACCTTCCACGAGACTTACATTCAATATTTTACAACTTAGCATAAGTAGGTTAAGTGTAAAGGTTTCCTTACTGGTCATATTCTACTACTGAAACACCTTCACAAGATGGACATCTGTAAAGACAAAACCACTGTGAAGGATATGCAATCTGGAGGAGCAAACTGCCCACATATCAGACATTCAACTCTTACTTGTCATTCAACACTGTAGGTAGTTCACCAAAAACTTATTGGAAATCTGATTGTCTTTGCGAAGCTGTTTTCTTGCAGTTTTCTGAAAATTTGGGTCGAATTTCGTGGAGTATTTCCTTTCGATAACCAAGACCCATTACTAGAAATAGAAATAGAAGACTAATGAGAAAAGAAATATCAGTCCGTATTTCGAAGATTACGAAATGCTGCAAGATCTTATTACACTTAATGAATTATTAGGTAGCGGAAGAATGGAGCTACTTATTGGTTTCACAATGTCGTCCGTCCGTCCTCTTCATAATTTCTGCATTTTTTTTGAAGTAGAAGGTTGAAATTCGGAATGTAGCTTACTATGGGCATGAGTACCTTCAATATTTTGTTTGGTTTTGATTGGTCCACTGGGGTCGGAAATACGGGGGTGGGATTAGAGGGGACCAAGTGATCCTTTAGGCATGTAAAGGAGTGAAATTCGATATGCATATTCCTCTAGGCAAAATCTAATTTCCTATGAAGTTAGGGCCAAATTGTCCCAGTGGGGTTGGAGTTGTTGGGGTGGCAATCACTTAGTCTTTAGAACTATGGCAATATATGGCGTGTGATATATCATTCGATCGAAAATGATGAGAAAGAAAAGGATATAGGGTTCTTTTATATTTTCTAAATACTATGTTCGAGAAAATAAATTTTTGATAAAAAAGTTTGGGGTTTAAAAAGTGCAGATGAAGGGGTAAACATTGATGAACTCAGAACTTCCACTACTTTCTTATACCTTCCTCGGGAGGCTTAATTTTTTGTTTTATTTGAATGTTAAATATAATATCTACATAATATAATATATTATGTTGTTGAAAACTTATGCTCAATCTGAAATGGTAAATACCGCTGTAGATGTTCGGAATGACATACAAATGGTTAATGATTGCTTTATTAAATATGGTTTGTCTTTTAAGTCTCAAAAACGAAATATTTGGGTTTTTTCAAAGCATCTTTCTTCCCAAACTTCTCAAACAGTGCTTGGTAGAGATGTTTGACAATAAATTAAATTTCAGTGCGGATATAAATTTGTTTTGTGGAAAAATTTGTAGATTTATTTTTCCATTTAAGAGTTGGCGGAATGTTTTTACTCGTGATGAACTCCGTAAGCGTTTGTTTTTTTTTTATACGCTGCTTGTATTTGAAGAACAGATAATAAATACACTATTTGTTGGCTTCAAGTGTGCATAATGATATCTTGTGTCCTACGTTTAAATTTAGTAAATATGTGCATACTGGTATTTTCCAAGACTTATTACTAGCTTAGTTACCGAAATTAGAAATGCGTTACGTAATCGTCATCATTCATATCATGAAATTTGCGACTGGTTTTGTGTAGAATTTAAGTTCCAATAACATTTCATGATACCTAATTCATGTAAGGGGAGATTTCCCTATTCTGGTGTTAAGCACTGGAACACTTTGCTTTACAGGGTGCATTATGAAAGTAATGCGCATAATTTTATTGTGATGCGACTATCCATCGCAGCGCGCTCGGACTGGTCGAATAATGTGGTGGGGGGTCTGCCCTTCCAAACGTGCCCGGTCTCAGTTCGCTCCGAGCAGTAGGAGCGGTAGGACGTGTCTTCGCACGAAGTCTGTTTTTCGATTGTGTCACGGCACGATGGGGCGTTCGCTGGAACAGCGGTACGCGATCAAGTTTTGTGTGCGGCTTGAAAAGAATGCAACAGAAACTGACATCAAAGACGTCTTCAAGCTCCACCACGACAATGCCCTCAGCCACACGGCCTTCGTCGTCACCAACTTCCTGACCCGGAGCAAGACTCCCGTTGTGCCCCAGCCTCCTTACAGCCCTGACTTGGCTCCGTGTGACTTTTTTTTGTTCCCTCGACTGAAGAGAGAGCTGAAGGGAAAGCACTGGGAGTCGATGGAGAACATCCAAGCTCATGTTACAAGGTTCCTGAAAAACATTCCAGTCTAGGAATTCCAGGGTGCCTTCCAGGCGTGGCAGAATCGTCTCCGCAAGTGTATAGATGTAGGATGAGACTATTTTGAAGAATGTTAACCATTTATCGGTAGAAGGGTGGATCATAATACTGTTCCTATTGATTAAACAGGTGGTGGCCTTACAGTATAACAGAGGGACATCAGGAGTTCCAACTAGTTTCGCCATTTGTTGATCCTTGACAAAGCCGGGATTAAATGGCGAAACTAGTTGGAACTCCTGATGTCCCTCTGTTATACTGTAAGGCCACCACCTGTTTAATTAACCATTTATACCAGGCGGATCAATAAACCTATTTTTCCCAGAAAATGCACCCTGTATTCTTTAAAATCTCAGATTTTTATGTATTCCGAACTCACATGTATTAATGTATGTAAAAACACTTTAATTAGAAAATACTTGATTGACCATCAAAATTAGATTATTTAAAATGTTCTAATCGCAATTTTGACCGCTTTTTTTTGTTTTAATGTTGTGTTTATAGTGCACGTATCTGCCTCTTTCTTTTTGATTTGTATCTTTGTTACACAGTGCCGGCTTGATGGCCGAGAGCGCTAAGGCGCAGATCTTATCATTCTCGGAACCAGCGAGACGCGGGCATAGATGTTTGTGTTTATCCCTTTTCTAACATTTCCTCTCGAGAGGTAGACGACAGGAAGGGCATCCGTAAAAATCAATGCCAAATCAAATATAAAAACAGCGACCCCCATGCGAATGGGAAAAGATAATGAAGAAGAAGAAGTAGAAGATGTTACACAGTGATGGCGTATTTCCCTTAAATAAATAAATTGTATGGAAGGTGGCGTCCGTGAAATGGGAATATTTTTTCTGAGGTTCAAGTGTGTAAAAGCGAGTACTCCTGCATTCATGTGAGGTTTTAAGCCATGAAAATAGACAGAATGGTTGCGGTTAAGTATAGACCTCTGTAAAATTCCATTGAGAACAGAAATAGATGACGGAAGAAAACCGAAGGAATTGTAAGGTGCATCCGATGATGCAACTGTATCTTGAAGTTAGATATTTTAAGGTTCCTGGAGCTGCTATAAGAATAGATTACAACTACGATGAAATTTTAAGAAAGGAATTAATGACGCATCAGAGTTCTTTCTTCGATATTTTATTAAATGCATGTATTGCAGTAAGTTAGTAAACAAGGACGATCAGAAAGTTCTTACTTTTACACAGGAAAAAAAAAAAAGAGACAGAAGGTTGAAAGTTATCATATGTAAGCTCTTATCTATATAGAACCGACTAAATCAAAAATTTTCAACAACCAGATTCTCCTATCCGTTACATATAGAAATCCGAATTTTGAGATTGAAAGAAGTTCTCACTTTTTTAATTGTTCTCGATTTTCACTTTTTTTGAATAATTCGATTATTGCTTGCTCATTTCTTTCGATCGCCTGTATTTTCTTATGGTGATTAGGAGGCTAAAAATCATCCTCGTTAGCTTTGCACATTTCCAACACAACCTCAGCAAAGCAAGTAAGAAGTAGAACTAGATTTCAGCAAATCATGGTCATATATCTTATGTTTCATTTAATTTTTGTACAGGAAATTATGAAGTATTGACATTTTGGCAAATTTATAAAGCCTTCCTACTTGATGAGAATTACTGGAGGCTGGAGAAGGTCATTGCAAAGTTTGTAATCTGGCTATTGATAGATCTCAGCTCTAAAAAACACTTTTGAGACGACAAATTTGAATTTTCCATATAAAATCCTAAATTGATAATCACGATATGCCATCTTTAGCTTTAAGTGCGTGCCGTGGTATTGTTTCCTTGGCTTTTTTGTCCGAAAAGACATAAAATGCAGAAGTGCATAATATTCATTTGTAGATGAGGGGATACGAAGGGGCCCCTTTTCCCGCATTTGGCACGTCGTTTGGCGATTGAATGAAGGGCGCCAAAGCACAGGCGACACGTGATTGCCCGACGATTATGACGTGATTGCGCGTAAATCTCCCTCAGACATTTGAATAATAGGAATTTATGGAAGGAACATAACAGATCGAGGTGCAAATATGCTCGAATTTCAGCGCTTCTCCGATTGGGAGGGAAATATATTTTCATTCAGTGATTGAAAATTAATACGCATTTAATTGAAATTCATACTTTTCATTCGAGGCGAGAAGAGAGAAAGAAATCGACATTTTCAGAGATTTATGATGGAATATGACTGATTCTATAGAATAGTAGTATTTTAGGTTTAGGTTAGGTTAACGATTACTTCAAATTTTGTTAATTTAAATAACTGAATTGAAAGGGAATTTCTGTACAGCGTGTTCCAAAAAAATCACTATTTCGGAAAAATATTAGGATTTTTTTAAAATAAAACGTTGACGTGGAAATGTACAGCTCCGATCAAAAAATTTGTCACCTCACCGGATACGTTCGGTGCTTAGGCTGAAGCTGTACATTACTTCATACAGATTTCATATTAAGCTTTATATAAGAACCTATCCGGTGAGGTGCAAACTTTTTGGCCGGAGCTGTACATGGTGAAACAAGTCTCCCCCTCCCTCACCTTTTGAAGGGATTTGGGTATTATAGAAAAATAACTGCAGATTGATGATATACATTGATAGTGTTCCTTCTAATAATCCTAAGGCCATTCTTCTTAATTAATCCCTACATGGTTGGATTTTTTTAAAATTTCTAAGTTTTTATTATTGGAGATAGATCCGTAATTCCAATTAGGCAATTTTAGCTCTGTTCATTTCATGAAGAATAAAAATTTTTTTTAAAAATCGGCCCAGTAGTTAAAGGGTTACGATATTTAACAATACACTTCACCCCAATCTGCTTCAGCGTTTTTCATCAGTGTATGATAAATGCTCCACAAGAAAGCTTCTTTCTCATCGATGGACAGCTACTATGAAGACTTGATTATTTTGTGAAATGAGGTTCGATTCTATACGTATTATTCTGAGTTCAACAATTACAAATCAAAAATGGGCAATATAAGGAAACAGAAAAAGGTGGCACTGAAACATCTTTTTTCAAAAGGACCTAAGGTCTCTCCCAAAAATATAGAGAGAGCACTATTATTTGAAAAAGGTAGCATAGAATCACTGCAATCGATTGTCAATTTTTTAATGAATTCTACATAGAATTATAGGCATGTTGGTCAATAAATGATCAGTTCCATTGTCCCATAAGTAAAAAAAGCAGAAAATTGTTTCTGACCAGCGTGAACACACGCTTTTTCATTGATTTAATCAAATTTTGCAAAATTTTGCAATTGTAGTTCTCTGACTCTCGAATATTGCCAACCACTTTGGTACACTCGCGAGTCTTGATAGTCTTTAGGTTTTCTATGGGTTCAGATTGGGCTACTTGCTGGCCATTGTTTTATGTGGATGTGAGGGTCATCTAGGCATTTTTTTGTCAATTGGATGGATGAATTGGCGCATTGTCATGTTGAAACACTACATTTTCGTCAGAAAGAATGTCTAAAAGATTATCCTCCAGCATATTCTGGTACAATATAAAAATGTGATTTCCTTTGCTAATGCCTATACCTGTAGTGTCATTAAACGGAAAGCCTCCCCAAACAATCACAGAACCACCACCAGCCTGTCTGCTGAAGAAAGTCTTGGGATCCTATCGAAGATCTTTCCTGTACTAGTGATTACCTTCTGAATCATCTAGGTTCTATTTTTTCATCGTTGAAAATAGTAGAAAACCCTTCATCGTCTCAATATATGTGTTTTTTAGCCCATTCCAATCTTGCAGTGACCTCTTGGTTTGTGTCAGATAAGGTTTCTTACCTATTTTTCCATAAACGACATTAGAATTATTTTGTAGGCGACGATGAATGGTTGATTTTGAAGGAGCATTTTCCATTTGAGAGGATATTTGTCGGAGACTGCGATAGCCCTTCGCTGCAAGTGTCAGAATTCTCTGATCATTCCGATCCGTGGTGCTCTTTTGTCTTCCAATTCTCCGTTTCCTGGTGTTAATTGTTTGTCCTTTAGAAATTATTCTATAGACAGATGCTTTTGACCGTCCTATTGCAATGCAAATGTCTTTTACAGTTTTACCTTCAGCTTTCAAAAGCCAAACTTCACAAACTTCACTGTGAAATATCTTTTCTCATCACAAAATAGGAATAACTCTCATTCAGGATGATTTCATTTCAGTAGTGAGGGGTCTCTATATTTAACGACAATGGAACTGACCATTTGTTTTTAAATTTTAATTAATTATTTATGTGCTAAATAGACATTCCTAGAAATGTAGGGAATTCCTAATTGTACGATACCGAATTCATTAAAAAATTGGCAATCGATTGCAGTGATTCTATGCTAACTTTTTTTTCAAATAACAGTGCTGTCTCTGTATTTTTGGGACAGACCTTATTAATAAGTAACGAGGGGATGGGTTGTATTGTTAAAATACGCGTTAGAAATTAAAAAAAGAAGAATGAGCTCAGGATCATTAGAAAGTACATTATTAAATTATATCATCAAACTGCAGTTATTTTTCTAAAATACACAAATCCCTTCAAAAAAGGTTGGAAGGGGCGAGAAGACAGATAAGAAGTTCCACCTTGGTACAAGTTACAACAACACAGAATAGGTGTTAAGGCTCAATTACTAAGTTCTTCGAAGCGATCAGGCATTTCAGATATAAATTCTTTTTGAAGTGCTTCATTAATACGATTATCCTAGAATGATTTTGATCTTTCATTTTTAAACGTTAGACATCAGATTTAATGAAACACCAAGCAAAGGAATCTTAGAAGGATTTGGATCTGCGGTATGTGCTGCTCATGGTTGAGTTTCTCACGACCAATCCAGCGAGGGGAAAGGATAATTCCTGATTTGTGAAACTTTCTCTCAAACCTTTCTCTAAATGATTAGACTTTTACTTTAAGTACAATTTTCAATACCTACTTTGGTCGTACAGAAATGATTGACACAAATGCAGTCACAGAGTGGAAAATAATTTATTCACAAAAACTGCATACTACATTAATTAGACATCCTCCCCATTCAAATGTATCCACTTCAGCCATTGCCTGGGAGTTTCCGGGAAACAATTGCCCTGTTTCGTTCTGCGCCTGTTCGCCATAATCAAATTCGAGACTGATTCCACATTTGTTGCAGTACGCGATATTGAAGACCGTCCTGTGCTCACATCTTTGGCTGCAAATTCCTGTCCACTGTTGAACTTGGCCAACCAATTCGGAACACAGCTGTTCACCTTGACGGTGCCTTGTCTCCGCACGCCAACACCGTACGACGATGAATATCAGCTCCTGAAACCCCTTCTTTCCAAAAAAAAACCACACTGTTTATCGCTGGCCGTGATAATAGCTTTCCACCTTTGCTGTCTACGCGTGCACTGACAGCGACGGAAAGAACAACGTCCACCTTAATTCTTTAACCAGTTGGTAGTGCCATCTCTGCATTTCGCATATCTCAAGACCCCTGCTGTAGATTTCTCGGTGTTTCGCTGTCGTGTGAACTTCGTTTACGACGTGAGAAGGATTGTGTCAATCATTCCTGTACGACTTATTACATGTCGACTGCAAGAGAATTCATTTTCTTCAACATGTGACTTCACACTCTAGAGGACAGCAGGTTCGATAAAGTTAAAGTGAATATGAAGAATTGGACTGAGCTCAAACAAGATAAGCAATTTTTAATTAAACGTAATTAGACAAAGATTAAGAATACAGAAATGAATAAGTTAATAAGGAAACCAATTTAAAATCAAATTGAGGAATCAATTACAATTAAGAAACGTTTGGGAGTCACTAAAATTAACGTATTCAGAGGAAATTGATTAACATTAACAGGAGAAATTAAAGGTTATTTAAAGAAATCCATTAAAATCAATTGGAGTGATTAATACAAATATTAAGAATGAGCATAAGTCATTAAGAGTGAGGACAAATTCAGGAATTACCTGACTCCACAAAGTCTTGAGTAGTATTTAACATTAGGAAAGTACATTGAGTTAAACTGAGTTACATTGAGTCTTGATATCACCATATTCCAAGATAAAAGCCCATAATCTCATAAATCATATTTTTTTTGTTGTTTTTTTAGATCAAAATAAAGGATACAAATAAATGCCTTAACTATCACTCTTACTAGGAAAATGCGCTATACAAATGGTGATTTTTATTATAGAGAGGGTTTCGTTGTTGTATCTCAATAAATATACAACAATAATAATAAATATTATAAAATAAGGTTTCTTATTTGCCTTATAGTATAACGAAAAAATATTATCTTGACATTAAAATATTTATGTCGCAAAACAAAAAAAAAAAAAATGGGGTACTTAAAATTTCCGAAAACGTTTCTATAAAATAACGAAATCTGTCTAAAATTATGGCACTTTAAAACAATAACTTTTAATATATCCATAAATAGGTCACTTATAGCAATAATGTTTATAAATTTCTTGATCTAAAGTGATTACAAGAGTATACACAATATTGCGAGCAACAGGAATAAGGTTTTACAGTGTATTTCAAAAGGAAGCTGATTCCAATATTTCACTGAATTAAAAGGAAAGTTTGCCTCATCAATGAAGAAATATGCTCATTAATTTCAATAGTTTCGGTTTGCACCATCTTCAGTAATAAGGATTAAATGCACTGTACACATGAGGATGGAGAAGGGGAGATTATAGAGTGCATTTAATTCTTATTCATAAAGATGGTGTAAACGAAGCTAGTCTAATAAAGAAATTTATAAATATTATTGCTATAAATGACCTTGGATGTATCATCATCATAAGCAACATAAGAATTTCAACAACCTAAAATTAAATAATTTTTAAAAATTTCTAAGAAATTGATTAATGAGATTAATAATTTGATTTTCGTACTGATATTTTGAAAAATAATCGGAATTCTTAGGTTGTACACACTTAATAATTTGGCAAAATTAAAGGAAACTTTTCGTGCGATTGTAGACCATGGGCATGTGAAAACCTGACTAATACGAGCTATACGTATAATTTGACTTTCAAGATTGATTTGCAGATGTATTTGTAGGCTGCTTCAATGGGTCTAAGTAATCTGATAATTGAATAACTAGTCACCATATGTCGTACGCACGCGCAGGAGTCCAAAGGAATCTTATTTATGGAGTCTGGTTATTATTTCCTTTGAAAAATGTTTTGGCGCCAACTTATAGGATTGGGGCAGCGAGTAGCCTGAAATGGTCGTTTTCATGTTTCTTCGTCCACAAAAGGTCATTGGTGCGATTTGTGTGCTGTTGGCATTGGTTTATGACCAGAGAGTGAATTCAGCACGCTATATGGAATTCTTGGCAAAAAGATCCATTCCTTTAAAGGTTAAAACCACAGTGGATCCAAGACATGTGGTTTTTAACAGACGACTTCCTGGATTTGCTCAAAAGTCGCTATGACAATCTTGCCATCGTAAGAGCTATCCGAATCGATTTGGCGAAGGACTTGCTTGGCCTCTCTATAACCCTGATTTACACCCACTCAACTTCTTCTTGTGGGGCTATGTCAGAGATAAAGTCTACAGAGTTGGACCAAAAACCATAGAAGAGCCGAAAACAGAACAAATGTGATATGGCCGGTTTCAATAGTCCAACTCAAGCGAGTTATCGAGAATTCGAGCTGAGACTTCCTTTCGTAACCTCCAACTCAAATGGCAAACATTTTTGCGAAACTCAGCTTTTAATTTCCTTTATTCTATTCTGTAAATTCTGAAAATGTTAAGTCTTTTTTTATATTATTGAGACCCTGTGAAGTACCCTGTATATACGCATACAGCAATTCCTGAATGGTAGATGTTTAAAATCATCCTATTTAACCGAAATATTGATTTTCGGGGAATCTTGTATAAAGCCATTTTCTTAATACATTAGCGTTAACAGAAGAATGAAATAGGAAATCATAATGGAGATATGAGTATTATTTGGGTAAATATCTTTTTATATAGGTGTTCTGTTCATTATTTGCAGATGAATGAGTTTGCTTAATTTTCATTCGTGAATTTTCTTGAAATTAGGAATACACATATAGCGTACGTTTTGTTTTAACATAATGGAATATATTTATAATAGGCTTTGTACTTTGTATGCGTGAAAAAAAATCAAGGTTTCATCCTATACATTAGAGCGCTCTTTTTTCCAGAAAGAAATTATGAAATATGAAAATTTGCATTTTTTTTTCAGAAAACAAAAAATCTTCCGACGGTAAAGATGAGACTACGAATTCCCCTTTTTTGCTGTCAAATATCAACTTTAGACCGTCTATAGAGAGAAATCGTCCTCTCTCTCTCTTTTATATTGCCGGTTCCACTATCGCACCATCATCCTTTCTTCCGCGGTAACCCCGTGCTAATTCCATATCGACTCGTGTTTGTTCGGTAATCTCCTGATTAATAGATTACACGAGCGGCAGAGGAAACGGCCCCATGTCCGAACGATCAATGCCATGTTCCAGGACCACAAAGAGTTCGTTGGTCCGTAGTTGCGCACACGCCACTCCAACTCCACTCGCTCCTCCATCGAACCACAGTCGGTTCGTGGCACCTGAGACCCCCGTCATCGAAGCACACACACACACACACACACACACACACACACACACACACACACACAC
>JAHWFO010029543.1:659689-738276 GCA_023313115.1 Rhysida immarginata
CACATACTTACTCACACACAAACATACATCCCTCCCCTTTTCCCCAACCACCACTACTACCACCTCGTATACGTTTGATTGCCAGCTGACGAAAACTTACTTACAGAAGGCCTCGGCCGAACGCTAAGAAGCAAATAGATCGGAAAATAAATAAAATCTTTTCTTAGTTAATTTATTTTTATTTAATGGCTACAGGAAATTTTGGTTTGTTCAAGAAGGACTTTGGGAACGAGCTAAATTGCTTTGCTCTTTGTAATAAGGCTCATTTAATATGTGAAATTACAACAGCAGCAACATGACGCCATAATCCTCCTGAGAGGGTAGGCAGCAGTTAGATTTTTGGCTAACATTTCCCCAGTCAGATGACGCCAAACATCATTTTTCCGTACATACACTTCAGTTGAATAATTTGTGAAGCAATACTAAAAATTTTTTCCAATAAATGGATGTCGGTTTTTAAAAGAAATTTTGTGTTTCTCGTGGCAAATTTCTACTTTCATCTCGTTCGTAAAGAAGAAAAATTTTGTGCGTTTTTATAATTTCATAAACTTAAAGATGTTAGATATATGAAGGTAAAGAAGCGCGTGTTAAGGATTTTAAAAATGAGTATTTACTGAAGCTGGGTGTTCACCGAGAGCGAATCTCCTATTATTTAATAAGGGAAGACGATTTTAAAAACGTCTCATAAGCGTAATTTCGACAGACATCATAAACTGAACGAAAACGTAATATCAGTTTGCATGGTTGTTTCTAATTGTGTAAATTATATACCCGTACGATTAAAATTCATATTCATAAGCGATATTGTTTTAAATATTTTCGTGCAGTTCATCGAAATTAACTTAATTTCTCTTCAACAAAAAAATGTAAACAGTCACGCATTAAAGACATTATAATGAAGAACGTTCATTACACAGGCTAGCAAAAACTTTAAGAGCTAATTCTTATGCTTTTCTTCGTGCTGAATCGTATCTGCCTTCATTTTTTCTATCATCCACAGATTTCTTGTTTTTCAATAAAACGTTTTAAATTATTCAAAGTTTGGGGCCTGATAAATTTCCTTGTAGCCCAAAAATATAGATACGTTTACATTGCAATCTGTATGTGCAAAACTTGGAAACGTGACGTGATAGAAAAATTCTAAAAGCAGATTCGGATTCAGCACTCTAAAAACCACAAGAATAAGACAAATTCACACAAAATATGTTTTTACTGTAATTTTGCGTAAAATTGGCGCTATTACGACTGAGCACAGCGTACTACTTTAGAAACAAATTAGCGCTCCTCATTCTCGCAGCCAAGTTTGATATAATTACGTTGTATTTTGAGAACCAGAAGAAACATGTTAATTTAGATGATCATACACTTTAAATTAAAAATAACTTTTACTCATTCTTGACGGATACTTGAGCAATTTGTCCATTACGAATACATGATGCTAAATAGTAAAAGCAAACACGCCAGTGGTCTCTGGTGTTCCTTTCATGAATTAATGGAACACACTACTGCTTTTTCTGGACATGATTTTCTATACCGAGTTTGTATTGGAAAGGATAAAAAAAAATATAAAACAGAACTTAAGGAAGTTTGCCGAAGAAATTTTACCTTATGTGCAAAGGTGAGTTGACAAATGAAAACATTAAAAAAAAAGCCAGAAAAATTTAATTATCACCGCTCCATAAGTCTGAGTTGACAATGTTGCTGTCGTTTGAAGATTGACCGACATGTATTAGTAACTAGCAGAGGACCCGGCATTGCCCGGGATAATTACGCTTGTAGGTAAACAGAACAACCTCAAAAAGCTAAATTAAACCTCCAAATTGGTTAAATAATAACTCAATCACTACAATATAGAGCGAAGGGACTATCCATTCTAAGAAAAATCCGAAAGACAGGAATTTACCTTTTCACTGAAAAAATCCATTCTAGGTGATATACTGGGACATGATTTACCGAAAAAAAAAATTTTTAAAGGCTCACAATGGATGAACCTCTCCAAGGATTACTTAAACAAACAAACAAACAAACATTGTACGAGGGTGTGACGATAGGCAATGACACTGCAAACTAGATTCGAACATTCCTCGCATGTGGTGGCTGCCCAGACGTGACGCTTGCAATCAGTTCTTGTTTGTTTCGCGGAGCTTGTTCTTGGAGGTGCTTTTTGGCTGTCTGCCATAGGTTCTCAATCGGGTTTAGATCAGGTGAGTTGCTGGGCCATGGCAATGTCTTGATGTTCCTTTCTTTCAACCAGGCGACGGTTGACTTGGCAGTATGAGCTTATGCCCCATTTTGTTGAAATATCAGTTCATCCGGGCAAAGGTCCTCCGAAGATGGAATCATGTATGCCTCTAAGATGTCTTGATAAACGTCCGCATTCACTCGGCCGTTCACAAAACACTTGACGCCTGTACCTCGCGCACCCATACAGCTTCACACCATCAGACGTTGCGAATTTCACAGATTTTTTTAAACAGTTTTTGCAATAGGCTTCTTCTTTTTGACGCCAGCATCGCTCTCCCTGATCACCATGACACATAGAAGACAGATTCGTCGCTGAATAATACTGCTTCCAGTCCTCCAATCCCCACATTGATAGCGAGCTCGCATTTGCTTCGTCGTCATCAAAGGCTTTATTTTCGGTACTCGCGAATGATACTGCTGTTCATGAAGTCTTCGCAAGGTCGTGGATCGGGATACAGTGACACCAGATTGTCGCCGCAATGTTGTCAAGTGTCGAACGCTTTTAAATCTGTATTGCTTAACAATACGTCCAAGCAGCCTGTCCTGTCGGATTGTGGTAGCACGTTTCCCTCTGCAATTGATGCGGTTGTTGCTGCTCGTAGGATTTTCTTGTTGTTTTAATACTCTGCTTACCGTTGCTTGCGAACATGACAGTTTGGTGGCAATGTCCGTCTGTTTCACGCCACTGCTCACGAGAGCGACAATAGCCACTTTGGTATCCTTAGGGATGTCACTTTTGCGGCCCATCTTGAAGAATAACAACGTATACAGATACTCAAACGTCTACTGTTTTTTCCTATCAAGTAAACTGCAGTCACTTTATATTCAGATAGCATCCAATAGCTTGAAACGTCCTTTTATTCTAATTCGTTGTGACAACAGCCCACGTATTCTAATTCCATAGGTCAAGCCCATTCTTCATTACCTCTTTGCACTACCTGGAAACACGCAAATGGTATGCTCCATAGTTGTGTTTTCTAGTAGGCTGATTCTCAAAGTCGTGCATACCCCTCTTCCGTTGGTACAGCCTAAAAATATTTACATGGTTGCGATATTCTAATTCAAAGTTGTAGAAAAATAGTTCAAGGTATGGAGATTTTTTTTAATAAATTTTTTTCTGAGTGTGTACTTGCTTTTTTGTACTATCAAACAGAACTTAATTTCTAGACGTAGCTCGATCATACTATAACGCAACAATAATAATGATAACATGGCTGCCTTTCTTGCAACATGGATTGCCAAATAGGAATAGTGCTCTCTCATTTATTTCTTGACTAGTAAATAGATGAAATCCATCAAAATTCACCGACGAATGAGAGCCCAATATGGTGATGGAAGTTAGTTCTTACAAGTGTGCGAGTAGAATACAAGTAGAAAGTGCCGAATCGGCCTGAAGTCAGGCACACCAAAAAGCGATACAAGAGAACATTGCGGCAGTTGATGCCCTTGTAAAGTAAAATCGGTACATTATAGTGAATAAAATAGCCTCACATTTAAGTGTGGTTCACCATATCGTCCATAATGTTCTGCAGACACTTTGACCGGGGGAGTCAAGAGTTGAGAAACTTTGCAGTAATGATAAGAAATAAAAGAAAGAGAAACCACAAATTCCACAAATTTATTTTAACACTACGTATGCGCATTTCGACGACTAAGTCGTTTTCTTCAGGGTTAATACAAATGAGTGTACGGAATAACATGTATTGTTATTTATTATCATTACCGGATTTCCACAGTTTCCTGGCATCATCGGATTCCTTTACTGTAAACTTTGCAGTTCTCTACTGTCCTCGTCCCCTGTTATATCGCCTCGACCGGACTTTAAATTTTAATTCTTGAAATTATTTAATTTAATTTTATTTTATTTTTATCTCGATAAAGAAATAATGACTACGCCATCCGTTTTTGGTGGATATCAGGAAGACAGCTAAAAAACCCACCATCATTCGAAGTTCTAATTATCTTACTTGAGCTGTAAGTTTTTTCAAGCTGTATGTTAACAAGTGTTATCAATTGATAAATCTTCTGATCATTCAATGTTGAAAGAGACGTAGCCTCCTTTTAAAATGTTTCGTTGTTTTTCTCTTTGCCTGTTGTGTAATGCAGTGAAGTGCCTTCGTTGCCGTCAAGGGGTTGCTTTTCACTATTGGCTGCGGGAGTCCATGAGAACATACGCTAAATCTACTCATTCTATGATCCTTTTGGGAACTTACTGTATAATGAACATCTCGGAAGGAAAGATGGGATGCATTGAATAAAATTGGTGGATGAAACCAGAATGCCTCAAGAGGCATCCACACTCTCACTTCGCCTACCAAAAATTAGGTCCCAAGATCATATATTATTGAAGACATAGACATAGACATAGAAGACATATAACGCATGTATTTGCGTTACTTTATAAACAAAATAACCTACCTGATATGAGGAACTAGAACAAGGTCAAACTCCAATACTGATTTGAAACAGATATGAACGATTCCTGTATCGTTGGTGAGAAATTGAGCCTCATGCGATATAGACACACATAGATATTCATGAGATCTCAAGCGTTGGCGATTAGTGCAATAGGGTTTCGTCATTATGTCCTGAAGCAAACTAGATATTTGAAGGCAGGTACGATAAGACAATAATATTCAAATTCTTTGTACCCTTGTCAGGAGAAAAACTGGTCTTTTTTATAATTGTTTTTATAAAATTTCGTTTAATCATACAAATGTGTTTTTATCTAAAGAGCACGCGGCCTTCGTCCTTCAAGGTTTCGTGCTCTCTAGATAAAAACACATTTGTATAATTAAATTTGAAAGATAAAATATAAGCAGTTGATTTGGTTTTCTAAAAAAAGATTTATATTTGATTGGTATGCTCCGACTCGGAGGTTATTGACTCTATCTTTTAAAGATCATATTCCGTTCAGCTAGATAATTTTAAGTTGAAGGAAGATCAAACCTCAATCCAAAACTTCTAAATATTTTAAAACAAGGTACAAACTATAATCAAAAACTATTTACATTAAATTTAGCCAAAATTTGAATGCAGTACATTAAATTTCAATATAAAGGACTATTTAGCTTTCAACATTAATTTATTTAGGATATTTATTGCGTTCATCAAAAAAATTGTGATGATTTATACATTGTATAATAAGATACTGCCATATGCTCTACAATTCAACCAATTATTTTTAAATGAAATTTTGATCCCACCACCTCCATTGGCACTAATTTCATGTATCTGAATTTCCTAAATGTGAGTCACATGTGTTTCAAATCGGAACTTCATTTGTGGTAGCCCTGTAGATTTGATTTCAGGTAGTTACAAAATCAAAACTTACTGGAACATTCTTACAGACTGGTGGCTACAGTTGCATCAACTCATAAAGTTTCATAAGGTATCGATTGGTAAATATCGATGCGATAACCTAGCATGAACCAGACTCTCTGAAGCATATCCGGCGCGAACGAATTTAAGCATCATCCAGGGTTGCGAACAGTGGAGATACCAGGATGATGTTGAACGCGTAACTCATTGGAAACTACTCGTTGGAATTCGATCAAATTTGTAGTAAATAATGCAATCTCATGTGCATTAACTGAGACTAGCGACAAACATGCAAATGACTAGTTAGATAAAAGGACGGAGACATGCTCTTATTCCAGAACTTCAACAACGTCAATACGTTCAGGATACGATAATAGAGAGATTAAGCAGCGTGTATATGTGAACGCGTGTGACGTTTCCATCTGGAAGCCAACGAGAGACAGGCCAGGGCACGCAAAAGTCACCTGATCATCGGGACCCGAGCAACAATCATCCTTCATTGTTTCCAACAAATGAAAAAGCCCTGATTGTTAAAATCCAAGATGGAGACAATGAAGGATGAATTGTTGCTCGGGCCCCGATGGTCAGGTGACATTTGAGTGGCCTGGCCGGTCTCTCGTTGGCCTCTATTCAGGACACGATAATAGAGAGGTTAAGCAGCATGTAAGCGCGAACTGCATATCAAACCTGGGCCGACAATCCAACTTTCATTGTTTACAACAAACGCTGATTATAACAGACTGTTAGATTGTCGGCCCAGATTTGATGACGCTAGTCAGCAGGCTTTGTTTTTAAGGTGGCGTTGAGTCTACACTTTAACGTGAACATATATGACATACTACGTCATTTCAGATTGGAAACGTCATACGCGTTCGCGTTTACGTGCTGTTTAATCTCTCTATTCATGCAGGACGATCCACCTTGCTCGTAGGGTTCAACAGTTACTACGGCAAACCTTCACCCACACAGGATGCTCAACCGCTGTTTTCCAACAGCCTGGCCTCATCTCAACTCATGTGAGTTTTTGTTATGGGGCTACTTAAAGGATCTGTTTTCCCGAGAGAAATCCGTAAAGCGTGGTTCCCACATGTGTAAAAACAACGGCAGAAACCACAAAGCAGAAAAACTGTTTGACGTCATTTCCTGGTTTCGTTTTTCTGCCCGACAGAAAGCTCGTTTTTTTTTTAGTTGAGTTGAATCGTAGTCTACAAAGATAAGATTTTTCTATCAGGCAGAAGGACGAAAACAAGAAGTGACGTCACAGCTGAAAGAGAGCATGCTTCGCATTTCTAAAGGTTACTGTGTTCAGCTGTGGAAAACACGGCTTTGGCATGGAAAGCATTCTGAAAACACAAAGCGGACAATGAACATTTGTAGTATGATTTGTCTGAATGAAGCGCCATCTATCGGTGACCTTTTGTGCCAATTTTTGTTTATTTAATAAATGGCGAGCGCATCATCTGCATTGTGCTCTTCGAGTTTCGTGTCATTTGCGCCAGTAGAACGCTCTTTTGGCCCTCTGAGTTGGGGAAGTTTAATTTCGATATACCTACTTTTGAAGTCAGTGACACTTTTTTGTGCTTCCTCTGTAATAAAATATTTTGAGTTTTATCCCGTTTCAATTTATTATTTAAATAATTTTTGGTTGTAGTTTAATTTTCTTTCAACATAAAATATTCGAATTTCAGTTATTCTCAACGTTTTTAGATTTTTTTTAGATTTCTCCGAATATTGGGTGTATTCGTAATCCCCGACGTTCTGCTACACGACATGCTTTCACTCTGAGCATGTCGGCTAAAAGAGTGAGGCGGATTTTCCATATGGATTTGCATTATCATCCATATAAACAATTCAAATGGCACAGGAGCTCCGATCCCCTTAATTTGAACGAACATAGAATTTTGCGCAACGCAAACTGAAATGATTGACAAGTAATCATAATGTTTATAGAACATTATCTAATCTAACAAGGCCCATTTCGATCGCGGGATCTGTCTCAAAAAAACTTTGGAAGTCTGTAGTAAACAGGATGATTTTTCGAAGCGATGGAGTACTGTTTAATCATTCTGCAACAGTGTAACAACACAAAAATTATACTTTTGAGAAAGAAGTTAAGTGATTAAGTTCTAGGATAACATTCGTTTAATGAATCATTTTTACAACTCATTTCCTCGAGAACCTCTGGTTTTAATAAATTTTTAAGATGTATACAGTGGGCGTCGTTTAATGTAATCGCAAATGTTATCAATGGCCTATCATTATCATTTTTTATTTTGAACGGAACGTATATATGACAGGTACTCTAAAGTTTTTAGTCAGGAACTTTGCACGCATCTTACGAAAGCCCTTCTTTTAACACTTTTCGGAGTACTCTCCCTTCTATACACAGATTCGTTCCGCTTACCAGTCGGACATGCTTTTTCCCCTCAGTCCTGAACAGTGAGCTGCAAAATGTATTCGTTGTACGCTGCTAGGATGTTATCGTCACTGTCGAAATGGAACCTTTGATTGTGAGGAACAAAAAGAAGTCGCAAGATGCCAAGTCTGGAGAACAGGAGGAAAGCGTCAACATATTGACCCGATTTTCACAGAAAAATTCAGTTGTCTTAACAGCGGCATGTGCTGGGGCGTTCTCATGATGCCATAACAAACCTCTCGTTCCATTCTTCGGAAGCTTCTCCTCCCATTTTACTAGGACTTTTGGCGCGCAGGATGCCACATACCACTCTGCTGTAACCGTCTTTTTGTTTTTAAGCACAATAGTGCACACATGACCAGTGGAACAGAAGAAAATTACCAACATCATCTTCCAGCACTCAGAGACAAACGTTTGCATTTCTGTGTGGTCCTTGCCATTTGGGAAGCCACTGTTTGGATTGTTCCTTAGTTTCGGGCTTGTAAAGATAGAGCCATGTTTCGTCATCTGTGCGAGATGTTATTGAAACGTTTTGATGCCCCGTTGTTGAACCTTTCGATCATTTCTTGACTCAACTATACTCGAGCTGCTTTCTACTCTTGATGCAACAAACGAGGGATCCATTGTGATGAAACCTTCCTGAGTTGAAGGTGTCCATGCAAGACTGGTTTAACCGCTGATGATCCGATGCCCGGGTTTGCTTCAATCCAGGAATATGATTGTCATTCGCGGAGATATTGACACAGCACGGATGTTTTCCGGGATAACTGTGTCGACTGGCCGCTCTCTTCCCTTCTTAAACTCGCGATAGCAGGACGAAACTGTGGCTTTACTGAGCTCTGCCAAGAAATGTCTATTGTAAGGTTTCAAAACAAGAGCCTTCTGATTCAGCTCCATTGTGTTTTACGTCTGTTTGCCAGTGCGCGATCTTCAGAATGGTGCCACGCGAAACCAATGCAACGTGGCAGGCTCAAATCTTGCAGGCGACCATACAGTAGGGTTAAGTACTTGGAGAAAGTAAAACAAATTTGGTGGGATACGGGCAGCGTTCCTGACTAAAAACTTTCAGAGTGCCTCTCGTACAAATCCGTCGTTTATTATTATCAAAACTTCGGATATTGTTATTATATTTTAGCCATAATTAGGCTTTTACGTTAGAAATTCCATGTGCAAAGACTCAAATCCCTAAACGTTAATTATAGGTCTTGTAATAAGGGCTCTATTAAGACATAGTAGTCAGAGATTTTGGCCAATCGTAGAGGCAAAAAAAACATGTGTTTTGTTTTCTTTTTGATTTGGTTCTTGTAGTATCTTTATTTTGGAGGGCTATATTTAAGCAACATAAGGCACGGCTAGTCACATAGTGACATATGATCTTAGCCCCCCCCCCCCCGTGCTTCGGCGTTTGGCCTATGGATAGATGATATCATCATCATCATCATCATATTTAATTACATAAAAGGAGTTCATCATTTCGATGAGTGGCATTAAGTGTACAGGGTGGATACAAAAATGAGCGGCGCCCCCCCCGGGTTATGTTCGTAACCGAAGTAGATATGTCAATGTTGATGAATCCAATGAATAGGAAGTTGTGGGTGACCTATCCCATGGTGCACTTTTCATCGTTCTAAATATACAAATTAGGACACATTCAATCCTATCTTAAAAACCGTAACAGATACACAAAAAATTCCAATTGAAGACTTGTTCAGCATGGAATTCCGAACAAAACAAAACAAATAATTCCAAAATCCGACGTACGGACTTTCTGAATTTATTAGTTACCTCCCTATACACGTGACAAAGACATTTGAATGTTCAACATGCAAATCAAGAAATCACCTTAAACTACCATAATAACATTCACTTTCATGAGGAAAAGCAAATAAAAGGCATGTGTCAGCATACAGAAGACAGAACAATTTCAGGATGGCACGCTACACTCTTCCTGAAATGGGGGGGGGGGGAATCTAGAAATTTAGGCGTCGACTGCTAAGGTCATTTTGCGCCTTTTACACAAGTTATATCTGTACGCAGCCCGGGACAAACACAAACATCCATGCCCACGGCGGGATTCGAACCCACGGCCAGGCGGACTCGAGAACTAGAAGGCCTACGCCCTAGCCCTCTCGGCCACCTGGCCGGCTCCTGAAATGGTCAGCTTGATCTTCTGCTTTGGACTGTGATTGTTGGTGATCCGTTCATCGGATTTTGGAAATTTTTTTTGTTCGGAATTTCATGCTGAACAAATCTTCAATTGGAATTTTTCGTGTATCTGTTACGGTTTTTAAGATAGGATTTGAATGTGTCCTAATTTGCATATTTGGAATGATGAAAAGTGCACCATGGGATAGATCACCCACAACATCCTATTCATTGGATTCAACAAAATTGACATATCTGCTTCGGTTATAAAAATAAAAAGGGGGGGTCATTTTTCTATCCGCCCTGTACAAGTTGTATGTAATAAAGGCTCTATAGTCTTAAAGTTTCAGCGACGCCTCTTTATTTCAGTTAATGTTATCATTCGGTTATTATTATCAATTTGGCTTGGTCCCAAAGTGATTACATTAAGCGGCGTCCAGTGTATTAGAAAATTTTGTTACATTATTACACTTAAAAGGCAGAAAATCAAACGATTCCTCTATGTCAACATACGTTTTCATCACGTGGTTTATTAGTGGAAACTGTAAATATGAATTTATCTAGTTTTCCAAGTTTTCTAGCCAACTTTATTCTGAAGATTTTTTTTAAAGTTCTGCTCATAAAGCAAAATGTTACCTGAAGCGATTCTTAATCCTGCCACCCGTTGTACGTCTGTTTAGCATCAACGTGATAATTTGTATCTAGGTCATTCCTATTTAGTTGTGAAATTTCATTTCGAGCTGGAGTGAGATGTCTGCAAGAGCCTGCAACACGTGGCGCCGAAATGAAGTTGCCTCGAGTGGCGCGGAGGGAGTTACGCGGGAAGCTAAATCGGTTGACCCCGTCCGACCCACCCGCCCTTAGCTTAGTTTCTCGTCCGAAGGAAGGCGTGAGAAGAGCTCCTTTTGTCCCTTTCTAATTTGAATTTAGGAAGCCAAACGTAGTTACATTTAACTTTAATACTTGCTCTCCGGGATCTAAGACAGCCCCCAAAGAGCGCCGACGGCATTGCACTTTTATCCTGGCTTAAGTAGAGCGCGTAATTGTGCTAAGGTAATCGTGTCGTGAGAAGGAAAGCCAAGCTTGTTAGGGAGTTTTAATAGCTTTTCATGAAGGGAAAAAAGGTGCAAATAGTCATCAGATTGCATGTCCTTATGTGCAGGCGACGCTTCAAAATCTAAATTTCGAGCAAACTGATAAGCGAGATACTAATTTGTGGAGAACAGTGTTTCCCCACTAGTTTCTGGCATCCTAAAATTTCTCATTGAGAGCGGTTACCAACCAAGGATAAAATGATAGCATAAAGCATGAAGCCCTATGAGATATGTACAAATGATGATACCGGTTCGTCAACTTCTTACAGCCATTCTATTACTATTGTTCTGATGCAGTTCGGTTATATAAGAAAAGCGGCACATCTTTAAGTTTTGTTTGACCTAAATCTTTGAAGAAAGAGACTGTGACAGGGTACGCATAAATTCGCTTAAATTACGCCTTCGCCACATTTACACCGTCAAGTCTTCTGAACAACCCCATCATGCCAAACACACTGTGATTTTGTTATACAGCTGCAATCATATATTAATAAACTATTTCGCTTTTCGTGCAAAAATGTAGAGGAAAGTGGCCAAAAGCGGGCCTCTTCCATACCCCATCATTGATAGTGCCAAAAAGGATGAAATCGCCACGACATTTGAATTAGTGAGACTAAATGATTTACCCGATCACATAACTCATTCGATTCTTAATGACACAAGACGTTTGTTAAATTCCTAAATGCCCAGCATAGGAGAAAAGCAGAAGGATTTCGTGACCTTTACATTTAATGGATCAACGATAAACAGAATTACTAATGTCTTCCGGAACTACGGACTCGGGATTGCGTTTCTTACAAAGGATAACAGCAGGCATGTACTAAACGCCTAAAGACATGGGAATGATGAAGACGTTTTTAAAGGCTGCGGTGTTTATAAACTGACGTGTCCGAACTGTGGATCGTATTATGTAGGTTCTTTTATTGAACGATTTAAGGAACAAAGGCGCTTTTGGATTAATAATGACAGAAAGTTTGCAAAGAAAAGGACGATTTTTGTGGCCACGGTGTAGAGCCATCAAGGAAGAGGGTAGAAAGAGTTTGAGGCGCGTGGCAAGACCTATCCTTCTCAACGATTTGAAGAGCCATGGCAATCGCATTGTCATCTTTTCTGATGAAAAAACCTTCACGATCGACCCGGTCGTCAACAAGCAGAATGACCACGTGGTCAGCTTCGGCCAGGACATCTGAGGTCCGCTACGTGACTACAACCAAGCACCCGGCCTCAGTGATGCTGCTCGGCGTCGTGGCGTCAAATGGCATGAAAATTCCGCCAATCTGGTTCCCGGCCGGTTACAGGTTTACCGCGGCCGACTACAAGGACATCTTAATCAAGAACGTTCTGCCCTGGGTGAAAAAGATGACGAGGAATGCGGACTACGTCTTTCAACAGGACGGTGCCCCGGCCCTCAGTGCCAAGACCGTTCAAGAGTGGTTGGGGTCGAACATGAGCTTCTGGTCGAAGGACTTTTGGCCTCCTCAGTCGCCCGACCTCAACCCTCTTGACTACAGCGTGTGGGCGCATATCGAGAGCAAGGCCTGCAAGATCCGTCACAGCAACGTCGACCAGCTGAAAGCCTCTATGAACCGTGTGTTAACCGCCATGAAGAAAGACTACATCCGTAACGTTTGTCGGGCCTTTAGACCGCGCCTAGAACGTGTGCTTGCCGCCGATGGGGTTTACATGTATTAATACGCATTGCGTACACACCAATATCAATTCTGACATAAAAACAGTGTTTAACTGCATCACACATGTAATTGTCATTTTTGTGGGGGTCCTTTTCAAAACGGAACTTTTGAAAAACCGTAAGTAAAGTCTAAGGAAGCTAGTCCCCAGTGAAATATTTTATTCATGAATGTAATGGGTAGCTGAATAAAGTATTTTCTTGTGGACAAGTGGTACTCGGTTTTTTTCGACTGTTGTCAAATGTAAGTATCTATAGTTTGAGGATTTACTTTCTCTTTCATATCAGTGTCTCAGATAGTAGCTTTTCTAAATGGTGTCTAGAATCTTTCAGAAAGTTGTGGAAAGTTTCCCTTTTGGCACGATAGTGTAAATTTATTTACGAATTTGGGATCCAATACGTCCATCCATGGCCTGTATGGCCAGAGGCCGACGAGTTGGGTCCCTGGATGGATCTGGATTCACGACTGCTGTATGATGGTCGCAGCAGCCGGGGAAATGAAGATTGTCTATCACTGATGATCGCCCATCCAGTAACTAGCCGTGCCTGATGTAGCTTAACTTCACAGAAGTTGTATTCAGTGAAAGCCCATCAGGCCTCCCCCAATTCGAAAAAAATACACGACTGGAAAAATTTTAGGATGTAATTCGAAATGTACTTCTGAAATAAGCTCTTATTGAACAGGCGTATGACAATAACAGTTTAAGTTAAAATTCTATGTAAACGTGTTGTCCAGGAAAGTGACTTTGAGGTTGCTTTTATGGGGATTCGTTAAATATTTTATTTTTGCTAAAAAAAAAAAAAATAAAAAAATAAGAAAATTAAAAAAAAAAAGTGAAACGTGTGTGAAAATTATTAGATGGTTAGTACAATCAAAATGATCTCCATATTTGTCTTTTTGAGAATTTAACTCGAGAGCTAAGAAACTTAAAATATGAACTGTCGCCAGATGGTTATTGTGGCTCGAGTGGATGCTGTGATTTTGTTTAGTTGGATTGTTATATAAAAGAATCATCCTTGGCTTAATCATGATTTCGAAATATATTTCACAGATCTTGCAGGGACTATAAACGTAAAAGTTGTCAATGGCTTCATAAGTATAACTAGCTTGTGATCCTCATATACTGATCCTTTTGAAGTATAACTAGCTTATGACGTCAATCAATGGCTTCGTAATGCCTAAGCATATGTTAGTTCAGCATTAATTGAATTACAGAATCCATTGATGGAATGATGAATGAAATATGCCAGAAGAAGCACAATAACCTTTGATAATTTGTACTTTGAAGTTTATGAAATACCTGGTAAAGCAATGGTAATAATTTCGCAGTTTGCAAAGAATGAAGTGCGACTGTTAACACATAACTGATAAGTGGCGTAGAAGAGTATTTCTACTCAATATCAAGTCTAGAAAAAGAAGTAGTTCTTAACACAACGAATATGTGAATTTTCTAAAATTTGTAATGGTTGCTATACCAACACCAGCATTTTTATTATGATAGAGTTAAAATGGATTAGCTTTTTTTGTAACTGAAGAAAATTTATAAATCTAAACAGGTCTCCAGAAAATTTAATTTACTGATTAAAACTTTTAAATTGTCTTAAGATAAAAAAAATAATTTCAAGAGGATTTATTGGAACAATGTCCAAAACATATGCGTACTTCGACCATCCGAGTTATAGAGCCTCCAAGTATTTTCGTGTTTGTATTTATTTGACAGTGGTCGTAGTTGTAAAATCAAAATTACCCTCTTTCAATCCGAGAAAAACTTTTTCTACATTCATAATTACTTAATGAATGCGACTTAATAAATAATATACTGGCCCCAATCCCCAGTCGCATCCCCAATTTATCCCAATCCCCAGATAAATTGATTTTTTTTAAAAATTCGTGCATGTTGCAATTGCAGTCAGTGTGGTGGCATCTATGGTGAAGACTCTACATTAAGCACGTCTCTTTGTTTATAAACGTTTTATTAATTCGCGGAGAAAAAACGTTAAAAAAATTTTCAAATATATTTAAGTATTCAGTTCATAATTCTATAGTCATTTTTCTTTTCATTACTGTCATTAATTTTTAATTAAACGTAATTTTAAATAAATTATGAATATAAAAATTTAGAAAAATAACCAAGTCTTATACAGGATTATTCAAAAAGAATGAACCAATTTCCAAGGCCATTTCTCAGTCCTCAAGTAACTTCACGGAATGAGTCGCATACCATTGCAAAGAGTGAAATTGAAAGCAGGGCTTTATTACCCTGCCATGGTTTCTTAATTGAAGAAACCATGACCCTGTGTTCACTTTTTATTTTTTATTCCAGGGTTCTTGTGTTTCGTCCTTCTTTTCTTCTACATCCGTTATTCAAAGCTTTGAATGTCAGCCAAGCAGATCACTCTGTCGCGCCCCACAGTTGGACCACAGGATAACAATTCTGTAGTTGCAGAATGCGGCCTTCAGTTGCGTGCAGTATTGCCAATTTCTCATACGTCCGTCCTGCAGTGGTGGTCACATTGAACACTTGCAGGACAGGAAATAAAACTTGACTATCAGTAGAATAGCGTGACTTGATTGGGATTTTTCTTAATAAAATATAGCTTCATGAAAAAGGTTCATTCTTTTTGAATAACCCTGTATGTAAAAAAATGAGTTAGCCCACACATATTAGATATGCCTATTCTACCACCTAACAAATCTTTGATAATACACACAAAAATGTAAGGCATTTAATGAACCAATTGAGAATGCTTGATACTGAATTATCATTTTTTTGATTTTGATTTCTGGTTCCTGTAGCGTTTGATTTTTCGGGGTGCGTCGATTTTTTTGTCAAAGATTTTAAAAATCAAATAAATTAACATAAGTCAAAATACATATATTGAAAAACAAAGATTATCCACGAGTAAGTTTGCTTAAAAGAGGTTGCAATAAAGAAAAATAATTTTATAAAATCAATTATGACAGAAAAACATTTTTAAGCTCATGTATTTGCCTCATTTTATGTTAGAAAACTGAAGTTAAAAAAAAACAAACTCCTAGCTGATCGTTAGTTCTTATTTAATATGAAATCACTTGAAATAGCGGCATCATTTGCATGATAGTCAACAGGCCTGAGAGTCAAATTTCGAAATTTTTATAATGATTTCTTTAAAGGAGTTAAAATATGTTATAATAAGGAGGAAACAAACATTAAGAGTTGAAATCCTCTCATAGATATTGAAAGTGGAAAGACAGTTTTCTCACGACCATACGGGGGAAACCAAATTCTAGGACTTGACTCGCTTTTGGCTTTCTTCATTTATCAATAGATGGAGACAATGAATGCCTGTTTGTAATATTTTTACGAACTACAGATGGTGCCACGTCTAGAAGCATTAGTAAGTTACATTAAAATAGACAAGTTTCAGTTTCGAATAATTTGCCCGCTTCCACGGTGTCACGGTCAATGTGTGCAGTTTATAAAGAACCCGAATTGTAGAGTAGGGTTCTAATATAAATCGGTGATAAACTTTATGAATTTTTTCTCGGAAAATTTTGAGAAGTGAATCGACTGGCTTTGCATGTGTAGTTAATTGGGTGAAAGCTACTCGTAGATATTTTTTTCAAATTCGGTGAGTCAGAGTACCTGGAGTCTCCTTGCCAGATGTTGTCAAATTTTGATGTGGACTTTGTAAGTTATTTTAAAACATTTTCAACGGAATTTTGAACTGCTTGACGTTGAATTTTGAACTGAAATTCAATTTTTTCGAATAGTTGTTGGAAAATGATGGAAAATGAAAGTACAGATATCCCTCCTTATCCGCTTATACAAAGGTTTTCGAATTTTTTTCATATATAACGGGACCAAAGCCTTATGAGAAAATTGGGTTAGGGGTGTCAAGTTACTAGTCGACTCCAGTTAAAGGTGATTTTTATTTACGAGGGGTGTCTGGAAGATAAGGTTACAACGGCTAGTATTCTTTCAAAAAATGTTTATTTCTCAAAATGTCCACTACAGCTTATTTAGTGATACTGAGGCTATTTTTTGACGTAATTGCCGCCATTGTACTAACACTTGTTAAGTCTAGGCGTAGACACCGATAAAGAACCTTATCGGTGGCCACGGCCTAGGTATCCCACAGTCATAGAATTCTGCATTGCTGCTGGAACCACATTTCAACCGCGTGAAGCTTCTCCACCAAGACGTCTCTTCAGATTAAGAAACGAGTGTAGAAATTCATCAGAGACCTCTCCTGTATTCGTCATGAACATCGTCCTGCCGCCAGAGAATTCACGACACCACTTCGTTATATACTGTCGACTCATATGATTCACCGCTGGGCGCATATAATAAATTTACAGAGCTGCTTTTAAATTAAACAGAACAACGACTCTTGACCTTATAGACCTTATTACTGAGTTCATCAGAAATCTGTCTTTACCCTAACCAGGGGCGTAACCAGGATTTTACATGGGGGGGGGGGGAGATAAATATAGAATAGTTTTTTAGTAGAAACAAAGAAAAACAAATGAACTTAAACAGATCAGGGAAATAAAAGGGAGGAGTTCGTCCGAATTCCCCAACCCCCTCCCCCCCAGTTAGCCCCTGCTATAAAACTGCTGCCTTTATCAGAGAGTAGCTTAGACTGATTCTTAATTTAGCTTAGAATGATCAACACGACAATTAAAAATTAAAATTCCCTAGATCGTCTCTACGTTTCTTTCAAAGCACTTTTCTTATAATGCCTTCACCCTCTGGAATGAACTACCTTCGGAAATTCGCCGACAGGTTGTGCCATTTCACCTGATAGCAACAATATAAGGAGCTCCACTCTTCGATCTCGTTAACTAATACAGTAAAACCTGTGCTAACGACCACCTGAGCTTAACGACCAATTTTGCTTGGTCCCGCAGAAAGTTACATGGGAAATCTGTTAGCGTAACGACCACCTGTCTAATGCAACCAGCGACCGCCATTTGCGATCCCCTTTGTATCTAAACCTATACTAAAAACCTGTCTATAACGACCACTTACGCAACCTATCAGATCCTAACCTAACTGCCAATTACCTCACTACACTTTTCTCTGTGAAGAATCATTCAGGTGCTAACCCAGGTGCCAATTATATCACCACACTATTCTCTGTAATCAACCAGTCAAAGTCAAGAGATACAAAAATGCAACAACGAGTTCTTTTAGCTTAATGTTAACTAGGTCAGGTCTGTCTTCGGGGACGCAAATATTGCTCAGTTACCTGCTGGCGACCGGTTAGACTTTATGGAAATACACTGGATGAGTTCGAAAAATGTTTTGACAAGAAGTGCAAATAAAGTAACTTACAGGGTGATTCAGTCCATTTCTGACCATTTCAGTACTATGATTTATTGACCCATTGATGTTTACAAACTTAGCATTTCAGTATGATATTTTAGGCAGTTCGGAGTTTTTATTCCCGTGGAAGAAAAACGCTCAATGTGGCCACCACGAACGTTTTGAACTGCTCGCAGCCGAATGGTGAAGTTGTTCATAACTATATCCAGGATTTCTGCATCCACAAGGGTGCAGCAGTCGACGATGTTTTGTCGCAGTTGGTCTAGGCTTCTTGGTGCTGTAGTGAATACACAAACTGTCTTTAAGGAACCGCCAGAGATAAAAATCACATGGGTTTAGGTCAGGACTTATAGGGGGCCAAAGGAAGCCACCCCGAATCGATCTTCTGTCTTCCAGTGTCTGTTAACTCCTGATAAACATGGATCTTATACGGGAACAGGTGTAAATCCTTTCTCAAAATTCGCCATGTCCTGGTATACGACAGCCCTTCTTCAATGGATAGGCGGCGAACAGATTTTTTGGTAGGGGAATCGACCAACCTTGTGCGAACATTTTCGACAACTTCGGCCGTTCGAACACGAGCTTCGCTCCCGCCTTTTTTCTTGCCTTTAACACATCCACTGGCACGAAATTGCTTGACAAAATCCATGATTGCTTGCCTGCCTGGTGCGTCTCGACACTTATACTCCTTCCGGAACTTTCTTTGCACGTTTACAGGTGATTTTGTCTCGAAATACCATTCGACAACCTTGCATTTCTGCTCTGTTGATAAAGCGGGCGCCATTTTTCAACAATACGATTTTCATGCAGCGCCGTTGCAGCAATACAAACTCCAACTATTTAGAAATTCGATATGGCGCTCATATTCTTTCAATTGTTTATCCCTAATCACGTCATTCGAGTGAAATGGTCAGAAATTGACTGAATCACCCTGTAAATTCTTTTATAAAGAAATAAACATATTTGTTTTTAATTGTGTTGAGGATTTGTAATTTTTTTTATTCAACCTGTATATAATGACCACCTGAGCTTAACGACCACTTTTGCTTGGTCCCGTGGGTGGTCGTTATAGACAGGTTTTACTGTATTATTTATCCATTTAACTGATTGACTCTATTTTGATTGTTCTTACCAATGTACCTGTCTTAATTTTTTACTCAATCTTATATTGTTATCCTAGTTAACTTGTATTTTTTTTCATTTTTATAACTCTATTCCTCCTGGAATGCTCTACTAAATAAATAAATAAATAAATAAATAAATAAATATTGACAACTAAATTCAATAAACGCATCAAAGAAGAAAATCTGAGCAAACACCTTATTAACAAATCAGCTCATTAGTTATCATCATTATTTATTCATAATAGAATTCCTACAATACTAATTTAGTTTCAGCTGATCAAATTCATACTAATGCAGGGCAATGGATAATGGATAACTTTTATTGGCAAAGGCTAGTACGCTTTGCTGTAAATAAGAGTCGATGTAAAGGGAAAAATTGAATAGTTTAACGACTTTAGGATATAAAAGCGCTCAAGTTATAATTATTAATAAGAAATTATGATTACTTTATCATTTTCGTCAAGTTTTGAAACCAGCATGAAACCCTTCCATAAACAGGAAATGGAGTCATTGTCAGCTGCCATTTAGTGGTAAGAAAAATTCCATCTTTTTTGCTACTGCCCAAAGGTTATGATCAGGGAATAGGGAGAACCACTGAGGTTATATTGAGGTCAGTGATCGTAGCCTTAGAAGCTAAACAGATCTTGTAGTCAAGAAGGCGCCAGAATGTTTTGTGAAGTGCCAAAGTTAAAAACAGTTCAAAATTTAATGTCGGATAAAATGAGGAAAAAATATTAACAATGCGCTGGTGTTTATTCGAGACTGAAATAAAGTTTCAGACTATAAGGTGTATTCTTATTTGAGACTAGAAATAACCCACCCGATTGTATAATTGTCATTGTTAGATTTTTGACACACATCGCTCCTCATACTTTTGTTTGTTGTGACATAGTCCATCGCTGACTTTATATATATGATGTACGAGATGCATGTTCCAGCGTTGAGCTAGAAAAGAAAACAATTCATGAATACCCTCTAAATGAAGTAAGGCATGAAAGCTATTAGTTACAATTCAAATTTTTCTCTTGTATTTCGAAGGAATAATTTATATTGAAACTTTCATGAAATTGCCCAAGTAATATTTAGATTTAAAGCCTGTATCGTTTTTTGTGACAATTTTTTTAAATTACACAAAAAGATTAAAGTTTCAGTTAGAGAAACAGGTCATACTTTTTTCCATTAGGCCAGAGGAAAAAAAGAGAAAAAAAAGAAAATTTACATTTGCTAATACGTGGACGATAAAATCGTCTATTTTCATTTCGATGTGGAGAATTTACTCATCTGTTCTCTTTTACAACTACTGTATTGATATCGATAATTACTTACGTAGTTCATCTTGTCTATTTTAGATTTTAAGAATAACATTTCTACTTTTCTCAAGTAGATATGATTCAATGGCAGATATGCTTTAAAGCAGGGGTGACCAACCTTTTTTTGTCTCGGGCCAAAATAAATTTCTGAAGGTTTTCAGGGGGCCAACCATTTGTAATTCAAATCACATTCAAATATTTTATGAAACATTAACCACGTACAATCTTACTTGTTAATAAATTTTACAGTAAATAGTTTATTTCGCGGGCCGCATAAATTCCTTTGGTGGGCCGCATTTGGCCCGCGGGCCGCAGGTTGGTCACCCCTGCTTTAAAGGAAAGCTCCCTGCTCAAAGAAAGCAATGACACATCGTTTATTCCTCATCTATAACAAAGAGAACAAGAGTTTTCCTAATATTTGAAGTTGATAGATTTTAGCTCAATTCCTTCCCGAGTCGAAATTATAATTTAGAAGTGTACATTATACAGCCTTATTAGCAATAAAGAAAAATGGCAAACCGTGTAAAAACACAAAACCGCAATCTGAAACGACAGAGACAATAAAAAGATGCGAGAATGCAACAAAAAGGATAAGTTGGAGAAGAAAAATGATAAAGATTAAAATAAAAAAAAAATCGCATACCAAAACGATTTTGTCAAAATGTTCCCTCCAACTAACTACTAGGTTTTTATTTATGGAAAAACCTTAGCTTATGAGAGCCAATTTAGTTTTTCAAAATATGAAAAATGAAATTTTACATGAAGCTGAAATACTTCGCTTCTGTATATACTATCCAGTTACTATTAAGCTTCTTGAATTTACTATTCTTAAATTTATTTTTTATGAATTAATTATGATCGTTTTTCATTATTTCTAATTTTCTTGAATTATTTTTTTTTGAAACAATTGAGTTTTGAATTTTATTTCAGGCTCTTTAGGTTATTTCACGGCTTCACGGCACGGAAATTGCCATGCAGTGAAGTATCGTTAACGGTGCTTTTGTTTACGAAGCAGCAGAACTGAGCAAATGCAGACTTCATTCCTTAACAGATCGCTGAAACATTGTTTTTTTTACTTACAAATAAAAAATAATAAATCTTAATAAGTATACAGCTAAGTAAAGAAAGGTATACCAAAATAATTAAGCGCAAAAACTCAACAATAATATTTCAAGAACAACGTCTTACTGGCATTAAGCTAATTCACTATAACTCACTTCAGACAAATGCAGATGAATACCAACAACCAACGTGTAATTTTTAAAGCAATTCAATTATTGTGAGCAACAATTTTGTCCCAATCCATTGATTCTTCAGTGCTCAACTTGGAATTCTAGTCGGGAAAAAAATGAAGATAGAAGCAATCAGATAGCAAATTCCATTTACAGACGAAAAATCCAAGATTACGAAAACAATTAGAACACTAGCTAAAAACATGTTTAATGACTATTTCCATTCAATTGCAATATCACTTTAGTTGGTTCGTCAACATCTAGATTAGTTGCGCCCTTTTACATGCCAATATCTTCCACTCGAACAGCCATGCCTACGGCAAAATTCGAACCCGCATCCGACGGATTCGAGAAATTGAAAGCCTACAACGAGAAATTGTACTTCCCATTGCTCTTGGTCACTAGATATCAAATATTTTAAAACCTTATTTTTTTGTATGTTTAACAATGAGCTCATTGATAATACATTTTGGACCTTTTATTTCAACTGGAGGGCACCATCAACAACTAATTTAATAATAATAATAATAATTTAGTAGGCAGATCATCAGGATATTGAATGGGAGAGGGTATGGACCTAGGATGATTATAATCCGCGAGTATGATTGTCTTAGATATGAAAGTACTGTAGAATTGAAAACGGTTTTATTTCTTACGATATATGCTTAAAAATTTCTTTAAAAAAAAAACCCAACTAAAATACCACTATGTTGGCTGTCACCTAAGAGTTTAGCTGTACCCTTCGATATACGATGTTCCAAGATCAATATTCATAAATTATCTTGATGGGTGATGTCCAGGCAACATTTAACTTCATACTAGAGCGGAGCATCTTAAACTTACGAATTCAGTTTTCTATTTAATCATCAAATCTCTTATTTCGTAAGCTGCCCGCCAGTAATGGTCTGTAAAAAATCTAGTTCGGAAAACTAAAGAGAGTATCACATTTAAATCGATAAAAACGAGGCTACAATTTCCTGTAGTCATACTTCACTTCGCCTGTAACTTCTTATATTATTAAGAAAGTTTCCTTCATATTAAATAGAATGATGGGAAGCAATTAAAATAAACTTGAAGTACATTTGAATTGATAATAAAGTTCACCAATTGTAGTCTAAATACTGGTTGATGTAGGAGATGTTATAGTTATTAGAAGTGAACTGAAGATATTGCGGAAATGGAGATCTTGAAGAAACGAATATGGATGCTGCAGAAATTAAGATCTTGAAGAATAACTGATTAAATGCCAAAATGATAGATACGATAGTCTTATGATAATATCTATATGAACATAGTGCATCCACTTGCATATGAAAATAATACATAAAAAAATTAAAATGCACGTTTTATACCTCAAACCCACGATCTATACACGCGAATTCGAATCCAACTAAATTGCATCAGGCTTTAATCGATTTGACATTTATTACAAAAAGTTTTAAATTTAATCATTTCATTGCTTTATTACACTTTTAAGATGGCAGTATTAGATCAGAGAGAAATTCTCAATTAGTATTTGGCTTCAAAAAATTGCCAACAACAACATTTAAAAAGTAAATATTAATATGATTTAATATATTAATATCATGATATTTAGAAAATCATGATTAGAATTGCATTTTTATTTTAAATTCCAGTCTCTAAATTTAAAGAAATTGCTCTTGTTTTTGCAGCCTTCATTATTTTAGAAATTTTAATTTTCTTATGAAAATATAATTTGAAATTCAAAAAATCATTTTTATGATACTAAGTTGACTTACCTGGGCTTTATGCAAAAAAAAAAATTCAAATTTCCAATACTTATTTATTACAATATTTTCAGCTCTAAAGACAACATTACATTTTTTATGATTTTAAGTACATATTTTTATGATACAACATCAAAGCCATTTTTTCATAATAATTAAGACATTCATTTTAATTACAATTCATTTATAAATATGAAATTCTAACAATTTAATAGTTTATCTAAATTGCCCTTAATAATAAATAGATGGTGATGAAAGAAGATGTTAATGTTAGTATAGTGAGATTTAGATTGGATCATGCAAATACAGGAGAGGAATGAAGTTAGTATTTTCATCACCATCAATCACCCTACCCATGAAATATTATATTTAAACAATACAAAATATAAATTAATAATGAAGGAATCACCAAAGAAGTAAAAAAAAAAAAAGAAAGAGGGGCTTACAAAATTAACACAAAGCCGGAAACCAAGATACCAACTCGACAAAAAAAAGGACGCCAGGGATACCAAAAACCAACCAAACCTGATAAGAACCTGAACAAAATGAACCTAACACAAAACACAACAAGAAACCAACTGTAAAAAATGTGAAAACGAAAGGAAGATTAAGAAAAGGCTATTCCTTCATTTCTCATTAATTAAATTTGTAAAAGCTTAATAACTAAAAATAAAATCTTGGCTTGATGCTGATTATCTTCACTTGTCATGGAGACCAGAGTTGATAGCAGATCAGCTGAAGTATTTGTAAATTCCTGCGAAAAATATAATTATTGAATTTGTAATTCAGTCAAAATTAATGATAATATTCATTTCATAAAATATTTGTTTCAAGAAACACATACATAACACATCTCCTCCAGCATAATCAAGATTCCTGCCATCAACCATCTGCTGGAAACCATCAGTGATCATTGATATAGAAGCTGGCTCCTAAAAATAATACATTATTAAAATTATTATACAAAAATATTATGACAAAATAAAATATTTAGATAATAATAGATGAAATGGCAAATTGACTTGGTAATGAGAAAATTTCAATAGGAGACTTGTGTCAATGGTGAAAGGAACGGCTACCGGAAGCTGCAATCTGATATGTAAAAAAGACAAAAAATGAAAGAAAAACATAAATCAAATTCAAGTTATTAACTTTAATTTCAACATAACAGGGATCTAGCTATATTGGTCAGCAGTATTAAAAAATATTTGCCATTTCTGTGAATTCCAAACAGTATAAACAATAGTATTCCAAACTGTGCCATGATATCAGTGACAAACTCTTGTTGAAATGTAAACTATGTCACATTTTTTTGAAAAATTAACCAGCACTGATCATCAATTTCTAGCTAGATCCCTGAACATACATAAAATTTCTATTAAATAATATTATAAATAATTCTAAGGGGGAAAAAAGATTGACAAAAATAAAGGAAAAATTTAATAAAAAATATGGGCCTCAATGTAAACAGATTTTTAAGATTCTTTTATGAGAAATGGGGTAAGCTTCATTTTTAAACTGTTTTAAAATGTTTAAACCAGCGGTTTTCAACATTTTTACAACTGCAGATACCATTAAAACAAAACTTTTAACAACCACATATCACTGAAACAAAATTTTTACCAACCACATCCTACTCAAACAAAATAACTAGCAAAACATTGATACTGATGATATTTATCCAAGTATCATCAGACCCATTTGCATACCACTGGTTGAGAACCACTGCATTAAACCATAACACCTACCTGAATATCATAATAAAATCTGTATTAAATTAGGTCTAAAATACTCATCATTCACAATGTTGACCACACTTTTTATTGGAAGCTGTTTGTTCTAAACCTGAAATTAAACATTAGTAAAATTAGTAAAAGTTTAAAATTAATTAAAAATTACAATTAATTTTTCTTTACTACAAAACCCAGAAAATATTCTTCTGTTTGCATTCTTTTCTTAATCTTGTCTTCAAGGCAACTTCTGAAGAATCTGAAAAGAGACTGAACACTAAAAAACCATTAGTCGTTGTGAACTGTCAATAAATTTCTTTTTACTAATTAAATTAGAAGTCATTCCTTGAGCTGAAACGAAACAAAAAGAACTATGGTTAATAAGATAGAATTTCATGAATCTGTACTTATGTCTAAATACTAATTCTAACTTAAGGTAACTACTTAGAATACTAACAAAATTATCCCCCCATCCCAATTCACAAATGCTATTGACATACAAATTAACTATAAACTCTGGAGATATAAACTTAAAACAAAAGACAGATTATTATATATTTTCATCACAAGTTTAGATTATCAATACAATGTAACCCCCCTTTCGCTTCTTCTTAAAGCTGAAAATAAAGATTTAATTAGTTCTTAATATGTATCAATCTGTTCTCTTATAGCTATTAGTCACAGGTTTACACTCTCTACAGTTTGTTTTGATATAGTTAATCCCAGACCCCCCGTCCCCAACATCTTCATAGAAAATAAATAACAAAAGCTGAAAAGAAATTCACACCTGAAAACATGAAATACAAAATAATTTATTTAATAACAATTGAACAGAATACAAACTTAAGGCTAATGGGGTACATAACCAAATCTCACTCCTTTAAACTACCAAGGAGGGGTTCTGAGATTCATTGGTTTACTTAAACGACAAAATTTCTATATATACCCTTGTGTGTAGTATTCATGTGAGATCAACCCTAACCCTTGCCTTCCAACCATGGCCACAAAACAAGATAAAACAGTGCAAAATAAAATAGTTGTAACTAAATTATAACTAGAAACTTAAAACTAATAACTACAGTAAATATTTAAAACCACTTACCTTACAATTAAGCTTACATACTAATTTAGGGAGAGGGAGGATAAAAATTTAATTGGGGAAGAAACGCGCCTAACCATTCGCGATCGTATTTTTCCGCGCCTAACCATTAGCGATCGTAGATTCCGCGCCTAACAAATTTAAAATAAAAAAAAAACACAAACATTACTGAAGATACACACACAAATTCTGGAAACAACACAACCTGAAAAAATACGGCTGAAAAAAGTAAAAGGAAATGCAATTAGCTGGCCATGGCGGATTGGTAGCCTGAAAAAGGCAGACAGAGCATATCTAGGCAATGTAGGTAACATTTAAAAGGCAAATGGTCATAGTTCTCCTACATGCACACAAACAATACCCAAATCTATTTGATTTAGTAACATACTTTTCTTAGAATTGGTAGTATGAAATACATAGGGTATTGTCCTTCATCCCACCCTATTGATAGACTTTCAAGCTGCACAAGAATCATAGATTCCAGGTTCACTATAAAAGCAAAGATAAACCTCAAAATAGCTAAACATTTTAATAGCTTTATATTAAAATCATCTCAAGAGTGAGAGATTATCATAAAAGTAAGGGCAACTTGATAATCTGGAATCAAACATTGAGCTCTGCTCTATTCCAAGGGTCAGCCACCTAAAATGGATATAAAGGTGGCTTGTGTGGATTTACCTAATGTATGGCTAGTGTGACTTCTAGGGTGGTGAGAGGTGTAGGTGTGAATGTGTAATGCAATTTAATGAAATTGTCAAAATTTAAAAAGGAAGGGGAAAAAAAGAAAAACCTGGCTTATCTGATTTCTTCTTGCACTGCAGTCCTCTTCTGTGCTAATGGTGCTGTTGCTCCCACGATGGCAGATGCCTAAGAGAATACACTAGAGCCACTGAAATAGTAAAATCTCATGGCATCCTCAGTACCATTACACTAAATCCTCTCCATAACACTATCTCCAACCCGTACCAGTTTTTGTTATTTTAATCCTAAGCTGATTTTTTTAAGTTTTAAGCTATTATTTCCTAACAGCTAGATGAAATGAGATTTTACTATATAACATATACACAAAGCATTAAGTAATAAATTACACTGAAGTTATATTTTTAATATTGACTATATTAATGTTTATAAATATATACATAAAAACAATATTTAAAAAAATATTCTAGTGGCTCCAGCGTACAAATAAACCAAATAAAGCAATTCAGTGGGAAGAGACAATGCAATTTAAGAGAACTGAGACAAGAGAATGACACAAACGTGTACAAATGCTCCATATCAATACAAACAGTTCATCATAGTACCTGGGAAACCACTTGTGTACTTAACGGCAAAACGCCCATGGTTATCTATTACCCAAGGTATCATCATTAGAGCATTATTGGTGATAGCATTCCTTTAACTGGAGTTAACATTTAATTTAGTAACTTGTATTTCCAGATAAAAATACAGCCAATTTTTGCTAAAGATAAACTTTTTAGAAAAAGCAAATACTTTTAATGCAAAACATTCCTTAAACAATATTTATAAACTAACTTACAAATATAAACACACACACTGCACATACACACATCAAGTAAATACAGGGGGGAAAAAACAGAATATTTTTAGAAATTTAAATTTTGAAAACCTATTAAATGAAATATGCACCACTGTAGCATATACATATATTGATTGCATTGTCTCTGTTGTAGTGCAGACAAACACTCCAAAGAACTTTCCCTTTTGACCTAAAAACCTCAAAATCCTTTCATCTAAGAACTTAAATCCTTACAATATATATTATCCTAATCCAAATATAACTAATTCTCTAAACCAGCATTTTAAAGCAGGGCCGGTCTAGTAGAGTGCAATGAGTGGAATGCACTTCTATGTATTGAATTATGGTATATATTTTATGTTATTTTCATAGCTTCTTTTTATTTGAGGGATCCAATAATTTTTGCACCCTGGAACTGCAAAGACCAGCACTGCTTTAAGGTATTTACCTAAGGTGACTAGATAATATAGAAATTTTACTTTGGTTGGAGGAGCCAGCTTAAGACCAGATTTTTAGAGAACCAACAACCAGCATTTATATTTTAGTTTCAGAACACCATATTTAGGATAAATTAACTGAAGATTGTGTGTTTAGTTTTATAATTTAAATTTAATCTAAATGAGTTTTAGTGCGACCTATTTTGTAAATAGGATTTTCTTTGTTAAAATATTTATTATTAAATTTTATTATTAAACAGAAGATCCTACTCTAGTCACCTTCCTATAGTGAATCTATCAGGTTTGTTTATTTAAATTGTTTAAATTTATTTATTTTATTTATTTTAAATTGTTTTTCAATTAAATATAAACTTATAAACTAAATTATTATAATATTCAAGATATTGGGCATGAATTGCCTTTATTTCACCTAGCTGCATCTCAAAGAAAGGCAATAACCCCAGTCTAAATGACTCACAGCCAATCTGGAAATGGAAGCAGTCTAAATAAGTAATCCAGTTGCTCAGATACAGAGTTTTATAATTATTGAGAGTAAGAATGCCCCTGCAAAATCTCTTAAACTGTTTGACTTCATACATAACAGCTCAGTTGGCTAGAGCAACATGTTGAATCTTGATTCCTGGTTCAATCCCAGGTCACAGAATTTTTTCCCTTTCATTTATTACTTTATTCCATACTATTCATACATAGCTTTATTATTCACAACAATTGATTTGGTTAATGTGAGGGATTTTATTTATAAATATATTCAAATTTTGAATATCAATGATGATAATGACATAATAATGCATGTTTTAACCCAACAGGGTTTTCCTCACTTTTCACAACAGCAAAACTGACTGGCCATTGCTCAATGTGCAATTGGTGTTATAGTCTGCCTATTCCATTGAAATGCAGCAACATAGGCCATATATCAAAAAAACAATAAATTTCGTTCTGCTGCTGCTGTGGCTTCATTGACTGCATTTCATTCTTCTGCCAATGCATTGGGTGCCATGAAGTAGGCAATTATCTTCATTTCCAATAAGGAGTAGTCTTCTCAATGGATTGTTTTGGCATTTGTTACACACAATCTTAGATATACATAAACACAATAAATCTTTTCTTATAATATTCATACAAGGTTTTATTTATTTACATAGGAACATTTGAAGGTTTTATATCGGCAGCCTAATCTAATCCAATCCAATGCACTGACTCACTCAATTATCTTCGATTCTTCATTGTAGATAGTCAATAGAGCAGGATACTTGAAACTTTATTTTTTATCTTTGATTTTTATATTTGAGATATATTAGTAGCAATAAGAAAATTATAAGAATAAGATGTATGTTAAAAATCTAATATTAATAACTTTTACAGGAAATATAATAGGAAATATTTTTATATGGGAAATATATTTAATAGGAAATATAATTTTATAGGAAATTTAAATCTCCCCCATCCCATGTGTAGGTGTATTAAGACAATAATAATCCTCTCAAGTGTGATTAAAATTTGTAAATAATGCACATAATGCTCCGAAAAAGGGTGAGTTTGTTTAATCTCCTCAGACTGACTACTTTTATGTGAAATTGCGAATGAAGCTCGGTTCATTATCCAGTGAAGTGGACAGCTCTAATATTCATCAGGTTAACATTAGAGAAGGCGGTCGGCGTTTTAGCCAATATCATTGTTACAAACTAAAAGATATTTCAAACAAAAACAGAACGTTTATACTATTAAAATTTCGCATCATTTGGAAAACATAATGTAATAAAAATGTTCTTTCATCTGCGAGCATTATAAGGCATATATCGCTGTTGTGGATTGCCTGCTTGAAAGCAATCGTTTGTATATTATGGATCTAACGATTTTTCACAACATGGTGATTCACAATTACAGCTAATCAGTTTTGTCACAATAAACAAACTCACCCACAAGGAGTTTGTTAAGACGAAAGGCAAACAGGAAAACTCCATGACCTGTATTCGAATCAGGGACCATGAGCTTGATACTCGTGATCCCTGGTTCAAATCCAGGTCACAGAATTTTCCCCTGTGTTTCATCTTAATAAGAAATAAAGGACACAAGAGACGAAATAAATGACACAAGACACGCTAATCTCTGAAGCTAATAACTAATTGGATGTGTTTGTCTGCACTAATATTCACATTCACACTTATCACAAGTCATACAATTCATAAGGTGACAAAGGGCTGTCTAAAACTTAATAGTGCTGGGAGCGTTTAACATAATAAATAAAAATAAAACAACATCAATATCACCATAATCATTTACTTTAGCAGTTGACAGCAAACCTCTTGAGAGCTAAATTTTTTAAAAAAAAACTTAAATTTTTTAATCCAGATCTATAAATATTAAGTAATTTAGTTAATTCCAATTGCAAGAGGTTAACTGGTCAACAATGTGTTTGTGTTTATATTAGGGGAGGGCCTCAAGTTTGTGTGCTTAAAACTAATACTCCCAGCACTGATAATAGATAAAGGAAGGCTTTTGGGATGGGATAGAGAAATGAACCTTCTGCATTCATTAACAGCTTTCAATACAACAAAAATTGGTTTCAAACTATCCATATAATCAAGGACTTCATGTTCAAAATAACACATCATATATGTGTTTATATTAAGAAGTAAAAACTGCATAGATTTGAATTCAAATATTCAAAGTCCATAGTCTTTAGCAGATATACATGTAACTCAAAATATTGCCTCAGGGCATAGGCTGGGCACAAGACTTCTTTTAATTCAGTTGACAAATTAGCCTTAAACTATTTAAAGCAGCTTGTATATTATGACTGTAATACAGTTTTCTCTTAGACAATAAAGATCATGACAAAAAAAATCAATGAAAGATAAGCACAATCCCAATTTTTTCTCAAATGTGCATAAGGCCACATAAAATGCTCTTAGTTTTCTGAGAAAGATATCAAAGCTCAAGCCTGTACTCAATTTTTCCATTGAATTGTTATATAACAATAGCTATTCATCTTCTCAGTATATATATTTTTTAGCCATGCCCATTGAAGGACTAATACATGTATTGGCACAAAAGAATTGCTCAATTAGCTAGAAAAAAAATCAACAATGCTGCCCATTCAAAAGGGCTCAGGGAGAAAAGTCAACCAGGAAAACTGGTTTCAATACAGTTGAAGTCCACCTTATTAAAAAAGTGGCTACCCTATTACAAAAATGAAAATTGAAAAAAAAAATGCCAGCAATGCACAGTAGAGTAACTGGTGCATGCACAAAGTTTCATAAGTGAATAAAAATATAAAGGAAAATTCTTTACTCCATATTAAAGCTCAAATAGCATTCTCAATAGAGATAATAAGGCCATTATGAAAAGACCAGTTTCATGCACAATATAAGTGCAGTACCACCAGATAAGAGCTCTGTATAGAAATGAACAGGTGAAACCTTTTCTTGGCAGTGGATATCAAAACCACAGGTTAAAAAAGGCACCTCAGCAAGATAATAAGCCCATAAGAATACAGTATATTAAAATCCTATTCAAGGCCAGCTCATTTAATTCCTGCACCAGCATCCATATGATCCAAATTACACCATCTGATTGACAAATTTCATATTTAAGCAGCTGAAGGTTTCATCCCTGTAAATTTGATTGCACAAATACTAATTTCTATTTACAAAACATAAATGTGATGAGAAAAGTACTTTAAAAGAATTTAGATATTTAATTTAGCTTTAAATTTTGAATTTAAACCATGAATTTAATGCTAAATTCAATATCAAATTTATATACTAATATAAATATAACCTTACTTAAAATTAATTTTTTAATTCATTTAAAAAAAATACTTTTCATAAATTAAATTCTTTCTTTATTTTTAAAACTGATTCTTAAACTAATAATTAAATTGAACTCTACTTTTTAAGTTAGACTTTAAATTTCTACCAGCATACTTAAATTCAAATATTCTATTGGAGAATTAAAATGCAATCAAATTTACTAGAAGGGTGGGGATTCTTATCAACCCTTTGAACACCTTATGTCTACTCACAATTTTAGACCCAATATTTACACTTTAGATGTCTTCCTGTTGATGAATTACATAATTGATTCACGGTTTGGCTCACAATTATGGTCCTGAAAAGTATAAAAAGAAATTATGAAAACAAAAAATAGATTTTAATAAGTGTTAAAAAAAATTTCATGTTACAAATTTTATTAATGAGCAATCCCTGTAGAACAATGTTGGTTATCAATAAGGATTTCATTTTCATTTAATACTAAGTGGAATTCAGAAGCAGCGTGAAGTTGTAAGCAAAGTAAGCATTGCATGGGGGGTCTAGGATGGGGTGCCAACCAAGATTGAAAGGGCGCATATTTTAGAGGTTTGCATAGGGAAGTTAGTGCCGCTTGTGGTGGACTTAATGGAGTATCTTGGAACTTTTTACTCAGAGGTCTTAAATAAAGAATAATTGCTCGCAGTTAAAAGAGCATGAAACTTATTATCTGATTAGAAGTAATAAAATGGATAAAACAAAGTTCATATTATAAACCCACACAATGAATCTGATTATCCACTTCTAAGCAAAGTTTACTATACAATACAATAAAATGAATCAATCAAATACAATTTTACATTTTTTTCAGATTAACAAAAATTATGCTCAGTCCAAAGAAAGATGAATGGGGTATGTCTAATTAAATTTCTATTGTTAATTTTACTTTGCAACTAGTATTAATTGACAAACTTAACAGGACACAGTTTTCTATTAAAATAGTTTCAGACAATGGTGAAGGTAAAATCTATTATTGTAATAGATACCTCATAAACTGAGAATATAAAGTATTTATTACAACAGTGAATTTTACCTTCAATATTGTTTGAAACCATTGTTGATAATTAGTTTTAGTTTCAAAAAGTCACATAATGAACTGGTTTTAATAGGAAGCCACATGAAGATTGATAAGACTAAATTTCACATCACACTTGCAATATATGGGGAAGTCAAACTCAGGTAACCTTGACTGAAAAGAAATTGATTACCTTACATGTATTCTTCAAAATTGGGAGGGGGAAAAAAAAATAAAAAAAAATGCTCAATCCTAGTGGTATAAATGAATTAACATTTTTGAAGCATATTTTTGAAGTAATCAGTTTTCAATTACACGTTTTGGCATCTGAACCGTTTTCATTTGATTGCCCCCTTATATTTATTTACAGGAATTACGATATTTTTAAAAATATGATTCATTTAACTTCATTAAGGGATGTAATTGTATTTTTTTTAAAATTCTTTGATCTTCTGGGGTCTAATCTATACAGCATTTTTATATAAGTAATGCTTTTTAACAGTTTAGGTTAAATTTTAATATTTTTATTTAAAATTTTCAAGGTTTCCAAATGAAAATATGTCAAGGATCATGCTTAATTACTGAATTGACAAAGTGGAGGAAATATTATTTTATTTAATTACAATTTAATTGATTTACCTTTTGGTCCAATCCTTCCATTCTTTTTGCATTGTGCTGGAACCATCATTATTTCCAACTCTGTTTCTTGGGCATCGGTCGCTAGCTGAAATTGAACGAGAAAATATCATTAAAAACGTTTGTGAAATCCTTAAAAAAAACTGGTAAAAAGAAATCGTGTAAATGAAATTAGTATTCAAAGTGAATCCATTGTTACAACTCCACCCGAAACTATCTTCCCGCCCATTTTCAATTTCGCGCCATTTCTTCTTCTTCAATCTTGGCAGCCGATCGCCTGCTTGGGCAGAATACAATTAATAATTTGAACTAAATTATCTTAAAACTCCAGTCAATAAGCATTTTTATTGGGTATCATTTTAGATCTTTTGTTACGATTATAAACGTAAAGATCTTCAATTTCAAACGAAAGATTTTTCTTCTTCACCATATTGAACTTTATCATAGCACTGTAAGAAGCCAATGACATACAATTCAAGAGGCCGTAAAAATTCAAAATCAACATAAATCACCATAAAAATATGCTAATCTTATAGCTTTTAACTTCCTTAAACGATGAGAATTCTTCAATGACTGTGGATAACGACATAATCATAAGACGACAACCTCTTGTCCACAACTGGAGTCTTGTCAAAGAGTTCGAAATACGTATATTTGGAATAAAATCCAGTTGTGGACAAGAGGTTGTCGTCTTATGATTCCTTAAACGATTTAATTAAAATTCAACTCAATTCTCGCAATAAAAAATTATTTTTAATCAAATGGTAGACAATACACATTTAGCGTCTGCTGCCAATTTGGCTTGCCCAAAAATGATCGCCAGCTAAATTGTTCATTAAAATTAATAAAAACCCATCGAAATTAATTAATAACAGCGAGATATGTGATTACCTTTAGAAACAAGTGGAAATTGCCTTCAATCGAGCATGGATGCCCCGATTCTTTCTAAATTTGTAACGGATTTTACTCGTCATGATGGTTCAGCAAGGAAGGACAAGAGTTACCTTTGCGAGTATTCAAAGGCAACTGAAGATTAATGAAGAGATCATGATTTGATGAATACAAAGTCACGTGATGTATGCCAGTGCCACCTAGTTTTAATAATGCGCTATTGGAACCGTTTGCTTTTGTTGACAAACGGAAAGCTAATGTTGAGAAATAATGGAATATTGCGTGAAATTTTTAATTAAGCGCATTAATCATAATGAATAATTAGTGTTGATATTTGTAAAAAAATAAATCCGATAAAAATATAAATCTAATAAAATCAGAGGTTGAAAGTCTGTACTCGATTCCAAAATCTGTCTTGTTGGATAATGACCAAACAGGATTGCACTATCGCCATCGATAGTTTGTGTTTTCTTTTTAATAAAATAGAAACAAATTTTTGGCTGTAAAGAAGAAGAAAATCGCAGCTTAAATCTTTTATTATGCCCCTTTCCCTTGTAAACTAAAAAGACGCTCCTCAAAGCAACGCGAATCCGCCCAACGAAAAGCCAGTAGTGCACGGAAATAAAATAGATTTTTGCAACTCACTAACCTGATGATCTCCCACATCAGCTTCTAAGACACTTTCAAAGCCATTTATTGTTTATTTCTATTGTTACGAGAATGTATTGTAGCAAAGTAGATCAATACATTGTTGGATGTTTGAGTGATGTCCGGGCAAAAGCGAGGGAAAAGAACGAAGCGTTCAAGTCTCGGAATGAACGAGATCGAGGCTTTTGGAGATGCGGGAAGCAATTTGGTCATTAATCATCATTTTGTAATAAAAAAAAATAAAATAAACTATAAACAGTATATACTTATTTTTATCCATTTATAATCTCTTAATAAATAGTGTTTGAAGACATCAGACAGATTATATAGAATAAATTAAATTTATTATACTCTAACAATAGAATTTGCTCTCACTCTTAATAAGCTTCTTTTGCGCTTCAGGGTCTTTGGAATAGTTCACGAAAATTATTTCCTTATTATATTGAAGGCTTTAAAATAAGGGAAACGAATTGTGAATGTTTTTAACGAATTGCCGGCTATAATGAAGAGACATATAAAGTTAAACTCTGATTAAAAAATTTTGGCAATCAGCTTTGATAATACATTTAGGTTAATTTCCGTTCGGGTACCATGAACTAGTTCGATTTTCTTCGAATAATAAACGAAAACATTTGCATAGATCCCGAAAAATAGATTGCATATTACTAATATGGTTATTTAAATTCCAAGAGAAGTGAATCTAAACTCAGTTCCAACGAAAGATGAATTGGTCGTATCCGAATAAATTTTCAATTTAAATCGGAAATTTACCTGCATACGCCCAGTTCATCTTTCGTTGGACAATGTACACTGAATGGCCAATTTATTATGACCAATGGGCCACCCTTTGCCTTAAATGCTACGTCGATTCTTCTTGGCACGGGACTCCAAGATGTTGATATGTGAAATCTGAGAACCATGCTTGTTGAATTGCGCCTTCCAACACAGAGATTTGATGTTTGTGGATTTAGCTGTCTGATGGCTTTTTCAACTTCATCCCACGAATCCTCAATCTAAGGATTGTGGATGTCACCTAACCAAAGTAAACCTCCTTATTCCTAAAACTAATCTTATTGAAAATATCCATCTCCATTGGAATAAATCAGCATGACAGGATGTACTTGGTTAGCAATGCTATTTAGATACGATTCAGAGATCATTGGATAATTTGCTATTGCACTGTTACCCTTCTGTTGTCTTCTGCAATTCTGGACACTCCGTCCGCCCGAGCATTCACTAGTCGATGGCGACCACAAGCTGCGCGTTGAGACCTAGTTTTGTGCCTGACAGTCCAGTCTTTAAACACTTTAAAACAACAGCTGCTCTTGAACATTTCACAAATGCGATGGTTTTGCTGATACTCGCCCTATAGCTCCAAACTCCTACAAAGCGTTCTAGGTCTATCAAATCGCTGTGTTTAACCATATCATTTTCACAAACAAATCACTTCTATTACTGTCCTAGTAAGGACTAAGGGAAGCTTTCCTTTTTGTATACCAGTCCCGGTTTCTACGACATAAGCGTGACACGATCTTAAAAAATATTGTAGCAAGGAACAATGACACTGGTGTACTCGTCATTTTACTCGGAAACTTTCATAAGATTCCTGCACAGTCTAGAATTTGGCTGGAAATTGGATTTTTTTAATAGGAACACTCTTTGATGGTCAGATGGTCATAATGAATTAGCCACACGGTATATATTTAATACATTAAGATCGGACATCACATTAAAACAATTCATTGCATTTGGTCATCGGTCAATGGATTATTAATAAAATAGTTTAAATGCCTTTGAAAATGTATGGAAATATTGGTTCATTTGTTCGACTTCCACTTAAAACATTTGACGTAATTCTATAGGTAATAAATTCCAAATTGCTATAAGGAAAATGATCCGACAGGCTACAATAATTCCTTTGTTTTTGCGTCTTTGTTATCAAAATTTTCATTTAAAGAGCTGTTTGACTGATTTAATTAGAAATATTTCATCCATAAATCTTTTAATGTTACAAATGGGGCTCTGATATAAATAAAAACAGAGATACAAATTAGTATTCAAGAAGCGAGGTAGAAATGGAAAATCGGTTGAATACGTCTCCATTGAGGCCGCTAAGAGAAGATGATCTTACTGAGTGAAGAATATCTTTGTGAAGTACATTTCTAGTCTCTGCCTGGATCTCTCTGCCAAAAAAAAGGATTCCATTTATAAGAACGGATGGATGATTGAGGACGACAAAATCCGTCATAATTGCCAGTTGGTCTTGGATTTTCAATCTGGTGCTTGCTGAAGATAACGTCTTCCACTACCTCTTATTTTATTTCTCTCAATTTCTGACAACCGTACACCTGATCACACTGTCACGTGAAGGACAAGGTTTACAAGACGAAGTTAAGACCTTGGGCGAGCTTCGAACATATATCGAGAGTGAAATATTGACCATTCCAATAGATGTCTCACGAACTTGGTGGCCAATTTTATAATCCGATTCCGCCAAATCATTACGATTGATGGCAAACACATCGAGGATGTACTGATTTATTCACGACGTACTAAATAAATGTGTAGGGCGTTAAGAATATCATTATGCGCAGTCCGAAAAGATCGGTCCGCAAAACACAAGGAAAAATATCAAAACTAATTTTCACATCTCACACATAACTCTCCTGCAAAGATAATTTTAATAAAACTCATCATAACAGCCTTCTATTCCATTTTAAAAACCGTCAGTCCTTTCTAAGGCCCTCTGTAAATGCCAGTTCATATGCGTTATGATCAACTAGTTTGGTAGGATTTGAGCCACAGTACAACCCAATTTTCATCTTAGTAGGTAGGATTTGAGCCACACAGTACCAGAGCTACAGTACACAAAACCATGATAGTTCACAAAAAACCTTTCTAATCAGTGGCATAGCTGAAGATTGAACTCCTCGGGGCGGCCTTCAAAAATCGAATATTTATGTAATATACATGCCCTTTCGTTAATGTATAATTTATAACAAAAGGTTTTTAAATAAACGACGGCATTCAAGCTCCTAATTTATTTTGAAAAATAACCTACTAGCCTTAGAAAGAAAAAACTACCCTCACTTCTCAACACAGTCGCACTTCATCACATCGTGTACATTTAACATTTTATAATTAAAGCATCCACTACCTTCATCCTTCTTCATTGTATTTAAATAGAATAGGGCACAAGATATTAAGAAATAGCTCGTAATCTAATTCTTTTATTTAGTTTTACATAAAAAATGATTTCAGAATTAATGCTGTGAAATCATCCCTTAATTTAAAAAAATTTTTAATCAATAAAAGAAAGAAAAGCCAAGCACAACCATCCATCCATAGGTGGGATTCAAACTTGTGACTAGACCATCTAAAAAGTAATGAGACCGCTGCACCAAGGCTACTAAATCTGCGATTACTTAATCTAAACTGAAATTTGTTTTATTCACCAATTTCACAGAATTGCGTTAAAGTTCTGCCCGAAGATACGACTTGGTTTCTCTGCACTTCAATTATGTACCGATCGCATGTGGTGGAGAAGTCTTTTTTCTCAAGTATTTTTATATTTCATTTTAGAGTTGGCAATCCAGTCTTGTATGGCCGTTATCTTCAAACAAGATGGTAATAAGGGCTTTGTGACAAAAAATGAGGCTTCTTGAATTCTTTCCGTATGGAAGTCTTTCTTTGCACCAATCTAAGATGGCTTTCGCGACTTTTAGAAATGTAACTCTTACACCTCGCTTAATAATAAATTCGGTGATAGGGAAAGAGGAGGAGTCGGAGGAGAGATGGCCCCCACCTTTCTGCTACTCCACAATTTAGTTTCGATTTTGACTTTCCAGATGAGATGGCTCTTGAAGAGACACACTTGAACAGAATTGATAGTTTTGACTCTTTAACAATTATGAATTTTTAGGTTTATCTGCATTTCTTATTATAAGTGCCTTTGTGGGTGCCACATTATCTTATATTAAAAAAAACAACATTTAAGCATACACTTTTAATGAAGGAAGACAAACCCTCGTCAACAAAAGAAATTATAAACAACTTGAATGTACACTTTCGACCACATTTTAATTTTTATTTTATTCTCTATTGAACTTTTTCAGTATTTTTTTGTGTTTTTTTTTTCATGTGTTTTTTATTTATTTATTTTTTCACTGGAAAGTATGAAAAGAAGCTTATCTGTAACTTATTACCTACAATTTACATTTACGAATTTTTTTTTAAAAAAAAACATACTTTACATGATAATTACAAACCCAAAATAAAATTCTTGGAAATCTTAATAAGTGGCCCATCCCCTGCCCAGTGATTTTATTAAATCTGAAGACATAGTCTTTTTAAGAATTCGAATTTGGAAAATTTTTATACTGGATTGTATATCATAGCAATACGTTACTAAACCAAATTCAAAGCTCTTATGGACGTTGAAAAAGTGAACCAAAATTCACTTGCAAAATTTGACTCAAAATAACAAACACGCGAAGGTATAATAAAAAAAATCTTGCAAACATTCCAGAATTGCTGAAAATAGAATTTGAAAACGTTAATCGCTGTTAAGTTATCGTGCATTTCTTTTACAAGCTTATTTGTTGGTGTATCAGTAGGCAGTATTGAGAAAATTTTGTAAGACCACCTTCATCTGAAAAAAAATTCTGCGAAATGGGTACCACACAAACTGACCGAAGATCAGAAAAAGTTGCGTGTTGAAAAAGCGAGAGAGTTGCTCCATTTTTTCCCCTTACAGACATAGTAAAATCAGGTCTCATCCCCTGTGACAATTACACAACCTCTAGTAAAACAGCAAAATGTGTTTGGGTAGGTGAAGACGATTCTCAATCACAAGTGCTCAGGCCAGATTTTCGATCTTAAAGGCGTTTGTTCAATGTTTTCTTTAATTTTTCTGGGCCACTACTTGTGAATTGTATGCCAGAGGGTCTTAAAATTGAAAGACAGTACTACAAAAACATTGTGTTGTCTCAGTTAATTTTATAAAATCAAACAGCAGCGCCCAACAATTCAAACCAGCAGAACTTTGCTTTTGCATGACAACGCGAGTGGCCAAAAGACGAAGGCTGTTACTGTCTATCTACAGTAAGAAAAAAATTACATCCTGTCTACTCTCCCGACCTATGGTTAAAAGAAAATTTGCTGGAAAGCCATTTCGTCGGGTCCAAGATCTCGCACAAGCAGTAAATTCAGCTCTACGGACTATACCAGAAGAAGACTACGGTCTGGCCTTTAATAAATGGCTTGAAAGGCTGCAACTTTGCATAGACGTCGGGGGAGAGTACTTTGAAGGATTTTGATCATTGTTATGGTTTTTGTATATTTTTTGTATAATTATTAGCCTCACTTGTATAAGGATTTGAGCATTATTTGTAACATTTATTATAAACAAACAAACAAACAAATAAATAAATAAATAAATAAATAAATAAATAAACTTCTGTCAGATTGTTCCATTCAAAACTTGTAATCAAATTTTAAACCACTTCCCTTTGGTCAAATGACTCTAAATTTGGCATACTGATTCATTTCCGGAGACAATATAAGCCAAGATAAAAAAATTCAAAATTAGAATTCTTAAAAAAGGTTAAAAGCTGACTTTCGTTTAATTTAGGGGAATAGGGATTGGGTCACCTCTTTAGGTTTTCTTTATTTTTCACATATTTATAGCAAAAGCATGGGTTGAAATTGATTACAAATTCAAGAATAAAAAGAAAAACTTAATAATTAAAAAAAAAGATTTTAAAACCAAATTTTTACTTTAAAAAGTGCACTAAAAAGTAAATGATGCTTTTCACTTTAAAAAAATCGTTTAAATTTAAAATTTAAAAAATGAAAATACTGCATGAAGTATTTATTATAGTATTAAAATACGAAAAGAAAGAAAAATATAAAGAAAAAAATTTTAAGTCATATTTTTCAAATAATATTTAATTTTTATTAAACAAGCCAACACACTTTTACCTTATTTTAATTTTATGCATTCCTATTATTATATTATTTGTTTGATTATTTTAGAACGTTTTTTTAAAGTAAAAGTATGTGCTTAAATATTGTTCTTTCATTTTTTTTAATGCATAATAAATCGAGATGGTTTGTATTTGGAAGATACCAAAGCGCTGTTACCAAGTGTGGATTTAGGGGGGGGGGCAAAAACAGTGATCCAGTTTACTACTTCTCCTACCCTTTTCTTTACATACCTTGGGCTTCTCCTACGTTCTGCGCATGCTCAGTGATCCATTCTATCTTAACTGTTATTTCTAAGCTCAGTTTGGTTCTTCATGTGGAAGCCAACAGACCTGTTTTTGGCATTTCCAGGATAATTTTCTTAGTGAGTTTGGCTCTTTTTTGTCCTTTATCCTTTATGTGAATATTAAAATAATTCTTTTTAAATTCAAATTAATTTAGAGATATACATTTTATATACTTAGATTTTATTTTGCATTTCTTTTTAAATTAAATCTTTTAATCAATTTCATATTCACGTTCGTGGAAATGACCATAATTTTTTCGTATAGGCCTAATATTGAAGTGGGTCTCCTAATATTTCAAAGTTTAATATTTGTTAGAGCTCGAAATAAAATTAAAATACTTAAACACTTATTATACTTCATTATATTTTTCATCGTACGTTTAAAAAAAAATAAAAAAAAAAACCGTTAAAAACCGTTAAGTGTGTTCACCCATTAATTAGCCCTACGAGTTATAAAATCCGGTCACTTGGGCACCAAAGTTGTACAACAAGAACAGCGGTTTATTCTTAAAGATATTTAAGAGTAATATTAATGTAAAAACCACAACTTAATTCACGTGACTCGATTAATATTCTTAATTTTGCCTAATTTAAAGAACTACAAAGATGGCTGAGCCACTCGTACCGACTTCTACGAGGCCTATTAAGATGGCTGATGAACGTGTAGAATGGGAATTAAATACATCTAAACGTGTATTTTCATCTTATTTACCTGTGTCCTACAGCTATACATATAACTGCAAATTTAGACTTAATTTTAAATGCAGTTTGAAACGAAATCATGCTGACTCATCTACAAACTTATTTTCTCGAGTAACTAATTATAGGTGCCCTTTCACGTAGCTTGTAATTAAATTTATTCATAATTCCCAAGTTAATTTGGGAGGCTTATAAGTGTTTAAAATTTTATTTCCTAGTAGTGTCGACTTCAATCTACCAAATCGATCTGGTGAATCCGGTCCCGTACCAAGAACTCGTGGATCTGATGTTCTTTTTCCCGTTCGACCCATGAATTCGTCGGATGATGGAATGCGCAATCTTTTACAAAAGATGAGTATAGATTATCCTTTCTTCCTTATCCTTTTTTTGTGTGAGATCCATGTTTTCCATTTAGGACAACAAAATTACAGTTGACACTCAAAACACTTAACGATAGGAAAACCGTAATTTCCCCCGTCTTACTCCCCTCCTACACAAGAAACAATTCAACACACTTGTGGAAATATGGCTCTAAATCTTGATTTTTTTTATTTTTTTATTTTTATTTTAGCGTACTTGGGGATGCTTAATCTTAAATCTTTAAGCACAGACAATCACAAAGTAATTTTAGTTCTTGTTTATGATGGGCGGGGGGGGGTTAATTTTAGTTTTTGTATTTGGGAGTTTGAAAATTTTAGCTTTAAGATTTTTTGTTTTCAGCTGACTGAGATTTTAACTACCAACTTTAAAATCCAATTGAGGAAACTTAATCTGCTGAGATATTTAATATTAAAAATTAAATTAAATTTTTAAATACTAATATTTTAATCTACAAATTAAATTTTTAAAAATTCTATTTCTTTAATATAGCAAAAAAAAAAAACTTTTTGGAGAGCTTTCTTTTACATTTACCTTAGTTTCCAATTAACTGTAAACATTATTGAAAAGGCCTTTCTTTGCTGCATAAAAGTTAAACTAGCACAAATTCAAATTAGACTGCTGAAAATTTTTATAAGTTAGCAAAATTACTTAAATGCATTTTGTGGGTGACTATTTACAAATTTGATGGAGTGGCGAGACGATTGTGATATTAAGCTGTGATGACAACTTAGCGGAAGAGGAACTACGATGGAATGGGTATCTGGTTGGTTTTAGAGAAATGGTAATGCTTTAGCTCTAGGAAAATCATCCAGGCAGATACCCCGACGATGGACTCTTAAGGTGTAATAGTTAAGTTTTGGGACATATTCGTGGTTGTCTGTGCTGTGATTACCAAATAGTAATAATCTGCATTTGAAGTTTAAGCTAAATTAGATTGTAGGTTAATTATTAAAAAAAAATTAAGTTTTGGGATAACGTGAAGATACGGGTAGGTAACGTTTTCTTAACGTTAAAGGGAAATTTTTGGTGATCGCAAAAATTTGAACGTAGTAGCTAGTTTAGTAGCTTAAATTTAGGCAGGGAAAAGCGGACCACTTTCCCTCCACGTGGGACCCTCAGTAGTCCGAAGAGGACAGCAGCGCACGAAGACAGGCTTATTGGTATAAATAAAGGACGGGGAAAGACCTCGCTATCCCTTTATATTGAAAATGGGTGTCGAAGGCCTTTCAGTGTATTTTAGTGTGCTAACTTTTTAGGTGCAGAAGACAACTATTTGACGGCTGAAGACGACGACATTACACAACTACACATACACACTCAATAACATGCACTTTATTATAAGTTAGTTTTAAGTAGTTCTAGAATTAAGTAACACTTAAAATTCAAATTTAAACACTTATAATTCTCCCCTGTCCCCATAGCTTTTAAAATATTTTTTCACATACTAAAGATACTCAGTTAAAATTTAACGTATATATTTTTTTTAAACTTTAGCGGTTGCTGTCTGTCTCGGTTAATGAGGAATCGGGGCGGACAGCAAACACAGGATAACACTTAGCTATTACTGCCTAGAAACTAAGGCTCGGTGATGAGTAAACCGTGTCAAGGCAGTAAACACAGGACCACAACATTCTGTAGACGCGTCAATTAGCGTGTTCTACTGCACTCTCCCTTGATGTTGGTGTGAATCCATAAGGCTAGTTTGGTTTCATTCCAACAGCCCTTGTACCATGCCTTCTCAGGCGGTATGCATTCTGCTGCATACTGGTGCTGACCCATTTGTCTGTCTTTCTATCTCGATTGCCCATTATTAACCATGGCTGGTCTACCAAACAAAATCTGACGTCGGATATCTACGTAGGATCTTATACAGTCTGACTGTCCCTGAACGGTGACCAACCAATAATAACATTGTTAGGGTTGTTAGGTAAAAGCGTTATAAATGTAAATTACTAACTTCGTGGGTTTTTTTTCCTCATGGTACAAGGCAAGGGTTACACACTGTTTTTAGGTAACTAAATTACCAATTCGTAAGTATTGGTAAAAGCGATCTTAGTTTGTAAACATTGTGCGTACAGTTTGGTTCCTGCGTGTAAAGGGAAGCTTGCTGTCCGGCAATCTGTGTTTTAAGTTTAAGATCTGTATGTAGGTTTAAGGTTCGTAATGGTGAGTACTAGAATGTTTAAGCTAGATAAGTTTATATTTATGCAATTTAGGACTAAGTTAATGTTTAAGTATATTTTTAAGACTATTCTAAATTTTTGTTAAAAACAAATTCTAATACTTTTTTTCCACATTTTACAGGTTAAAAAATTGACTTTGGATGAGTACGAGGTTCTAATCTGTTCCTGTGAGAGCATTTATCCTAATATGCCCAGATTCTTTCCTTAAACACAGAACGTGTGGTTTAACTTTTGTACATGCATGAAGAAAACGTGAATTTTCCCTAAGGAAAAATTTATAAATGAAGCTAAAAAGATTTTTTTTGTCTTTTAACTTGACATGGAGCTATTACACACTTTTTGTCTAATATTTTGTCTAATATATTTAATGAACTTTATTAATAATTGGATCCACGTTTTCTTCATGCAGCAACTTTGACATAAATTAATATTTGCATTTTTTTTCGTTTAATCTTAGAGGAAGCCACCCAACTTTCGTTTCAAAATCAAAGTCCCAATCTCAAGATTGTAAGTATTAGTTATTTTTATTTATTTTTTTTCTTCCCTGAGTGTGTGTGATTGTGACTTAGCTGAATGTGAAAGACCTGCTGGATAAAAATCTGAAGTGTGTATGGTGTTTGAGTGTTAGTGTGATCAACTTGCCGTCGTAATTGAGCTTTGTGCGTCAGAATTTGCTCATATTGACCTGGCTTCCAATCCGTCGTACTAGTTCCTCGAAGTTCGTTTCTTCAGCTTCCAGCTTCGATATCACGACTGAGGACTTCAGAACTTCAAGTGACTTTTTGAACTGTGAATGTGTGAAATAGGCAACGGGGTTCTTGTTACTGTATTTCAAGACTGCTCATGAAATTAATTTGTGGTGTCGAATAAACTGCAGTTTCCTACGTCGAAAATTCAGAGGATATAAGAGAACAGAGTGAGCACGATTTCAGCTTTTTTGAGCCGTCGAGCGTGAGCATCACATTATAGTGCTAGGCAGGTCCTCTAAATTCGTTTCTCCACAACTTAGTGACTTTTTGAACTGTTAATTGTCTATATGAAATCCTTGTAAGTTTTGAAAATTGTGATCCGGCTTAAGGAAAGGGGTTTGTAGTATTATTATGTATGGGAAAAGGGCTATAGCTGTCAAATTTAATGTTAAGTTTTTTGCTTTGCTATTGTGTTAAATTTATTTGTAGGTTGGAATGAAGCTTTACTTGGATCGTGCCTCATGATCTTGAACAAATTCAACTTGAAAGTTGACGGATCTGGTTCTCGTCAAGTGAAGAAGTTGGTTTAAATATTTGGCGCCATTTGTCAGTTTCTCTGTCTGTCTGTCTGTGTGTGTGTGTGTGTGTGTGTGTGTTTTATTCCGGAAACTTCGAACAGTTGGACTCAAGGAATTATAACTTTGGATATTACCAATAAATGTTTCTAAGATGGGAGTTAAATTGTTATTCATTTCAAGGAAAAAGGAATCTATGCATAAAGAAGCAAATTTATTTAACTTACCTATTTAACGTCCCTTCTCCCTTCTAACATAACACTTCTAATATTAACAGTAGATTTGCTTCATTATGTTCTAAGTTCTATGGTGTTAAGTTTTAGATATAAATATGACGTATCTTATTTTGGTAGTATGATCAGTTGTTAATTAAATGTTACTTAAATCTTCTGTTACTACTTTCTACAAATTATTCTAGATAAAGTTTGCTGCAAGTGCGGAAAAAATTTTACAAGCCACTGCTATCAAGGATAGTGAGTATCAGTTTATAAAGATCTGATTTTTAATTTTAATCTATCAGATTACAAGACTCGGGATTCTCGTAAAAAGCTAAAATATTGTTTAGTAATTATAATCGTATGAATAAATTAATGTGCTGGTTTTAGATTTTTTTTTCCAGATGTGGATCAAACAATTAGGTGATGTTATTTAAAGTGAAATGATTTCGATGGAATTTCTCTTTCAGGTAACTAAGTTATTTTTTCCTCAATGCTACACTCAAGACTAGCTTTAACAATTAAACTTGGAAAACTTAAAACAAAATTGTTTCATATATGGAATCTTTGTTTCCTTATCTTTGAAAATTTCTCCTGTAGTGATTTTGGTTACGCACCAACATTTCAGTGATTCATCTTTGAAGCTGTAGAAAAATTAACAATCGAGGACTTCTTTTCATCATGAATCGTCAGGTAAGTATTTCTTAATTTAATCACATTTTTTCTTTCGATTTTTCAAAAATTTAATTCATTTGGATCCTTATGATCATTACTTTAAATATTTTAGATTTAAAATCTAATGTGTTATTTGAATTAAATTTCAGTCCCAGTCGCTGTAGACGTAAGATAAAGCTGAAGTTACCGATGAATGAAATGGCTCTTTGGTCTTAATGTAATTCAGTAGTTTTCGTCTTGTAAAAACATCTCTAAGGTGAGCATAATGCTCTATTAAAACTTTACTGCATTCAAGATTTTAAGTAAATATGATGCTTGATATATTTTTTAAAAAAAATGACAAACACAAGTAAACATATAAGCAGCATTTTTCAAGTTGTACAAAAAACTGTTATTTTGAAATCTTTTCCTAATAAGTTGTTGTGGGAGCATGTTGCCAACTTGAAATGGGGAAAAACTCGAGATATAATCAAGGCTGTAATAAGAAACTGAGGAATCTGCACAATAATCCATCCCGTCGAGGAAGTTATCTGAAAGACTTCCCACAAGGTAAAAATCATAGGTCTATAGATCGCTCATGCATGCATTTGAAATGTTTTTTTTAGTTATTTTCTCCATAGGATCTTAGCTGCTTTATTTATGCATTGAAGATGGTTTAAAACCAAGAAATTCCTATTTTCTTGTTCAGAAATATTTAATGCGCTTTAATATTTATGCAGTTCACTATATCAAAGGCCTCCAGTTATATGACGAGATTGTCATGAAATTCAGATGTTGCCTTTTGAAACTACGGTAGTTAAGCAGTGAAAGTTGGTCCCTCAAGATGTAAATACAGAATTTTTTCCGATCATTTTAATCTTAATGTGTTCGTTTTAAAATCTTTAGGTTTATTTATCGTCGAATGTTTCACTCCAATGACCTCCAATATGATGACATCGACATTCAGAAAGGATCATCTTGTGTGGAAGGAAAATGGAATATTAAAGTAGAGAACGAGTACTATATCCTTTATTAAAAAGCATTCATTTTTACTAATCGACTTTTTTTTTAATTTGAATATTCCAGATCGTGATTTGGACTACAACACAAGATTCATAAAAGACAACAACATAACAACCAAACATTTAAGTTCATGGTTATTTATAATGTACTTTCTTGCTCTTTACTTTATCGTTTAACTTAGGCTTTTTAAAGTAGTTTAATGCTGAATAAGAACTTGAGAATTCTAATTCGTCGTTTTAAAGAATTTTTGCGAGGATTGAATATATAGGATTCAGAAGATTACTGGTTTGATAGGATTGAGGCATTTACTGGCTTTAGATTGAATTAGTAGGAAACAGGCAAGTTTTAGTAGAATAGGCATGTCTCTTCTCTATTTTTGGGTATACAGTTTTGTTTTCCACTTTCTTTGAGGCTTTCAAATTCATTCTTAGTTGAGTTTTGGAATTTGGTCGTAATTCTCAGGGAATCGGTTCACGTTTTAGTTCTTGGGTTTGTTTCAGTTGAAATGTAGATTTCTCTGGCTCTTATTCAGCATTAAAAACTTTGAATTTATAAATTTAGTTTCACTTATCTAAAGAGTAAGGAATTCGATTTACAGGCTGTAAATCCAAAATTACAGGCTCGTATATTTGCTTCGCCCAGTATATTCTTAGATGTTTTAATTGCTGATTTTTTAAATCTGTTGGCGTTTCTTGCTTTAGACAAAATTCAATATTGTAATAATGCGTAATAAACATAACTTTAACCTGTTTAAAATTTTGTATTCGTTAATCCATTTCTTTATTTCCAAGAATTTTAACATTTCATTTGACTTTATAATTTTATTTGACGTGGGTCTGATCTCGGCACGAATTCAGAGTTTTGAGTCGTGGCTCCAGTAGAGTTTGCGGTGCGATAGTGAGTCCATGGAAGAAATAGAATGGTGAGTCAGTCAGTCAGTGGATGTCCTCTTTTATATATACAGGGTGATTCAAATCGTGTGTAAACCAATTTAAGGGGGTATTATAGAGATCAAGGTAAAAACAAAAAGTCCTCTGAACATGGGTCCGAATTTGAAGGATAACTGAGATGAGTTTCCGATTACTCATTCAACATCATAACACGTGCCACCGACTCAAAACTCGGAGTTCGTGCCAAGATCAGGCCCTTGTAGCCACAGTTTTAACTAACGTATCACGTGGAATTCCACCTACAAAAAAGAGTGAAACGTGCTGCTATTGATCACCAAAATCGTTTGAAAAATTATGCATTGATTATGCAGACAAGAAGAAAACCTTAGAACAGTTTCTACGTGGCATTGCCTACAATATTAAGTTATAAAATATTAGGTTAATAATGATTATGTAAATTGCTTTTACAAATTTAATTATTTGCAATAAATCGCATGTCAAACATCTCACATCTCATGTTTTATTTTTGTAAATAATTTTGTTAATTTTGTATAAAATAAATAAATAAATTTTATATAAAAGTTAGTTTTCAAAGACTGGTTAGATAATGAATGACTGACATGGGCTCGAAGGACGAATTGGAAACTCCTGCTTCTCAATATGATCGCTCTCAATAGATGGCACCTTGTATAATTTCTTGCTTTCTCTAGGACTTCCGCTTCCACGACGGTGAAATCTCATCTAAAGCAAAACTCATGTGATTTTCCTTAAACTTTTACCAGAAGTCGGCCTTATATTTCGTTTAAAAGCAAGATAAATGCATAATGTATCCAGATGATGTGAAAAGAGGATAATCTGAAGTCATTTTATTTGGAATCGGTACTTCTTATACAGCGGGACGTTATAGTGAATCAGCTCGTTGAGATGTGAGCTAGATTCGAGGTACGTTGCCTATTTGAAGGGCATCCCAGCCTTCTAGTTCTACAGTTTTGACGCAATATAAGTGAATTATTAAAAATATTTCCTAAAGATATGCCTTTGCCATCATGTATGGATTTGATAACCCCATCAATCTGTTTTATTTCGAAAGTGCTTACATGTACAGTAAAATCCCGTTACAACGTACTTCAAGGGAACTGGAATTTTGGTAGTTATTCTGAAACTTGGGGGGGGGGGGGGAGTCTTGTGAACGATGCATTTACACTGTACAAAATGTGCACAGAAAAACATAAGAATATATGAAGTGTACATTTTATTTATTTCAATACAAATACGAGGATGGGCTGAAAAGTAATGCCTCCATGGCTGTAACTTTTTTATTTTTTAACCGATTTTCAAAATTCTTTTCGTATCTGATACTCACATTTCTCCTCTATGTAATGCACTATTCATTTTTCCTCATAGACCCCATCCCTTTCCATGCATTGTACCAACGCGTGACTAGTCGGGTGAACCCGTCGGAGAGGAATTCCGGGGTTGTCGTCGACACTAGGATTGAATGGCAGCTTTGGATCCTCTTCTGCAGCACGATAACGCCCGTCCGCACACGATCGCCCACATCAGAGGGGGTTGCAGCGCCTACAGTTCAAAAATGAAAGACTTTGCACCTTGCGACTTTCACCACTTCCCAAAGAGGAAAGAGCACCTTAAGAGGCATGAGTTGCGTTCTGACGACGACATGAAACCTGCCGTTCGGTCTTGGTGTCGACGACAACCCCGGAATTCCCCTCCGACAGGTTCACCCGACTAGTCACGCGTTGGTACAATGCGTGGAAAGGGATGGGGACTATGTCGAAAAGTGAATAGTGCATTACATAGAGGAGAAATGTGAGTATCAGATACAAAAAGAATTTTGAAAATCGGTTAAAAAATAAAAAAGTTACAGCCATGGAGGCATTACTTTTCAGCCTACCCTCGTTCAAGTAGCATTTTATTTTATTCAATACAAATGCAGAATACATGTAGTATTACAGTTGATTAATTTTTTAAAAAGAAATCTGTAATGACCATCTGCTTTCTTTTCATAACTTGCCTCCTCAAAAATTCTCCATATCTGACATGGTAAAGTGAAATGAGTCTTGTGCACCGATATGTTTTGCAAAATAATTTTGTAAATTTTTTATAGCCTCCATTGCTACAAAAGTTGAGACGGATGTTACCGCTGGTTCTAAACAGCCATTTTCATCTTCGCGGTATGATCCTACCATATTGATGATGGGCAATCGTCCGTCAAATGAAGCCTTCCCATCTATTTGCCGTAGAGTATGGGTCCTGACTGAGTTGCATGCAGAGATTTCCATGTGTATATATGCCACACCCGTGTGACCAGATTTTTTCCCCAGAAAATATTAAATTCAACAGCAAAAAAATACCAAAAAATACTAACCTATAGTGCTTTAATATTAAATAAAATACTAAATGCAAAAGTACTTTAATACCACAGATACATAATATATTACTATATATCTGTGTTTAATACTAATTAAGGTACTGAATATTAGTGCGTAACGGAAATGGAAATCGCAATTGATCACAGGATTCTTGAGTTTAAAGCAGCTAGAAAAGCACTGCAGTGCCATGAATTAAATGTGTTGTGTTGAAGTCTCTTTTCGCATTACAGGTCTTGCATTGCTTTTCTAGCAGCGAGTTTAAGCGTCTTGAAACTCAACAATGATCCGGTCTCGGATATAATAAGAGGCAAATATCAAAATCGGTTTTGGGTTCAGTTTTGCAAATTGGAGGATTGGAACGGAATTGGTATTGAAAAAAAATCAAAAGATGTATGGGAATCTGAATTTGAATTTAGCCATTTAACAAGGTGATTAATGGATTAACCTATTCGTGCTGACTGACAGGCTGACAGACACTGAATAAATTTGTGCGTCTTTGGTTGGGAATTTCCAATGGGAAAATTTAGTTCCATGACGCAATCAATTTGTAACAACTGAGAGGTCTATTATCTTGGTTCAGAATTTCATTTGGATTTCCAAATTTCCATACTCTCGAACGCATCTATGTCAAAACCATTTGCACCAATGATGTTCTTTTATTCACATCATTGATTTGCACGAATTTGTCATAATAATTCAAAAACTACCAAAAAAATTTATATAATATATATAAAAATACTGAAAATATATGTAATTTATATAAAAATACTAAGTATACAAAAATACTGATAAAATACTAACACTACAAAATCTAGTCCAAAAAATACTAATTTAGTACCAAAAATACCAAATCTGGTCACACTGTGCCACACTGACCAAAGAAATGTAACTTGGCTTATGTGATGACGTATCGTTTCGTTTTGATACATTGCCAGTGGGCTGTATTGACCAATCAGAGCAAGACATTCGAACGATGTACATTGCAATAAAGGGATAATTTAACAGAGGGAACTTAAAGTTAGTTCGTTAATCTGAAATGTACGTTATTTCGAAGTATTTAAGCTGAAACTTTTTAGCATTAAAATACCTAGATTTCGGCCAGGGATTTTAAATTTGTATGTTATTCTGAAATGTACGTTAAAGTGAGGTACGTTGTAACGGGATTTTACTGTAATTGGGACTTTTCTAAGCTTTTATTTAAAAAAATATATCTTATAAACAAATGAATTTCAGGTCAGATTTTGCTATGTGCCCACAGCACTGTGGATCAATAGAAAAGAAGGAATGTATCAGTTCGTTAGGGGGGAGGGGAAAAGGCAGGCATTCTTAAAAACATTGTTTTCATTAATTTTTCCATGATTGAATGGAACGTGCGACAAATTATCACAGCCTTGAGCACATAGTAAAATTTAACACAATTTTATTATCTGTATTTGAACAATATAAAAAACAAAATAGTTGTTTTGTAAACCCCGATATCAGTCATATTTGCATTGATGACTAGAATGTGCAATATGTTCTAATTGATAGGGGAGCCCCATTTAGACAGGTAGAGAAGTTCGAGTACCTCAGGACTGCATTCACGAGTGACGGGTGGCAGGACAGAGAATTGTACACTCGGATCAATGCAGCAAGCTGTATCAGACGCAAACTGTGGCAATCTGTGCTAATAAAACGTGAGCTAAGAAACAAAGCCAAGCTCTCTGTTTCAAATTTATCTTTGTCCCTTTTCTCACCTATGGTCACGAGTCTTGGGTAATAATCGAAAGTGTGTAATCATGGTTGCAAGCAACTAAAATGAGATTCCTGAGGGATGCGGCAGGCATTGCCCTACTAGATACATTTACCTTCTTTACATTGAGAGGTATTAGTTGTCAGTATCTAGGCAAACAGCTCTTCCTAATCTAGGCACGTATTCCTTTAATATGTAAAAGTGAAGACAAACTACGTAATAGGACAACAAATCAATGAAAGTTGATCGTAAGTGGATTTGATAAGCAGGTTCAAAAATATGCTAATGATAGAGACTGTATTCATTAGAGCCATGTTGAAACTAGAGGTATCAAACTCACAACTAACGAGGTACATCCAGTTTTCTATACCTCCCCGTGGAGCCAAAAATAGATTGAAAATATCGATGCAGCTATTAGGCTGCACAGAATAAAATGATTTTTTTTTATATGTAGCTCTTTTACAATCCTTATCTATTGATGGTCTTCTGAGTTTGACACCACTGTTGTAGATAAAATGTTACTCACTTATGGAATCATTATGCTTCATGATGAAATAACTGAAAATCTGACTGGCATTATTTTCAGTATAACCTTTGTTTTTTTCTTATGAAATACAGCTACGCAAACAGATAATTGTACTGAAAGTAATTATTCTTCTGAGTGGATCCCTTGTGCCATTGCATGAAAAATTTATGGACTCTACTTAATGATTTAATTTTATAATTTAGATTTACACAAATGCAACTGATTAATCAAGTATGTATATGAATCTATTTGGATATGCTGTATTATAAAGAGCAGAGTTCTGTCATTCTGGATTAATGAAGTTCATGAATCATAAAAATTCATGCTAATGTTTTATCCAACTTAAGACATTCTCCAGTATTAAATTGTATATGAAAGACTTATAGTTGAAGTCATACATTCCTGATGGTTCGTCCTATAAAGATTTTAAACTAAAAATCTTCACTGACGTCTTCATTTCTTTTCTTTTTTGCAGTGCTCAAACTTCAAGGAACTGTATGCAAAATGAACCAAAAAACTCTATTCCAATTTCACTGTTAGCAGTAAGAAATTATGTCTTCATCTGAGAAAGAAGCTCATGCAATTAGCACTCCATTATTTCCAGCATCAAGTTATTTTGCAGAAAATGAAACTGAAAAGAAGACAAATGCACCCTTGTTTCCCGTATCTCATCTTTCTTCACAGGATGAAATTGAAAAGAAGCCATCTTTGTTTCCAGCATTCTCTTTTGATGTTAATAAAAGTACAGATGGTAAGTATAAAGAACATAAAATTTGATATGAAGAAAATCCTGAAAACAGGCTGTAATTAAGAGCAGTGCCAGCGATTGGCATGGTCCCTGGTGTGAGTCCAGTCGCAGAATTTTTCCTTCTCTTATCTATTTGTTAAGGCCTGTAATATTTAGCAGGTTTGTTTTTTTTTTTTTCAAAGTTTTTCCAAACCCATTTCCATTATACACCAATTGTTCACACATGATAATGGTATAGTCTTGAAAGTGCTTGTAAACTGTAAATAATAATATTCTGATAATGAAAATTTTAGATGTTTTTAATCATATACATAAAAGCCTTAGATTACATAACATCAGATGCATATCTAGATTTATACAAACAAAGGATGATGACTTTCAGATCTATCCTACTGTCTGCTATTGGATTTGTTCTTGAGACTAACATATGCATCTGCTTAATTCCACCCATTTTCTATTTCAGCTACAGAAGTTGTGCTCCTAAACCTTTTTCGATATAAGAATGAATCCCATTCACAGCAAATGTATAAGGTGTGCCCCAATGTAAAGGTGACTACGGTTATATCTAAAGAATATTTTAAGTACAGAATACTTAACGTACAGTTAATGTGTAACATGATTCCTACACATAATTGCCTTTGATAATGATGCACTGATCTCAGAGCATAAGAAGTGAATGATGGCTTCAGTGTTGAAATTCCTGGGTTGCATTCAGATCCTTTTTCCTTGTCACAGGTGAACCTGTCAGTGATTTTTTTAAGGGGCCAAAAATATGGGAGTCATATGGGGAGATGTCGGGGCTGGAAATTTTTCTTTATCTTTCTCGAGGTCAAAGGTCAAATTTAACATCACCATTGTTTAGCCCCTACCTAACTTCCTATATGTTGCCTGTAACAGGTTTGTTGTATCTCCACTCATTTTGAAATTGCATGGAAGGTAAGAGACTTTTGACTCACCCTATATATATATATATCTGACTCGAACCTCCCTACCTCTGATGTGATAATCTAGCTTGGACCAAATTCTCTGTAGCATATCTGCGTGTAATCAGATTATTCAGTGATGCATTCCTGTAGTCTTCCAGGGTTGTTGGTAGTGGAGGTACCTGGATGATATGAAGGCAGGCAGTAAGAGAAGCAAATCAGACATGGAAGAACCAATTTGAAGGGCTGGGAAGGGTAATTGGTGGTAGTGGTAGTAGTAGTACAGCCCCCGGCCAAAAGTTTAAGACCACTTTAAAAAAAAAAAAAAAGCAATATTCCTTAGAATTAGAATAATGGTGTTTTTAATTTGCTGACTTTTTTATCAAGTAATACAGGTCTTTCCTGTAGCGTGCCTTTTCACAGCTTGAAAAACGAAGACCGATTTTTCGCCTATTTTTTTTTTTTGGCTCTTCTTGCGAATCTTAAAGTTTTGTTAAACAGTCTAGTAAAGCGGCCTACTGGTAAGTCTATTTACGCGTACGTTAATCATTTTCGGCTCTAACCAATGCTCCTATTCGAGGCGTGGTCTTATCTTCGGCAAATCAACCGACAGTCTGTGCTTTTCCGCACTTATTCTTTTCTTTCCTAATTGATGGAAGGCTCCAATTTGGCTTCGTATTTTTTTTTTTTTTTTGGAGGTTAATGAAAGGGTTCACTCGACGCTCTCTGTGGCGTTTAGTAAAAAGTCGGTACTGCCTAAACTTCCTATAGAAGTGAGTTTAAACACTAAAATATTTAAGTCTGGCCAGACGCAACCTAAACAGAAATATTTGCTTAGAGGCAGTTTCCCATGTCGACAAGATTTATATTGAAGGTGTAAAAATAAATTCCCCTTGAAGTCCTTTATACGTTTTTTTTTTTTGAAGCTATATAATTCGTAAATTTACTTCCGTTCGATAAGGAATTATTCTAGAGCACACAAAGACTGATTCGTGGGTCTTTTTAATTGCCTAGATAAAAGGTTACAAGGTTGAATTTGGGTACCAAGAAAAAAACAATTATGGGTTTATTTAGATATAATTCCAGAAGAATATTTTCTTTGTCTTAGAAAATATTTCGAAATGAGGTTAAAACAATACATAAATGAATTTTCCTAGAAAGAAAAGTATCGTTTATTTGCTAAGGTTTCCTAGACACTAACAATTACCAAGAATGGGGTAGTTTAAATTAACTCATTCTTGGTTGACAATAATTTTCTTCAAATTTTTCTTTTCTCGCAGTCTCAGGCATTTAAAAAATTTTTTTTTTTTTTGAAGATTGTGTTTTTAATTTATTGCGTGGCGTTCGCAATGACGTGCTACCTCGAGCGTTTCATACACATGCGTAAAAGAAAAAAAAAACATTTTTGTTTTTCAGTTTTTTTAGTTGAGTTGGCAGTTATCGGTTCTTTTTCAGTGGAGACGGCAGCGGCGGACAAGCTCGTCCGCGTTTATTGGTCTCCTCTCTCTTAGTTTGCGGTTAGAAATGGACCGAAGCATGCAACGACCGTATTCTCAATATAGTACGCGAGTCTTAGTCGAGGTATGACTTTATTCTTTAAGTTTTGTTGAGGTCTATTGCGACCTCAAGGATGCAGTGATTATCTTATGTTTCGAATTGCCGTCACGTGGATTTGATATGGAATGAAACGCCAAGCGATATCCATTTTGGGTTGGAGATTCTAGCCCCTATGTGACTTTGATGGTGTTCGCCAACGTTATGTAATCCATCCGAGGATACAACAAGACATTTCCCTTGACGATGTCACCCCTACGGAGAAACTTGTTTCGCGTACGATAAAGAACTCGTGGAAGAGTAAGTTTTTTTTCTCTTATTTGTTTATGGAACTCAAAATTTGTCCGACGTAATTTGATATCTAATGGAACAACTATCTACGGAGTTCATCGCCATTTTCTTTTCCCTCTGGTTCTTCTTTGACTGTCTGCGTGAGTTAGCCCTTCTTCACTTTAGGTACTTTACGAAATAATTGGAATGTCCTTTAAACATAAATGTTTTTTTTTTTACAAGGAATAACTTTTAGTGATTGGTACAGAATTTCGTGCTATTTGGACATCGACTCAACTCAACGATTTTAAACTTGATGTATTTTCGCTTTAATTTTGTGTTCCTTTTTTTTACCCTCATGATTTTTTTAATGGAACTGAGAAATTACCTATTTTATTTTTATTCTGATTTTTTTTTCATTTTCTTATTTCTTTAATCCTTACTTTTAGGAACTTAAAAGAATTCTTCCTCGTCGCTGCAGAAAAGTTACCTGCGTGCCCTTTAGTGTTGTTTTCCCTCCCTACGTTTTTTTTCTTTGGTGTAGTAAAATGTTGCTGTGTCCCTGTTAACTTTAGTCTTATTTTTGCGTGACGAGGTAAGTAACCTGTAATTTACGGAAATTTGGCAATTTCTGCTTTAGTTTATTTGAATTTTTTTTTTTCCCTTCTCTTATCAACTAAACCTTTAGTTTTATTTGTCAATTTTTTTGGATTTGCTTGTTAATCTAAATCTCTCTCTCTCGCATTCAGCGGCCTTAGTTCATCAGCGAACTTTTCACCATCTGCCTTCGGCCTGATTCCCCTCAACCTTCCTTGGACTGTGTGGAGCTGTTCCTTTTCCCCAGTCACGTGATTTACCCGACTTTTAGTTCCTTCTATTATGTTAATTATTCATCATCTAAGTGTCTTTTTCTCTTTAATATTTATCTATTGTAATTTTTTTTTTTTAGTTCCAAGCGTTTGTTAGATGTGTTTTGTTTTTTTTGAACTATTTATTCGCCTATCCAGCTTAGTGAAATCCTTCATTTTGGACTTTCTTCAGCTAATCGAGACTTATCGCCATTGTTCCTCTCCTTTTGCTCAACAAATTCGATCGTGGTCAGAATCTCCGCAGTTTTATCTTCGGAAAAAAGGGAACTCGTCAGAAAAAGTCCAGTAGCGTCTTTCAAATCACTTATGTATTCTTTGTTTGTTTATGTATCTTTTTCTTTTCCTGTCTCTAAAAAAAAGAAAATGAGAGAAAAAATAAAAAGCAACAAAACCGCTTGGAATTAATTTTTCTTTATTTAGTTTAATCACAGATTTCTCTTTAGGTTAATAAAGATTTAAAAAGGAATTGAAAAACTTAATTAAGCTAATTTTTGTTCCTTATTGGCGGTAAACAACAGATTTTTAATCCTTTTATTTTATAATTTAGTTTACTTAACGGTAATTAAAGTAATCCCTCGCCTTAGCTGGAAGCAAGTCTTGTAATTTTGGGGTTTAGAGGACTAGTAAAGGGTTTCGGGTTTCTGTAGCTGTGCGTGTCTCTGAAATGGCACGCTACATTCCTAACATGTAACAATGTGAAATTTGAGGATTTGTTGCTTCATTCCATTGTTACTGAATAAATTGAACAAATAGACAAAGGCAAAAGTTTTAGACCAATTTACATTTAATACTTAGTTGGCCTGCCTTTGGCCTTTACAACAGCAAGAACTCTTTTTGACATTTGATTGATTAAATTTTCACAATCATTCACTGTTATTTGCTTCCAGCACTTTTGAATAGCAAATCCCAGTTCATTTTTGTTCATTGGCTTTTCCTTTACAACTTTTCGTTTCAAAACATCCCACAATTTCTCGATCGGGTTTATGTCTGGATTATTGGATGGCCAATCAAAATATGGAACATTAGATTCTCTCAGAAATTCCTTCACAAGCTTTGATTTATGGCAGGAAGCATTGTCTTGTTGAAACAAAAAAACTTTCGTCTTCAAACTGATCTTCAGTAGTTGGAAACAAATGATACTCCAGTATTTCTTTATAAGCTACTGCATTCACAGTACCCTTACAAATGCAGAGCTTTCCTACCCCACGCGATGAGAAGCATTCCCATATCATTACAGATGAAGTTTCTTGTTAAACTTTTCTCCTGGTTTTCTCCAAACTCTCGTTCCAATGTTGTTACCATATCCCAAGCACACTCGGGACTCGTCGGAAAAGATCACCTTGTACCAGTCATCCGTTGTCCATCCTTGGTATTGCTTAGCCCATTGAAAACACATTTTGGCTTGCCTTGGTCTGATTAAAGGTTTCTTTTTGGCATGACATGATGAGTAGCCCATTGAAGAGAGTCGTCGGCAAACAGTCCTTGCAGACACCTCTATACCAAATTTCTTTCATTCTTTCGCCATCTCAGCAGCAGATACATTTCATTTGGTTTTAACAGTGAATCGTAGACTTTTGTTGAATTGTTTTGCTTGGACGACCAGACATTTTCACAGTTGTCACACTCCTAGTCAGCTTAAACTTTTTGATGATGTGTTGAATGGCTGTCTTGCTGATGTGTAGCTGTTTGGCAATCTCTCTCTGTGATCTTTTTTCACGAAAAGACTCGATCTTCATCTTTAGGTCCTCTGAAAGTTGTTTGCTTCATCCCATGGATAAGACAATATCATTCTCTTTACATTGATGATCCCTTTTATACACGAATTGAAATAATTTTTTTGATTGTGCTTAATAAAAATTTGCATACTGGCGTTAGAGTAAATTTTTTTTTCCCTTACTCCCTTTTAGTGTAAAATGAGAATGATCTAATACTTTTGTCATTTTAGTTTTGACTTGTGCAGTTTTTTTCCTAGTTACATAAATGGAAGGAATCCCTCTATAATAGACTATATTAAAAATTTTGTTGTGATTATTTTTATTTTATTTATTTGTTTATTTTTATTTTTATTATTTGTTTTAGCAGAAGCTGAGAAATGGAGCTGGTTAACAAATAAAAGTTATTCCAAGGAAGCTGCTAATACTTTTGAAGAGTTACAGCAGCGTATTAAGTAAGTAAAAATACCATTTTTATATATTTAATGTTATATGAAATGTGAGCCAGAAGTTTCGGGAATTTATTTATTAAAAATTGTTCGCTACTTAATATATTAATTGACTTCATCAAAATGGTCTCTTGCTCCATTGATGGAAGTCATTTTCTGTCATTCTGAGTGCACGGGGCTAAGTTGAGTGCAGGGGCATGTTGTTTATTGGGTAGTATATTATACTTTCATCAGGTCCTGGTCAAATTTCAATTTTAATTTCTACATACAGTTTTGAACACTATCCCTATCAATGGGGGGCCTCAGGCCCATTTTGCCCACTGGATCGGATGAATATTAGGGATGAGGAATGACCATCATTTTGCGAAAGTCTGAAACTGACGCAGAATGAGCGAGTGTGATGTCATGATGCAACACGCAAGAATTGTAGTTCCACACCTTGTGATGATTCGTTATTTTGCAGCAAACCAAAGTGAATTCAACTCTGAAGTTTTTAGATGTTTTTCTTGCAAAAAGTTTCTCGTAGTTCTTTTTCGTCAATTCTTCAGTTCCCATCAAACTGTTCTCTAAGACTCCTGAGAACAGCCCATTGATGATCTGCCCCCATGTGAGCAAATTCCGGTGGAAATCGCTGACTGTAAAACAGTTTGAACCCAGAAAAAATACTGTATATCAGATACAAATTTCTTTGATATGGAGATCATAATACAAAAAAATTGTATACAGTCAAATTTCGTATAATGCATGCTATATCAGTTTATAGTATGCGAAGTTTGTAGTATGCATGTCATGTTTACCCATGAAGATACTGTTCGTCTTACGTTTACAATGAACTCTGTTCGTCTTAACAAGGCTTTGTTTGAACAGCACACAAAACGGGTTGGTAATCCGCATACATGATATACATAAATCCTCTACATGATTAGGAAAAGTGTGCAGAAATTATATTGATATAAATTTTTTTTGTTTTGAAATTAAACATGTATCGGGTGGCGAAAAAATAGATGTTAGAAAGTTTTTGTCTAGTACGACAGAATTATAGGTTATAGATTCTTGTTATCATATTTATGCTATAACACACATCCTGAAATTTAATGCAGAAGGTTTCAAAGTGATTTCCATCAGCTGCAGTCAGTGTGTAGAGCCTTGAACTTTATTCTGTTTGGCGCAAAAAGAGGTGTTAAAAAGTTTTTGTCTACTGTGGTTTAATCGTACGCCATAAACGATTTTCCTCATGAATACTCTTCTATTGCAGTCTGAACATTCTGTAGCTCACTCACTGATGTCTCTCATTACATTTCCAGAGAGATTGGTGCAGTCGAAAATGATGTTCTTCAGAGAGTCACCATGGAGTTCAAGGCTCTGCAAACGGATTGCAGCAGATGGAAATCACTTTGTAAACCTTCTGCATTAAATTTCAGGATGTCTGTTATAGCATAAATATGATAACAAGAATCTATAACCTCATTTTTATGTCGTAGTAGACAAAAACTTTCTAACACCTTTTTTTGTGCCACCCGATACACTGATTCCTTAACCCTGTACAGTACAAAACTACTGTACACCACGAACTTTGACCTGAAGCTAGATTTGACTTATCCAAGTTTTCGTGAAAATCAAATTCGTTGTAGGGCTATTAAAATTGTATAAGAATAGTAGCCAGCCAACCAAACTGAGAAAATGAGTTCGAATTAGACGAGAATTCGTGGTACACAAGTTCGCTGTAACGAGATTTGACTGTATATCTATCTGACACAGTTTGGTTCTTTCTTCTTAATTAATTTTCTTTATCAGGTAAAGACTTTATATTCACCCTGTTTTTATCAATAATAATAATACATTATTAATAAAATTATTAAATTATGGCCATTACCATTTGTATGTTAATTATAATGTTTGGTTTCAGTTTGCAGGAAGATGAGGAAGAAAGCTCGGATGAATCTGAAAACAGTGAAAGTTTACCTCTTGAACGTCAATCAGTTAAGAGTGAAGAAGTAAATTTGTCTTCCCATAGACCAAGTAAACGAAGCACATCCAAAAAGAAAGCACGGCAACGTTCACGATCACCAATAAAATCAAAAGAAGAAATAGAAAAGTATGTAGGTGTAATTTCTCTTCAATTTAATTTTTATTTTTATAAATTATATGTTGTAAGTAATTGGTTTGTTTAGTTTTCTCTTTAATATTTTTGCAGAGAACTTATTGCTCAAAAATCTAAAAAGATATTTATTGAAGATGTGGGTCTAAATCCAGAACACGCTTTTAGAGTTGATCGTAAATCTGATAAAACTAATTTAGCATTTGATTCCATGTATCATTTATTTGTTGCACGTTATATACCGAAGAATTGCAAATGGGCCTTAGGAGTCTCTAAGGATGATGTTGGCTCTTGGTTGAACTTAAGCAAAAAAGAGAAAAGAAAACTGATAACATCTCGTTATTACTCCAAACAGAGTGTTAGAAAATTAAGTAATGAAGAAGTGTTAGATTTCACAAAACATTATTTAATATACGATTCAGGCAAATTCCGAGCTAAGGTATCTGTTTGTGGGGATTATGTCCCAGTTGAAATTTCTGTCAGCGAGCTTGGAGATGCCACAAAAACCACTTCGATAGGAGTCACTGATCCAGTTTCAAAAGGATATTTTGTGGATAACACCATTTCAAATGAACCAAAGAAAAAGTGTGAAAACCTTAAAAAGCTTTTGGAAATACCCAAAAAGGAATCTTGCTATGATTCCTTCAAACGTAGGACTGCTTTGTTTAATCAGCATTTACGGGAAAATCCAGCTGATGAAAACAAATGGTTAGATTTTTTATCGTTTCAAGATGAAATTATGCATCTTCCAAAACATGTGGCAAGTGAATTGGGTACTTTCACAGAGAATTCACTGTTTGAAAAAAAAATGGCTATCCTTGATCGTGCTTTAAGTGCAAATCCCAAGTCAATTAAATTGATGATCAGCAGATTAGATCTGGGTAAAAATTATTGGGAAACAAGTAAGCTAAAGAAAGAGTGGAACAAACTGACTTTCACCTATCCCAATGACGTAGATGTTTGGGAGCATTATTTAGTTTTCCTTCAAACCCGATTTTCCTCGTTCTCTTTTACAAATGTAATAGCGGGTTATGTCAAGTGCTTTTCTAAACTCATCAGTATTCAGGAAGGAATGTTCCAATCGCATTCTTCGCCTCAAGACTTGGAGGAGAGAATGCTTGGTAAGCAGCATACATGTATTTGAATTAATTTTATTCGTCTGTATTCTTTCCACAAACATAAATGGCATACTTTTTTGTCTCACAAAACATTTCATTTGTTTCAGGTATTCTGTCTCAGTTGTCTCATTTTCTTTATCAGTCTGGCCATAGTGAACGAGCAGTGGCAACATATCAAGCCATTATTGAATTTAATTTTTTTGCACCTGAAAGTTTGACTCCTCAAATGGATTTGCAAGATTGGCTTGCGTTTTTTGAACCATTTTGGGATAGCGGGATGGCCAGATTTGGTGAGGATGGAGCTTTAGGCTGGGCAGAAATAATGAAGATGAAACAATTTCCTAAAGATGACAATGAAAGGAGAAAAGGTAATAAATTATTTTTGCAAAGATAAGTCAAAAAGTAAAGGAACATTTTTGTTTAGGTGGTTTATTATTAATCATACATAACTTCAAGGAGTTCAATATGTTGATTTATTGTATAACCTGTTCTTATAAAGATTTCATGTCAATTCAAAACGAGGTGCTCTGTTGTCAGACTGCACCAAAGAAAAAAAATAAGGGAAATGATCAGTTTTCTTCATTCAGAAGGGGTTTAGAGCAATCGGAGCATCGCTCTATTGACCTTTCTTCTGCAAACTTTGGCCACCGTACTGCTATTGTCATTTACTAATTTGTTCGAGTACAATGGTGGCTCATATTGGTTTACCCAATAAAAAGGCGAGTTTCCACAATTTTACCGTAAACTTTGGCCACCACAGCACTGTTTTTGCCTGCTGTTTGCTCAAGCGCAATGGGAGCGTGCATCGGTGTATCAAATAAGAAGGCCAATAGTGCTCGCATAGTCTCCAGTGAGCTTTACCTTGTTTGCTCTGTTGAAAGTTGAAAAGTTTAAGAGGTGGACTATTGTGAAAACTGGCGCATGCGTAATATACAGTGTCCCAATTTGATGTATGAGATAGAAATATAAGGTTTTTTGTGTATGATCTAGGCGGCGCTAGAAAAGCATAGCAAGATGTTCTTTGTTGTTCATTTGTTTATAAATCAAAATGGCAGTGAGACTTTAATTCGATGAACGTAAGTGAATACCAAAGTGTTATTGGAAAGTGGAGAATATTGTTGAAGTTAAATGATGTTGGAGGGTCGAATTTGGTTTACCACTGCCAACAAAGGTAACAATAACAAAACTCCGAGACAAGTTTGAAGACAAAGGAACGGTGAAAAATGTGCTGAAAGGTCGGTGCAGAAGAAAGAGAAGTTCCACTGATAACGAGAGTGTTGATGCCGTCATGGAGGTTTTTGCATGATCCCCAAAGAAGTCAGTGAGGCAATGCTCTTGTGAATTGTTATCTCCAAATCCATTGTTCATCAAAATTTGCGAGGTCATAAATGGAAGCCTTACATTCCATGACTTGTCCGCGCACTAAATGAGGACGACCCAGATGGGCAAAGGTGGACATTTTGAACATGTATGGGCTTAAGGAAGTCTAAGGAATAAAATACAATTAATCTTATATTTCTATCTCATTTCGTTGCTGAGTTATAACGTTTCAAAGATTGTATACATCAATTTGGGACACCCTGTATGTACTTATCAATTGTAGATGTCTGCTTTATTCAGAGTTTCTGGAAAATGGCAACCTCCTTCTTGCCTCTAAGTCCGTTTGTTCAAGGAAAGCATATACAGTCACACTGGAATCATAATTTATATATAATGTTTTAACTATTTAAAGAAGAATAAACTTGGAGTTAGTAATGATAAAATAGTAAAATAGACCAGCAAGGCAAATGAATTATCATGTTTAACTTGTCAATTTTTCGAGAGCCAGATTAGTTTAAGTTTCATTCCAGCTTCAATTCACTAAGGAAATGCCAGGAATGACTAATTCTTTGTTTCCTGTCCATTTCTGATGGTTGAATACATTTTAATCATTGACACATGCCAGTTAACTTTTCCTTTCATGTAAGGGGAGATTATAAAGAAAAAATAACATTTATTTTAATTTTACTTTTCAAACTCTCTTATTCATTAAGGTTGTCGGGCAGCAGCCTTATAAAAGATCTCCAATGCTCGCGATCTTCTGCCATCAGGCGCATGTCCTCATTGGTAATAGAGCTCGGGCAAGCTCGACTGACACGGCGACTGGTGGCCGTTTTGAGTATCTGCTTGAGGAGAGAAAAGCGATCCCCATCATTAATAGCCTTCGTTCTACAGCGTGAATGTTGTGTTTGCAAATTTGTACGTGTATAGCCAAGTACAAAAATGAAATCCAATGTGAATTGCTGTGTCGTTCGGTGTTTTAATACAAAATCTAAGTGTCCAGAGAAAAAAATTTTCCCTTTTCCAAAGGAAAAATACTTCAAGGAAAGGTGATCATTGTGGATTGCTGCTGTTAAACGGAGAAATTAAGTTAGTATTATTCGTTTCTGTATCGAATAACGTGATTATTCATGGTAATTGTTTAAATAACGAGGAATTTACAAATCTACGTAAACCTATCTAACAAATTTCAAATGTTATTTTATTTTTAGCAAAGATGTCAGATCTTGGTGGCCGAAAATTCATTCTAGAATATGCAGTGATCATTTCATTGCAGGGACAGTCTCAAGGGAAGCAACAAATTCTTCTCATGTAGTTTACGTGCTACGATAGTCAGCCATGAGGAAATTATTTAACTTAACTTAAATAATTATTAACATTCTTTGAGTTGTACTTTGCGAATATGTAATAATTTTTTCGTATTGTTTTTTACTCAAAAGTTATAAGGTACATAAACCCCGACAATAGTTTATGTACACCCTATATTTTGTTTACCTTATGTATATTGTTTTGGTTTGGTTTGGTTGGTATTAACGTCCCTTTCAACAATTATGGTCATATCAGGACGGCCGGAAATTTTGCCTCGCAAGGGTTCTTTAACGGGAAGTTTCTATGATTTCCCAATGGAAAATTCTTGTCGTCCTCAACCGGGCTCGAACCTGCGTCCTCGGGCATCAGAGGCGATCACGCAACCGCTAAGCCACCGAGGCCGATTTATGTATATGGAATTTAGAACTATCATGGAAAACAATACAGCTGATTTCCATATTGTGTTAATGTAACTTGCCTCCAAATGTACTTTTTATGGAGTTCTATTAACGTTTGTTTGTGGGATAACAGATGAAATTGTTTGTGTAAAAGAAACACAACCTTCTTCTCGAATATCACAAATTTGCTTGCTTTCTGCTAATTGGAAGCCTTTCTTTTTTACAGCAAGTCTCAGAAATTCAAAATTCACACACTGGAACCCGTATTTTATTAATTTTTGCCATAATTAAACACCCCTACTTAATTAAACAAAAGCAGCTACGAGCAGTTACAAGCATGTGTGGAGAATCGCTCCTAAAGTAGTTTCGTTTTATGCTCCACAGATGTCGCGCTCGCAGTATGCCCGATCTCTATACCCAAGCGACTTGAATACAGGTGTTCTGTGTAGGTTATAGGCTGGCATCTGGTTATAAACTGACCACTTGTTCTCTTATCCACTGGCTTGGAAATTAGCAACTGCATTAGGCTCACATAGCTGGCTCTGTGGCCGAGAGCGCTAGGGAACCGGAGAGTCACGAGCTTACATGTATATGGTCATGAGTTTGAATCCTGTCGAGGGCATGGGGCTTTTTGTTTGTCCCTGGGTTTGCCGTGATATTCCCTCGAGGAATCAGGGCTGAGGTTATCGTTGGCATTGTACAATGATAATCTAACCCACTTTAAGAATAATAATCCGTATCACATGGCCATATCAACACATATGAAACCTCTCATTGGAGAGAAGTAGCAGCTCAACACCTAAAGACTCCCTTATTGTGTTGCTGTGCACTCTATCTAGTAGAATAATGCTTGCCACACCTCTCAAAATCTCATTTTTGCCTTTTGCACCTGTGATAGCACTATTGCTTGTTTAATAAAAGGTTGATTTTTTTTTTTTTTTAATGTCCCTGTACTTGTTGATTCTATTTACAGATTGTCTGTTGAGTGATTGCATTTTTGCAAATTGTTCTACAGACAATATTTAAGAATGAGAGCGATACACTTTCACGATTTTCACATATGATTTTATTGATCAATGAAATAAAATGTAGAAATATGGAAACGTATCTCTCTCTTTCATAAAATCTTAAAGGACAACTCAAAAGTTAATGTATTAATAACATCGTGGCGTATTTAAAATTTTTTTTATTCGGACCCTCAATGTGTGGAAAAAACGAATGTTCCGAACACAATTTCCAATAGCAGAGTATCCATCTTGGTGACGTCAATGGAGACATGGTCTTGCTTCACAGTGTAAATTAATATATCGTGTGTGAGATTAATCATTATGTATACATAGAATAATAAATTGTTATGGTAGAATGGAACATTCGTACAAGCCTCCCATTTTAGTATGGGGGAAAAAAACAGGAAAATTTTTCTTGTTGCGGAGGAGGGGAGGTTTTTCTTGTTAGAAAAAAATTATCATCTCTGACCAGTTGTCATAAAAATACGTCAAGGCACAATTTCAGATACCCTCTAGGTATATACCAGATATGTAAATATGAAACTGCAATTTGCCCATCGGTTGCCTTAGCTGTCAATATTGTCGGCACCATTTTCTTACTCTGACATCTGACAAAGATTTTCAACTCACAACAATACAAATTTCATATAACAGCATAGTTTGTAATAGCGTTGAAAATGTCGAATTTTGTGCCTGGACACTACGACTTGCAGACAGCATTGATTTTCTGTTATTATTTAAAGAAAACTGCTGCAAAATCACATTGAATGCTTGTCGAAGCGTACGGTGAGCATGCTCTTGGTAAATCACAGTGCTTTGGATGATTTAAAAAATTCGAAAGTGGCGATTTTGACGTGAGAAATGAAGCACGTGGAAGACCTCCGAAAAGAGTGTGGTTTATTATGAGCTGCTGAAACCTGGCAAAACCATTAATACTGAATGCTACCAACAACAAATGATTGATTTGAATCGAGCTTTGCGTCAAAAATGACCAGAATATCAAAAATAGGCAAAGTGATTTTGCTTCATGATAATGCACCATATCAAACACAACAAAACTGAACAGAGTACTTATAATATAAATAATATACATAAGAACAAGACTGATCTGGCTGATCTGTGGATACTTTGATGCAAAGGAGACGAAGGATTCCACTATTTCCACAAACAATTTATTCATCATAACATAGATGTACATTTCGGCTACAACGTAGCCATCTTCAGTATGAATCGATTTTACAGAGTAAGGTTTTAGGTATTTATACTAGAGTTAAGCCAATGAGAAGGAGTATAGGAAAAAATTGCAGGTAAAAAAATGCCATTGGGCAGCAGAAGCGCGGACCTAGGAGAAGGCTCCACTAGGTAGGGGTTGATTTTCTTGTATGATGTAATAAAGCTTTCCAAGAGAGAGGTCCATGGGTCCTGTATCTAGATTCAGCAACGAGTCACCTTGGTGTTTCTAAATCTCCCAGGATTCCAAATAGTCTTCCGTGCACAAAATTTTTTAGTCTTTCTTATAACCGCCATCTAAATAGAGGATTGGAGAAAATTTTCAAGAAGTTTGACCTGAAGTTAGCCTTTAGAAGCGAACTCTCCCTAAAAAGACTGCTGGGAGGCCCCAAGGATCAGATTCCGAAACACGAAAGGTCAGGGATATACTTTCTACCCTGTGGAACCTGCCCAAAGAAATATATCGGCCAGACTCGTCGGAGGATGGAAACCAGAGCCAAAGAGCATTTGAACTATATTAGAAACAACAGACCCGACAGATCGGCGATGGCGGACCATATTTTACGGACTGGACATAACTTTAAAATTGATAAACTCCAAATCCTTCAGGTGGTTGACGACCCCAAGAAACTAAACTATTTGGAATCCTGGGAGATCTTGAAACACCAAGGTGACTCGTTGCTGAATCTAGATACAGGACCCATGGACCTCTTGGAAAACTTTATTACATCATACAAGAAAATCAACCCCCACCTAGTGGAGCCTTCTCCTAGGTCTGTGCTTCTGCCGCCCAATGTCGTTTTTTTACCTGCAATTTTTTCCTATAATCCTTCTCATTGGCTTAACTCTAGTATAAATACCTAAAACCTTACTCTGTAAAATCGATTCATACTGAAGATGGCTACGTCGTAGCCGAAATGTACATCTATGTTATGATGAATAAATTCTTTGTGGAAATAGTGGAATCCTTTGTGTTCTTTACAGCAAAACTGGTCAAGGAAACACCTCTTTTGATGCATTTAGTTGGGAAATACTTTCACATGCAGCTTACTCACCAGGCTTGGCTTTGTCTGATGACTGCTTATTTGCATCGATGGGAAATGCGCTTGCTGAGCAGCGCTTCACTTCTTATGAAAATGGCTCGATGACTGGTTTGTTGCTCAAAAGAGCAACAGTTTTTTGGTATGGCATCCACAAATTGTCGGACAGGTGGGAAAAGTGTTTAGACTTCGAATAAAATATTTTTTATCATTTTCATACAATAAACGTGTATTTTCTGTACAAAAATTTCGGTTTCATATTTACTTATCTGGTATATATTTTATTTGGTTCTGCTATTTGCCGTTTCAGATGAGTTAGGTGCACAAAACTGGTCACATAATTATAGACGGAATTTTTTTTTTTTCCTAAAAAAATTTCAACACATCGTCTTGAATCACGAGTTTTTAACTCGATTTCAGAGAAAAAAAAAATTTTAAACTGGGGACACAAACATGGATTTCCTAAAGATCTTTAGGAACCAGTTTTGTCTACTGGAAAATCGCTTATGCAAGAATGGAATAAAACTTCTGCTTATCGAGCGGCTTTTCAGTAGGCAAAACAGACCACTATAGAAGTGTTTGCAGTGGCGATGCAATCGTGGCGTCAGTGTTGTGAAAAATGTGTACGGCTAGAAGTTGACTATGTGGACAAATGACGGGAGTTTCAGCTTTTTAGGGTCAATAGTTTTTCAAAAACAAATTAGGAGACCTTAGAACTTGAACACACCTCGTATTATGCCTTGGAAATAGTATCACCATCATATTACGGAGGAAACCATAGCTCTACCAAGAAAATAATCTGCCCCAACTTATAACTTTAAAAAGTTCTGTACATATAAAATACTAATTCATTGCATTATATGAATTTTTTTTTTTTTTATCAAGAAAGAAATGTGATAAAAATAGGTATATTTTTTTAGAACATCATTTAAATAAAAATAACTGGATGTTTTTTTTTTTTACAGGTTTAGATGAAGATGAAGATGCCATCTTACAGCAAAATTTATCAAAATCGGAAACTTGGTGGAAAATTGAAAAGTTGAGGGAATCACAGCACTGGCTTTCATGGAAGCAGAGTTTAAATGAAGATAGTGAAGAAGAAAATCTAGAAGATCCTGATCGAATGATTTTATTTGATGACATAAGCCCATTCCTTTTCAGATTAAGTACAGTTCAACAGAAATTTAGTCTGATAAAAAAATTTCTTAATTTCCTTGGAGTTTGTTCAAACCCACATCCCTTAATGCAGTGTCAAACTTCTCAGTGCCACAATCAGATGAATGTGAATATACTGACATACCCATTACTCGTGGACGATTATTTTAATTATAAATATTCAAACATCAAACCTAATTTACCAGAAAGTTTTAAGTTGGAACAATTTAAGCCGGCTGATAAATATTTTCTCTTTGCAGAGAATGTTTTCCATAAAGCCGTGACCCTTTTTTCTGAACCATTTTCTACAGAATTACATGTACTTTGGCTGCAGCATAAACAGACACAAGTGTTTTCTGCAAAGATAAATAACTCGTCCTTTAAGAGTTTTTTTAAGGAGACCAAAAAATCTGCCAAAAATTTACTGAAAGAGGAAGCCAATCGTAACAATTTACCATTGTGGTATGAATATTTCAAATTGGAGGATAAGTTTGGCTCTCGGGCCGAAGTAAGGAAAATGTTAGACGTGATTTTGAAGTCAAATCCTAATGTAACACTTAATTCTGAATTCACTGCTCAGGAATTAAATTTGATGAAGTTGTTTAGACTGTATGTGGAAGTTGAAATGGAAACTGATTCACATCAGCAAGAAGTGCAGTTGACCACTGATAGCAGAAGTCCTGTTCTCAGCAAATGTGTAACTCTTTTGGCTACGTTAGGTGCTGGAGAAAAGTATTGCAATGAAATCACACCCTCGATAATATTAAAAGCTAGGCATCGTTTCCTGAGTACTTTTAACATGCTGTTTGAAAGGTATATATCTCAAATAACTTTGTTTACAAAAAATGAAATGTCCATGTCCTTGCTAATGCATTGCAATGAATTTGCAATAGAATGGTGCCGTTGTTATGCATTATTCCAGTATCATACAATTGGGTTGCAGCCAGCATGTATTGTTTATGAAAATGCTATTGAGAAATTATTGCATTATGAAAAGGATTCGAACTTGGATAAAAAGGCTAGGTAAAATTATTTTTTACAATATTACTTGAATATTTTTTGTAGATGAAAGTAATTTTTTCCCCTCTTGGTATGCTTCCAAACTTGTTAATGATTTGATATCCATTTAGATATAAAGAAAGTAGTGGTATTAAAAAAAAATAGAAGATGCTGATAATCTATTAAATTTAATTTTAAATTGTAATTTTTTTTCTTATGAATGATATTGGGTATACAAATAAGTATACGTTGTTTACTAAAACGAGGGCATTTTCATAAGTTACGCACACTAATTTTTAGGATATAACGTTATTGCATATTGAAACCAAAATAATATTGACAATGAAGCCACACCATTTACCTATTTTTCAACGTAAGAACGTAGTCAGGCAACACCTGTCGTTGCACCAATTTCATCCTACGTCTGCATAAAAATCAGTTTTCAGAATGAGCAATATAGTAGCGTTTATTGGTGAAGTCAACATGTTTCAAGGAATAATCTCATCTTCAGGACTATGAAACAACTACAGTGAAGCAGACCTAGGCTGCCAAATATATGGGAAAATGTCCACCAATCAGGGGCAAAAGTCCAAATGGGGATATTAGGCAAACTTGGGGCAAACGTCCAACTGGCACACGTCAATATTGGCTAGGCGCCATCGAAGAATTTTGCTTCCTGGCAGAGTTTTACAAGAATGAATAAAAGTCAAAATGGGGCAAAAGTCAACTGGCAAAAATCAAGATTGGCTTAGTGCTACCAAAGAGTGCCGATTCCAGGTAGATTGATACAAATTATTGTTAACAACATCGAGGATGGGATTTATTTCAAAGTTGACTTGATTGTTCAGTATTGTGTCCTTTACAGTTTTCAAATGTTTCCCGATCTCCAGTGTTTCGTGGACCAATATCTCCTTGGGGTCCTTTTCAAATCTGACTATAGACAGGATCTCCTGGATCGGTCCAAGCCAGTATTTTTGTTTACTTTACGGATGAGCAACCCTTGTGTTTACCGTTGGCCTTTCTTTTGTATTAATTTTTTAGCCAATCTTTTTCCCTGTACAACTACTCATGTGTACCTAATTTCTTTGCAAGCCCACCAATCAGGATTGAGTAACATCTTTCTGATTGGTGGACATTTTTCCATACATTCGGCAGCCTAGGTCCACTTCACTGCAGTTGTTTCATAGTCTTGAAGATGGGATTATTCCTCGAAATGCATTGATTAACGAATAAGCGCTACCATATTGCTAATTCTGGAACGTTTTCTTTCTATTTCTACAGCAATATCAACAAGTATGCAACCTTTAAAGTCAGTTTTCTGATGTAAACCCACTTGCCTTGGGCTGATTTCACATCATCAGAATCAAATCGTTGTCCGGCCATTAATCTCTTCATGGAATCAAACAGATGAAATTGCAGTTTCTCATGATTAATGTCATATGCTGTTCCGACCGAAATGTTGAATTGGTCTGCCAAAGTCTCCAAATGAACCAATCTGTCTGTCCAAATTGCCCGCTCAATGCATGTGATATTGCTTGCTGTTGCACTGGTTACAAGTTAAATGTATGATGTTGTTCTCTGTACTATGTTTAATAATAAAATGAAAAGAGACCGTGCAGTACAACCTTGTAGTTTAAAACCAACTTGTTTCGGCAGTAAAATTTTACTCTTTCATTATGTAAGGGCTGCTAGCCCATTTCTCTTGTAGCCTGATGAAGGCGGGATTAAATGCCGAAACTAGTTGGTACATACAAGTTAGCTGCCATGTGGCAATCGGTGAGGTCTTCACGTCCATTTGCAAAGAAACTGCACCTCCTGGAAATAATAGAGCAGCCTAGAAATTATCACCATTTGTATGCAAATTTTAGTCAGGGGTTTCCATTGAGCCAGAGAAAACGATCAACACCTCACTGCTTTTCAATTGTAGACAAAGACAGCACATGCCATTTTAGCAGTTCGTAATTTTGTCCCAAGCGGGATAGCGATATCAAACATCCTTTTCTGTGGCATGATGTTCAAACATTGTTTTTAGTCAAATCTCAACCTCTTTGGGTAAGTACTCGTGCGTTACTTATTGAAACGTGCTCTTATTTGGTGTAAGTAGCACAGATTTCATGTTATTGAGAATTGCGGCACACCTATAAGTGTGTCCTTGAAACAAACTTTGATAATTTGTGTTGGACATTCTGTTGAAGTGGGAATATCATTGAAGTGCATTGAAAATATCAAATTTTATGCCAAAAAAAAAAAAGAAAGGATATCTGAAAAGTTATTAATTATTAAAGAAAACTGCTGTTGAAAATGGTCATTTGCCTGTAGAAGCTTATGGTGAACATCATCTAGCTAAAAGCATCATTCAGGCAATTTGAAGTAATGATTTCAGTGTGGAACAAACCATGTGAAAGTGCACCAAAAAAAATTAAACTGCTACAACCATGTCGGATCATCATTGTTAAATGTTATCAACAACAAATAATTAATTTGAGCCATGCATTGAAAGAGTAACGTTCAGAATATGTAAAAAGATATTGTTCTCTGGCATGATAATGCCAGACCTCATGTCGCAAAACGTGTCCAGAAAACTTTAGAAGCACTTGGCTGGGATATGTTACCCCAACCTATGTATTCACTAGACATCATGCTATCAGATTACCATTTGTTTGGGTCTCTGAAGAGCATTGTTTCTGGAGTGTTAGTTCTCGGAAGAGATCAACAATTGGCTTGATAATTGGATTGCTTTCAAACAATCGAACTATTTCTATCACTGAATCCACTTACTGTTTCAAAAATGGGGGGAGGTGTGTTTCAATGGTAAATCGTTACTTACTTACTCACTTACTTTTCAAACCCGCTTATCCATTAGGATTGCATGGGTAAGCAGCCTTATGGAGGATCTCCAGTGCTCGCGATCTTCTGCCATCAGGTGGATGTCCTAATACCCAAGCAGGTATAGGTTCCATATAGTCTATCCACTTGGTTTTAGGCTGACTCCTTGGTCTTTTATCCACCAGCTTGGAAAATAGCAACTGTCTAGGAAGACCAGTTTGCGGCAAATGTATCACGTGGCAATGCAACTGAGATATCTCAATAACCTAGAAGTAGCAGCTCAACACCTAAAGACTCCCATATTGTGCTGCTGTGCTTCTATCTAGTAGGGTAACACTTGCTGCACCTCTCAGAATCTCATTTTGGGTGCTTGCACCTGCAATCACACTCCTTCAGTCATTACCCAAGACTCATGACCATAGGTGAGAATGGGGACAAAGATAGATTTGAAAATGAAGAGCTTGGCTTTGTTTCACAGCTTGCATTTCATTACCACAGATCGCCACAGCTCATGTTTGACACAGCTTGCAGCACCGATCAGAGTACCCGATTCTGTAAAAACTTGTTTCCTTTTTTGACCAAAAAACAATGTAAACTTATTTGTACATCTCATAATAAATATTCTTGAAGTTTGAGTTAAATTATTGATTTTATTTGGTTTTCAAATGTGACTTTAGTTTGAATTAATTATTTTTTTCTTAAATTAGGGATCAAGTGAAATGTGATTTGGAAATGACATATTATGCATATCTCAATCTCCTTTTATATCACGTGAATAATTCAACATCCTCTTTGAAAGTCATCCGCACCATCTTACTGAGAGCTTTGATACTTTTCCCTAGCAGTCCTTATCTGTTAAATTTACTTATGAATTTGGAGTCTCGCTCTCACATTGCTGGACTTCTTCGTAGGCATTTTAATAAATGGATGCAATTAACACAGTCTTCAAGTGTATGTGTTTATTCACTTTTGGCAGAGATGTATAGGAAAGAGAATCTTATGTTATCGTATTTAATCGTGGCTGAAACGGGTATTGTTATAATTTCTTTGCTGTTACTTATGTTGCTTTGCATGTATGGGAATAATTTTAACAAATTTTTTCCCCTCTTAATAATTTCTTTTTAAGACCTTTCATTGGCATCATTGCCAGAAGATGGAATTCTCAATCAGATCAGTTCTTTATTTGATCGTTCGACAAAACTTTCAGGATGCCAGCATTGTCCTCTTCTTTGGCGTTTGTTTATGGCATTTGAGGTGAGTTTTTATTGGACAATTTAAAATAGAAAGAAAAGCTATTTTGAATAAAATACCAAACAAAACAAAAAAAAAAAATTAACAAAAAATTTTAAAGGACAACTCTACCTCAAAAAATCGATATCATTAGAGATAGGCTCCAGTCCCATAAACATTAGAGAGAAGCTCTTCTTTAGCGATCCCTAATTAAATTAAATCATCCTTTCCAATTGTTCCATGGGTGTAACAATCTAGGTACTGATAAAAGTTTATCTTTTCATAAGTTTCTTAAGTCGGAATTAATAATAAACGAGTGGATAAACTTTTATTGGAGAGAAAATTGGTTCCCTTCAGCATACTCAGTATTTGCTCTGCTCATTTTGAAACCTCATGCTTCACTATCGATCGCATAGTTTAAAAATCTTTGAATGTGAAGCGAATAAATTACTTGAAGCAGGATGCTACCCCTACTCTTCGACAGCCAAATATTTTTGGAGTGATCCAGGAGCTACCTGAACGATTAGCTCCTTTGAAGCGCCAGAGAAACCAGGCAATAAAGAATAAATATAGGGTAAAAGTTCAGAATAGCATATATTTCCCATCTGTTTTGTCAAGACCAGCCGCCTTCATTTTTAGAATTATTATTACTGTATCTGCTCCACGTAATAAATAATTCATTTCCACTAATTTTTGTGTAATTCATGCGAGAAAAAAAAATAACTTCATGCAGTCTGATAGCAGCCTAAACAACCAAACCGATCATGCCGTCGTTCCAATCTGATAGCAGCTACGAGTGGCCCAGCCTACTCGGGAAATTGCGGAACGTTATTCAGAACTTTTCACTTTCTAAAATCGCATGATTTGCTATCATATAATCTCTCACGATTCTGTGCTGAAAAATGCCTATAATAGTATAATAATCGGTTTGTGTAGTTTATTAATTAATAAGCATTGTCAGTATTTATACTTATCTGGATTCAGTCGCTTCGGTCTCTGCATCATTCGTGCTCATTTACGGGCGAGATACGCAAAGAATGATCGCGTCTCAGCAGTTCATAACAGTAAGGCTGAACATCTCTGCTGTTTCCGAATGAAACTTCTTCCATATCCTTAAAAAAGGAATTAAAATCTACACCTGATTCAGAACTGCTACTGGTATAATCCTCTTGTTCATAAGCATAAGCCATTGTAAAATAGCACATGTATAGAAATAAATGATGATATCAGTCTCACAAGGACAACACTTCATCTTTGTGTAATGGAGGTGGATGGGACCTTGACTTTCTTAATTTTCATTCGTTTTATATATTTTGTGTTTGATTTGAAAATTTTCATTTATGCCACGTTATTATTTATATCTCGAACTTTCATTTTAAATAGTTATATATTAGGGTGGAGTTGTCCTTTAAATGATACTCCTGCAATGAAATTGTAATTGATCTTTAATAACAACACGAATAACTTAGCATTTTTAGTGAACTTGTGTTTTACATCTCTTTTGATCTTGTTTCTGCTATTTCAGATAAAAAGAGGAAATTCACAAAAGGCAAAAGCAGTTTTTTACCAAGCTGTTCAAAACTGCCCTGGAGTTAAGGTAAATCGAAGTAAAATATGACAAACTGCCATGCACATATTACCGTTTTTTGTATTTTTTTTTAACAATTTTTACTTTTGTAAAAAAAAAAAACTCTTAGTAATATAATGGAAATATTAACAAAATGGTTTCTTTCTCTTTATATAGTGGTTGTACATGGATGCTATCAAAGCATTCCCTGATGCTCTAGACGAGATTATGGATGTAATGACAGAGAAAGAAATCCGTATTAGGATCCCACTAGAAGAACTCGATTTGCTTATGGGTCTCTTAGAGAAAGTCAAAGCAACAGAAGCCACTGAAGATTCTCCAGGAGAAACAGAAATGCAGAATCCTTTAATATCAACAGATGAGATAGACCCTTAAAAAACAAAACAAAACATTATGCATTGTAAATATCATTGATTATAAATAAATCATAAAAATCACTCACTTTAAACGAAACAGTTAATTTTAAATGAAAAATAGTTTATAATTTTGAATATATTCTACCTCACACAAGGAAAAAAGTTTTATTTTTATGGTAAATTTATTTTTATTTTATGAAGTACAGAGGACAGTAAATAAAGCTGGAGTTTAATAAAACTTATACTTTAATCTATAATTGCACTGGTGAATTACATGCTGCCAGCTTCTGTGGAGAAGAGGAGAAAAAACAAAAAATTACATCTAATCTCTATGTGATCATTGTTATGCATGCGCATTACCTTAGGCATTGTTTCAAGTAAAATGAATATTACTTACATTTTATGGGGCATTTGAATAAAGTTATTTTTTTTTTTAAATGATTAAGTATTTCATCAAAATGAAACGAGAGTCATTACACATACTTAACTTGCACCTAATCCGTATTGTTCGTGCTGATAAAAATTTCAGAATCTGGAAAATATTGAGTTTGCTTCCTAATCACATCTGAAGAAATACTTTTATAATTGAATTAGAGCCTTTGTATTACTTTATAGAATCAAAAGTCAATTCACTCAAAGATATCTATTGAGGGCATATTGAAAAGTAATGCCTCCATGGCTGTAACTTTTTTATTTTTTAAC
>JAHWFO010029543.1:743375-878680 GCA_023313115.1 Rhysida immarginata
AACGTTCATGTTCAAAAAATTGAAGGAAACAAAATTTTTATAATAGCAATATTGTAAAAAAAAAAAAAAAAATCTAAAAAATTTAAAGGACAACTCTACGCAGAAAATCGATTATAATTTTTTCACAGAATATCATTCTTTGATATAAATATAGCACATTTCCGTTAAAGTTTTAAATTTGGTCCATAATTTCAATATAAGAAACTGCTTTGAAAAGCGAAAAATGGTGCTTATGCATTGCAATACCAGATTGTTGCAACCATTCAGTCAACCACAGTAGACATCCATGAGTGTGAGAGGAAATGGAGTATTGAATGGATGTATACTAAGTCACCAAAGGAGTACACGTTAAGAAATAAAAATTTTTTCAAACTGATATTCTTTCGTATACATCTTGTATATGACCAAGTGTCCACATATAGAAAGGAATAGATGAATTCTTTATTTTTTTTCTAACAGACTTAAATAAAATTGTTTATAAATACAAAATTCCAAATTTGCTGGTTGAATAATGGATTGTTATTTATATATGTACAGTGTTCTCTCCAAAAAAATTTATCAGGTGGGTGGAAAGTTAAAATAGCCAGGCAGACAAAAATTAAAAACAAATAAAACCGTATCCAGTGTCGTGCAGTTTTTCGTGTATTCAGCCGGGCGGTCACCAAAATCAACCGGGCGGCCCGCCCCTTCAAAGGGCCTGGGGAGAACCCTGAATATACTTACATTTATTTTACACAGGTTGTCATATTTGATTAAAACATACATTTGAATATTGTTTCTACAATAATCTACAGGATGAACTAAACAATAGGAACAAACTTCAGGAGACAATTCCTAACCAGAAAAGAAACAAAAAAGTTCATAGGTCTGGAAATTCATAGTTTCCATGGAAAGGGTAATAATTGTTTATCATCAATACTTGGGCAAGGATTATTGGCAACTACCTCCAGGATGCCTGAACAGACAGATTTATCTGGAATTCCTGGAAAACACTGCCAATGTTGCTTGAGGATGTGCGATGGGCAGTACATGGTCATGGTCATGTGGCTGTAACATAGCGATGGTCATGTGGCTATAACATGATGGAACGCCAGCCCATTTCCTCATTAATGTTCGCTGATGCCTCAACAACATCCGCCTGAACGAAGTCTTGTTGCATGGCCTGCTCGCTCACCAACTTAAACCCCCTTGACCTTTACTTGTGGGGCCACCTCAAAAATATGTGTGAATTCAGTTCCTCATGTTGAGGCACTTGAACAGCGTGTGAAGCTATTCGGTTACAGGCTGGAACATTCATACAAGTGCGGAAATTCACAATATGATGTGTGAACTCTTGCATTATATCCCAAGGAGACCACTTCGAACTTCTTTTGTAACTTCGACATAGTAATATGTTCTGTACAAATTGCTTTATTACAGATAAACATTTCCAGGTATATGCTTTCATATGAGATTTTTTTTTTTGTTCCTTTTCTGGTCAGGACTCGTTCTTATTGTTTTAGTTCACCCTGTATAAGTATTTAATTTTTATTATTCATTGGAGATTTAATTATGAATTTTTTTTCTTTATAGGAATTACACAATTGAATGTGGTTAATACCTTGATCGACTATGGGAATATTAAAATATTACCGCTGGCCAGCATTGAGTAAAAATGCACAAAATATCCTATGGCAATTAGTGGAGAGTCTTCTTTGTGATAATGTGACAATTCTGGAAATTAACAGTGAATATTGTTTTTACTTGTCATGGACTAAACCAGTTTCCACTTCTACAAAAGAAAAGTTGGAATGGGTTTTGTCAAAGCCATTTAATGAAGATAAGTTGTCATCATGCTCAAATTTACAACCAAATCATGAAGACAATGAATTGCTTATTGAAATTGGACCAAGATTAAACTTCTCAACACCGTTTTCATCCAATGCTTTAGCCATTTTTCAGTCCATTGGGATAGACGAAATCGACAGGATAGAGAGATCCATCCGTTATTATTTCAAATTTGACAAAGCTTTTCCTACAGACATTAACGAAAAAATAATTTTAAACATACACGATCGTATGACGCAGTGTCAGTATCTTGCTCCTTTAAATGATTTTAGCGTGCACATCGTTAAGGAAAAATGGTGCGAAGTTGATGTTTTAGGAAAAGGTAAAGAAGCACTTGAAGAAATCAATAGGCATTTAGGATTAGCATTGGATAAATGGGATATAGAGTATTATGAGTCGTTATTTAAAGATAAACTCCACCGAAACCCAACATCTGTAGAGTGTTTTGATTTGGCCCAATCAAATAGTGAGCACAGTCGACACTGGTTTTTTAAAGGAAACCTAATTATTGATGGCATACCTCAAACAGAATCTTTATTTGATAAAGTCATTAGCACACAGAGTTACAGCAACGATAATAACATAATAAAGTTCTGTGATAATAGCAGTGGAATTCATGGCTTTAAAACATTATGTTTTAAGCCTGAACATCCATGGAAACCAAGCTCTTTCAAGAAAAACGAATATTTGCGTCATATTATATTCACAGCAGAAACACATAATTTCCCTACAGGTGTGGAACCTTTCAGTGGTGCTACAACAGGAACAGGAGGTCGCATTCGTGATGTCCAAGCTGCAGGCAGGGGAGGGCATGTAATAGCTGGGACAGCTGGGTACTCGTTTGGAAATTTACTTTTAACGGATTATCAACTTCCCTGGGAAGATCCAACGTTTTCATATCCAGAAAATTTTGCTCATCCTCGTCGTGTAATTATTGAAGCCAGTAATGGAGCATCTGATTATGGGAACAAATTTGGTGAACCTGTGGTAGCAGGATTTGCTCGTTCTTTTGGAATGCTTTTGCCAAATGGTGAACGGAGAGAATGGGTTAAACCAATAATGTTTAGCGGAGGTATAGGAAGCATCGATGATGCTTTTATACATAAAACAACGGTGGAACCAGGAATGGAAGTTCTAAAACTTGGTGGACCTGCTTATTGTATAGGAGTTGGTGGTGGATCAGCTTCCTCTGTTGATGTGCAAGGAGATAATAAAAGTGAACTGGATTTTAAAGCTGTTCAAAGAGGAGATCCTGAAATGGAACAAAAATTGAATCGCATTATCCGGGCTTGCATTGAAATTGGCCAGTCTAATCCCATTTGCAGTATCCACGATCAAGGAGCTGGTGGCAATGGAAATGTTCTCAAGGAGTTAGTTGACCCACTTGGAGCAGTCATCTATACAAAAGATTTTTTACTTGGCGATTCTACAATGAGTACATTAGAATTATGGGGTGCCGAATACCAAGAAAATAATGCTATTCTTATTAAGTCAGAAAATAGAGCTCTTCTACAAAACATAAGCCAACGAGAGAAATGCCCAATTTCGTTTGTTGGAAAAACAACTAATAACTGCAAAATCAAACTTGTTGAAGGATTTGCTTCAGATGGTGATAGCAATGACTTGGGCCATCCAGTAAATTTAGAACTTGAATTTGTTTTGGGAAAAATGCCTCAAAAAACATTTCATTTAACTTCCAGTGAATCTGCTTTGGTGCCATTGCATATTCCACCTAATTTAGATTGTATGGTGCTTTTGAAAAGAGTATTGCAGTTACCTTCAGTTGGTAGCAAACGATTTCTGACAACTAAAGTTGATCGTTGCGTTACAGGATTAGTAGCACAACAACAGTGCATTGGTCCATTGCACATTCCTTTAGCTGATGCTGCTGTTGTTGCTTTGAGTTACTTTGACACAGTTGGAGCCGTAACATCAATAGGAGAACAACCTATAAAAGGTTTAATCAGCCCATCTGTGGGGGCAAGAATGTCAGTTGCAGAAGCTATCACTAATCTCATGTTTACAGAAATAACCTCACTAAAAGATGTTAAATGTAGTGCAAACTGGATGTGGGCAGCCAAGCTGCCAGGAGAAGGGGCTGCATTGCATCAAGCATGCTCAGCAATGACTCAAATAATGAAAACACTCGGCATTGCTGTTGATGGCGGGAAAGATTCTCTCAGTATGGCAGCTCGAGTAGGTGATGAAACAGTGAAATCTCCAGGTACAGTGGTTATTTCTACATATGCACCATGTCCCGATATAAGAAATTCCATCACACCTGATTTAAAGTGTCCTAATGGAAAAGGCTTTCTATTGTATGTAGAATTAGAGAGTACCAAAACAAGGCTTGGAGGAAGTGCTTTAAGTCAGGTTTTATCTCAGCTTGGAGATGATGTGCCTGATGTGGATCATCCAGAATTACTCAGAGAGGGTTTCAACATAATGCAGTTGCTTTTGAAAGATAGACTTGTACTGTCAGGTCATGATGTTAGTGATGGAGGTGTGATAACCTGTTTGCTTGAAATGTTATTTGCTGGAAATTGTGGAGCTGATGTAAATTTTGTAAAAGATGCTTCGTCAGACTTGAGTGTATTATTTTCTGAAGAAATAGGCTGGCTTATTGAAGTTGAAGAAAATAACGTAGGAAAAATATTGAAAGCCTTTGGAAAAAGTGGAATATCTGTTTCATTAATAGGAACTGCTTTTGGAAATGGTTCTGATGCAGATGTTATTATTCGTGTCAATGGAAATGTTATGATTCAAGAAAAGATGGTTAATTTGCGTGATTGTTGGGAACGTACGAGTTTTCAGCTTGAACGAAAACAGTGTAATGTAGAATGTGTCATTCAAGAAGAAATGGGTTTGCAGCGCCGTAAAATCCCAGACTTTAAAGCAGATTTTATGTTTTCATCAATTCCTAAACCGATTTCGGATAAGACTCCCAGAGTAGCAGTACTGAGGGAAGAAGGAACAAATGGTGATCGTGAAATGGCAGCTGCTTTTTCATTAGTTGGCTTTGAAGTGTGGGACCTGACCATGACAGATTTGATGTCCGGTGATGTTGATCTGGATTTGTTTCGAGGTTTGATTTTCCCCGGAGGTTTCAGCTTTGGTGATGTTCTCGGTTCTGCTAGAGGTTGGTCAGCTGCCATGATGTTTAATGATGAGCTGCAGAAGAAAATGAATGCATTTTACTCCCGAACCAATACATTCAGTTTTGGAGTTTGTAACGGTTGTCAGTTGATGGCCCAAATGGGCTGGGTTGCTCCTGTTAAAAGTATTGGTGAAGAAACCAAGAATATTTCTTTACAAGGTGTAGCTCTAGAACCAAATGTTTCTGAGAGGTTTGAATGTAGGTTTGCATCTGTTCTGATCTGTCCATCTCCTGCATTGATGTTGGATGGAATGTGTGGCTCTGTATTAGGTGTATGGGTTGCCCATGCAGAAGGTCAGTTTGTCTTCAAAACTCAAGAACTTTATAAGGAAATAGAAAAAGAAAATCTCATTTCTTTACGATATGTGGATGATGATAATCAACCAACTATTGCTTATCCTTTTAATCCTAATGGAAGTGTTGGTGGGCTAGCTGGAATTTGTTCTGCAGATGGCCGTCACTTAGCAATGATGCCACATCCTGAAAGGTGCTTCATGTTTTGGCAATGGCCCTGGATGCCAGCATACTGGAAGGACAAAGAACTTTCACCTTGGGTGCACATGTTTTACAACGCATATAAATGGTGCATTGAAAATCCTTGAATATATAAATGTTTAGTACTGACATTTTTAAACTGCGAGATAATGTTTATAAAAAAATTCGGACAAACTTAAATTATGTAAGAAATGAAATAAAAGTTTTCATTAACTTAAAGTGTTTTATTCAAAGAGCTAACAGCTATTGGTTACCAAAAGCTGATTACCCAAACTTTTAGTTTGGGACAGATTCATCTTGTGGTAATCAAGTTAAGATTTAGTTCCAAGATATTTTTCCAACCAGAAGGTATGCAAGTATTATTAGATAATAATTAGATATAAGTATGATAAAACTTATGAAAAAATAAGAAGGAATTGCCTTTATAGGAAGGAAAAACCTCTTGCCGCAAAGGAACATCCAAGATGTAGAATGCCAGATACGTATTTCAAGGGCTATGCCTTCATTCTCAGTGGCAAGATTGAAACTAACCATAAAATTTATCTAATAATAGACTCATCTCATATGTTTGTGTTAAGAGGTTTTTTTCCATACCCAGTGTAAATACCGTATATCTTCTAATAGACACCTAGTCTCCAATTGTCGCCGGTCTCTAATAAACGCCGGGTTTCAAAATTAGGATTGCTAAATAAACGCCAGTATCTCAATACACGTCAGGAATTCTCTTCCACGCAGCAGCTCATGTGAGCCGCTTTCGGGGTTAAGGGGATTCCCAGCACACTGCTTTAAGTTTCGATATCGTATGCACTCTGCTATTCAGCCTTTAGTTCTCAAAGCATCCTGTTCATAAGGAATGATTAATGCACACTACCATATTCTGTTTTTAAAAAAAAGCTGTCATATGATATGGCGTTTATGATGTCGTGGAAGCTATAAGATTTGACACAGATTGCTAAATAAGCGCTGGTCTCTAATAAACGCCCGGTTAGTGATTAAATTGAAAAAATAAAAGCCGGGGGCTACTATTGGAAGATATACGGTAATAGTAAGTAAAAATTTTAATCGTGTATACTTACTATTTAATTTTTTTAAAAAGATGCTAGGAACTATATTTCTGCTGCATATTCACGTGGCCTTATCGCTGCCTGTACTTGCATCCTCACTATTGTTCACTTAATTTGGGTTTAAGTGATACACACATTTTAATTTTTTTTACCCAAAAAGATTGATATCAAATATTAATATTATGTGTGTTTGCATACTATAAATAATAACAAAAAGCTCATCGTGAACATCATAATTATATGTTTTTTATTAATGAATGATTATTCCTTATAAATGCAAAATATAAAATAATAAATAATAATAATAATTCACCAATGAGTAAGGTTGAGAGTTTTGAAGGAAAATGAAGAACTTGTAGATGAACACTAGATGGATGAAATATGAAGAACTTGAAGATTACGGTTGCAAAGCTGAAGAAAACATGTTGAAAGAAAAAAGATTTGAGCACCTATCTCCAAACTAATGAATGTACATGTACATAAATTGAACAATTGACAGGCTATGCATTCCCCATAAGTTGTCAAATTTTTGTGGAGATAGCTAGCATAGAAGCAGAGTTATTAGTCCACGTGTTGCAAACAAAACTTGGAGTCATCATATTTCAAAGTCATTTCCTCAAAGTGTATAGCCATTAATTAAAACCTTTGAAGAACATTTTTGTCGTATTTTGTCCTTAGGAAATGATCCTCTAAGCATTGCCTGACATCCAATTTACACCCTATATACACTGAAATCTACAGAATGGATACCACTCCTGCTATATTGTTTGTTTTTTGTTTAGATAGACATTGGTCATTTTCATATTTTTAAATTTGGTGAATAAACTAATTATATGGTGTGCCCAAATGAAAAGGAGACTTTCACTGTAGCGCCCTTGTATCTAATCAAAATTGGTAAATATGCTTGTCGATTGATGTAGCGTCAGCCCAGCTCCCCACATCCCAAACACCTCACTCTGCCATGGAGGCTGGAAAAGTGATGCTTAGCTTCTTTTTCGACGAAGAAGGACCCATACTCCTTGACTGGCTAGAACAGGGTGAAAAGGTTAGCGCCGAACGATACTGCAACACGTTGCTGAAGCTGAAACAGGCCATTGAAAACTAGTGCAGAGAGAAGCTGTCGAAATGGATAGGATGCTCCAGGACAATGCTAAGCCACTTGTGGCCAAGAAGACCCTCCACCTGCTGGAAACAATTTGATGGGAAGTCCTCAAACATCCTCCGTACAGCCCATGTGACTCCCATATTTTCAGCCCCTTAAAAAAATCACTGACAGGTTAAGGTTCACCTGCGACAAGGAAGTGCAGAACAACATAGAAAAAGGATCTGTATGCAACCCAGGAGTTTCAACACTGAAGCCATCATTTGCTTCATACGCTCTGAGATCAGTGCATCATTATCAAAGGCAATTATGTACAGATGTCATGTTACACATTTAACTGTATATCAAATATTCTGTAATTCGTTAAATATAACCGTAGTCTCCTTTTCATTTGGGCACACCTTATATAAGTGTTTTGAGAAATAGTCCATGGTTTGATTATAGATTTCAACTGCTATAAAGGAATAGTCAATAGGGGTTTATGAAGAGTGATCAATTTCTGTTTATTATTTGGGGTATATCAAGATTTATATTCCTTGAAACATTTTTGTCAGTAGTAATAAATCTACTGTGGTTAATTTTGGATAAAACAGCAATTCTAAAATAATCAATCCTATAATTTTGAGAGAAGATAAAAAAACAATCTTTCTTTTTTGGAGGAATGAAAAATTTGTTCAATGATCTGAAAAACAGAAAGGTGTTGATAGTCCATTCCGTTTGAGCAAGCTTTGTAGCAAGAATCCTGTAAAAGAAATCGATTGAGTTTTATGCAAGAGTTTATTTTTGGTACGTGTAGGTTCGATTCATTAGAGAATGTCTAAGTGATTGGTGGACCAGAATAACCAATTAACTGATTTCGTAAACTGAGCAATTCCACATCATCTATCTTCCTACTCCCTATTCAAAGCGAATTTTGAAAACAAAAAAGAAAAAAAAAAAATTCGGTTGACGTCACTATTACGTTGTCTCGAACCCGTTTCTGATTGGCAATTGGGCTATCGGTCGTCGTTTATTATCCAAAAGGGAGGGGAAATTGCATTCTCTCAGTCGTGAGCGCATTTATTTGCCGGCCATACAAAAGTTGGAAAGAATAATTTTGTGAGGAAAACCACTGGGTAAATTTAAATTTATGTAACGAGTATGATCGTAATATTATTTTTTTAATGGTTTTTTATTTTCTAATGTCGTTTTTATTTTACTTTTTTTTATTTTTTTATTTTTGAGTAAAGAAATATTGATTGCAATTTTTCATAACAAAATATAGCTAAAATATCAAGTAAAATAATTTTCTTTCAATTTTTAACTCATTAAGCGTAGGTTGAGCTTGGTTTCCATCGATTTGTACGATGAAAAAAAAAAAAAATTTTTCTTAGAATTGCTGGATAAAAAAAATTTTCAAAAAAGAAAAAATGGAACAGGAGTCAACTGTAGATCCGTGCATGTTTGCTAAGCGTCACAAAGTACTGCTTATTGACTGAATTAATTTTAATTTAATATTGCCATATGTTCTCTCTCTACTTTGAACAGCTTTCTAGATTTGATTACAGTAAACTGCCTGTACTAGCCAATTTGCCGGAGATTCGCGCTTCATCGTGCGAATCTCCGGTTCCGCGTTACCGTCAAAATTGAAATAGTTTTGTGAAAAAGGAAAAAGAAAAAAAAAAAGGATTGATATACTCATGAACTTCCCTTCAAAAATTAGAGTAAATTGTTTGCATTTCTATTGAGCGACCCTTGAATAGAATCGTTCTTATCCGTTTCTCATTTATTCCTGCGTTCATTATTGAAGAAGGAAGCGTTCGGTGGTTGAGATATACAGATTACATTATTTTTCTTTTTTTTTTGTTTTCAATAAGTGTTTGGCTATCATATGATTAGAAAAATTTGGAAACTGCTCATATATCTTTATAAAATAATTTATTTAGCGAAAAACAGCGAATAAAACCGCTGTTTACTCCTACGCGAGTACTTGTTGGCCGCCAGAGCACAGCCTACGCGAACGAATCCGTTTCTCGGAAAGGGCTCTGCATTTTCCTCTTATTACTTCTCTACCTTCCTTTTTGTTTACGTATCATATGTTAACACCTTTGAAATTTGCCACTGCATTTATAATAAAAGATTTCCATTTGTTTTATGTATATAAGTTTGTATTTTTTTAATTTTATTTGCTATAGTCCGGCTGCACTTATAAAAATCGACGCATTCCCCGGAGTATGTTGTCTAACACAAGCTTAGAATGCTAAAAACGAATTCATTCATTATTTTCATTCTGTATTTAAGTGGATTAACGATACAAGATGAATGGTTCGAACTCAAGGTAAAAAACAGATAATATTGCAGAAAATAAATTAAAAACTTAAGAGAAATTATGGTCTAAAACAATAGTTTAAGAAATAAATTTTGGCTCATGAGTTTTAAGAAATAAATTTTATAACGTTATCCATGTGCTCACATTGGGAACTCCTCAATGGACGTGGTTTTAAAGTTTCCTAATGAACATCCAATTTGAAAAATTTATAAATGTGATTCATATAAAAGTTAATGAAATTACGAAAATAATAGGAGATATACTGAATCGTTATGAAATTTTAATTTTCTGACAATATACTTAATTTATACTGAAAGTAGGTCATGGTGAACAACCTTAAATTAGTTTACATTGAAATTGAATTTTTTTATTTCTCCTTCCATTTTTTGAATTTGCTTGCAAAAATTACCGAAAAATATATCTTATTATATTTATTCGTTTACTTTCAAAAAAGTGATTGAAAAATTTTTGGGGGATTTTTTTTTTGCATACCTCCAGATGTGGTAGATTACAGATGTAAATGGAAAAAAAATTCCTTAGCTTAGTTCATAAACGGTTTTCATCTGTTCGACAGTAAAAATTACCTTTCCGTTATGTAAGTTAATAATTTCTAATTGAAATGGCACGTACCCCAGCACTGTAGTATCGACCTCAACGTGCATGTACTGATGAATTAAAACAGTCAGGCTATGATAACAGATTTTAATATGCAAATGCACTGTAAGATACAAGGTGAGAATGTTTAATGTTTTCTCATCTGTGACCCTGTGAAGTTTGTGCATAGAGTTCAAAAACACTAATTTCCCTTGAGCTAGATGAGAAGTTTTCTTCATGACCTTATCCCTCAATGTACGAGGAGTGTCCGGAAAGTAATTACCGTTTTGGAAAAACACACAAAAACATTTTTTTCAAAACAAAATTTATTTTTACATGAAAGAGCATTTCTTAAACTATTTTTCTACATAGTTGCCACCGTTGTTCAGACATTTGTCTTAGCGGGAAACCAATTTTCTGTGCCCTCTTTGAAACTGTGAAACATGAGAAAATTTTGGTGCGCAATTCAAAACAAAAGGCGTGGAATGCTCAGTCAAGTCATTGTGTTGCTTCATGACAACGCACGTCCCCATTCTGATGGTGTCACTCAAAACCTTATTCAAGAATTCGGTTACTCGCTGTACAGAACCCTTCTGACTACCACTTGTTCTTGAAATTGAAGTGGGGGGGGGGGTTAAAGATCGCATGCCACTGATGGTCACCCATTCAGTGATTGGCCATGCTAGTGAATGCTTAACTTCACAGAACTCCACAACCTCCTGCGAAGTTTTTATACAAAAATTTATTCAAAGTATTTCTTCATGCGGACTGACTGTAACCGCTTCACTCGTGATGTCACTCTCAACTAAACTTGAAACGGGGTATAATGAGAAGATATCTAAATGACTGTTCTTCAATGTTCAATTAACCTTTATAATAGCACTTGCATATAATTATATAAAAGCAGTACAAAACTTCTGTGTTACTAGTAGCAGTCTCCTTTGCAGTGGTAAGATGCTGATGGTGGCATTCCGGTTTCGGTCTATTCCATTCAGGTAACTGAAAGGCATGCACCAGCCTTGCTCTTTTGGAGTGATGGTGGCAGATTTATAATACAAAAATGCCAGCAACAGCAAAATCGCCCTCCCCCCCCAAAAAAAAACAATTGAGAATGCATCAGTTAATTAAAAGCATCATTACTGTATTTGCGAAGTTAGTCGTTCAGTTGCAATTTTTTTTTGAATTTTTTGATTTCGACTTTAGATTCAGATAGAGCATCAAAAAGTAAATAAAAGATATTAGGCACACATGTCCTATCTATTCGGGAACATGGCCAAAATGGTGATTAAAATTAAGCATTTTTTGGTTCCACAACTCTGTTGTTCTAAGGACCAACATTTAACTAACATTGTTAAATTTAACCAACATTTTGGCAGGTTCCTCAATAGATAGGACATACATGCCTTTTAAAAATTGTACTTACTTTTGGATGCTCTATCCCAGCAGTTCTCAAGCCAGGTATGCAAGTGGTTTGCTGGTGGTACTTGGAAAGTGTCGTTTTGTTAGTTATTTTGTTTGAGTGGTACGTGGTTGTTAAAAAATTTGTTTTAGTGTATGTAGTTGTGAAAAGGTTGAGAACCACTGCTCTATCTGAACTGAAGTCAAAGTAAAAAAAAAAAAAAAAAGTTGGCAACAGGATGATGGACTTTGCAAATGATGATAATTTTTACATTGATATAAACAGGCAGAGAGCTAGTAAAATTTAAAGAAGGAAGTGGTAGTGTGGCATTACCTCAATTGGAAGGGGGAAAACCACTGAGATATGTATTTTGAATGGGGAGCTAATGATAAAGTGATTCATACCCCCCCTTTTTTGTAAGAAAGGCATCTTGTGTTATACAAGGTCAAGTTTTAAACCATCCATTGCTCATAAACTGATAAACTGAAGACATTCGTCAACTAAGATGTTTTTTATTTTCTGCCCAAATAAAGTGCTCAAAAAAATTGATTGTTCAAATATCAATGCTTTCAAAAAGCAAGGTTCTGCTGTATCTCATGAAAAAAAAAAAAAACCCTTGCAAAGACTGCTCCCCCAGTCACATTGATCTCATAAAATAGACTTTCACCCAATAGAAGATTAATTTGAAAAATTTAATTTTATATTGTATAAAGGATGGAAGAGAGGGTTTGTGTAATTGTGTTTATGGACTACGTAGCAAATAGACTTAGCCATGAACATGTTTATGTTCTGTCTTATTTATTCTCAAAAATTCAATTTCTTCGTCAGCAAATTGGAATGGCATGTCATTTTTCAGTCACCACTTGAATTTAATATGGATTCCCCCTAAATAGCCACAGAAAAGAACTGATATTTTGGGGATGGTTAAAATAGAATATAAAAGTATGCACTATGTATACTCATTTACTTTTTTTTTAAATTTTAATTTTGTACGATTTTAAACTGTTTGATTTTCTTAAATTGGATATCTCTGTAACACTAAACAGTATAATTATCAAATTACTTTCCTCCTAAGATTTTTGTTTCTTTTTAAATATTTTTCAGCATAAACATTCACTTTCGAAGTTAACTCCTGAAGACATTGAAAACGTTTCCAACAGAGTTGAAGACAGCACTGATGACTTCGAAAATATATTAGATCACATTTTGATACCTAGAGTATCAGGTACCCAAGGCATCCGTAAAGTACGACAGGTAAAGGATCCTGTGAATTTTGTGTACTCAACATATAATGTTCTTTTGAATAGTTTTATCCATTGGCAAAAGTTTAAAGGTAAACTCTATGATGAAATTTGTCTGTATTTTTTGTCATAACATTAGTCAAGGTAATCAGGGGTCATGCTACTGATTACCACTTTCGCCAATGGCCCCAAAAAAGTCAAAGTGGCAAATTTTATTTACAAGTGGCTAAAGTTGGTGCAAAAAAAAACAAAAAAACTTCACCATAATATTCCCTGATCGCAATTCTCAGCTGGGGCTATTCATGAATTTACTCTTACGGAGCTTAGTTATTCATTTAATGGGGATATGATGTATTGTTAATTTATCTTTTGGAAGTCACTGTACGGGTAATTTTATAAGCCATAAACGTTGAAAGCGTTCAGCATAACAGTTACGTTAATTCATTATCTGCCATTTGGCATTGACATGCATTAGTTGGCCTCAGTGTTACAACCTAGCAGATATTTCACTGAATTTACTGGATTTTACACAAAATTATACAAAAATCTGCTAAATTTAGTGGATTTAATTTCATTAATATAGTTGAATTCAGCTTACTTGTTGCTCGGTTTATACATATTCCTGATAGTAAAGTACAGGACAATTGAAAATTTTTTATTTAACATACAATAATCTCACACATATAACATGTTTCTCACATGTATAACATGCACGATTAAAAATAATTTTTTTTACAAAGTTATTATGTAAAGAACAATAAACAAAGCTGACCTTATTGATCTGTGGATACTTGTATACAGAGGGGAGATGATGGATACCACTATTTCCACAAAAGTGTATGACTAGCCGGGTGAACCTGTTGGAGAGGAATTCCGGGGTTGTTGTCGATACCAGTTTTGAATGGTAGCTTTGGACCCTCTTCTGCAGCACGATAACGCCTGCCTGCACATGATCGCCACACACCAGAGGTGTTGCAGCACCTACAGTTCAAAGATGAAAGACTTTGCACCTTGCCATTTTCACCATTTCTCAAAGAAGAAAGAGCACCTTAAGGGACATGAGTTGCGTTCTGATAACGAGGTGAAAGATGTCATTCAATCCTGGTCGACAACAATCCCGAAATCCTCTCCAACGGGTTCACCCGGCTAGTCACGCGTTGGCGCAATGCGTGGAAAAAGATGGGGACTATGTTGAAAACTGAATAGTGCATTACATAGAGGACAAATGTAAGTATCAGATACAAAAAGAATTTTGAAAGTCGATTGACAAATAGTTACAGATCAGGAGGCAAAATTTTTCAACAACTCTCGTACATTAAAAATAATATTGACCCAAGTTATAAATTTTAATTTTTGTTTTAAAGCCTTCCTGAAGCAGTTTCTGAAAATTTATTCAGAACTTTCCAATTTTATTATTTTAATTTTCTGCCATTAATTTAACATAATGTCAGTTTCAATACCCAGTTTCTAATAATACTTTTCTTCTTACAGTATATTATAGGATTTTTGAAGAAATTGAAATGGGAGGTTGAAGTGGATTCCTTCAATGATACAACACCGCTTGGAAAAAAGACTTTTGCTAACATTGTTGCTACTCTGAACCCTCAAGCAACAAGGCAATTAGTAGTCGCATGCCACTATGATTCTAAACTCAACAGAGAATACTCATTTATTGGAGCAACAGACTCTGCCGTCCCGTGTGCCATGATGTTAAATTTTGCAAAGGCATTAAATGATGTATTAAAATCTAACAGCAATGATGTAAGTTTTGTGATGTATTAAATTTTTTTTTTTAAATTTTTAATATGAAGTATAGTAAATGTATTGCGACCATATGCACATTAATGTCTTTATTTATCATTATAAGGCTCTCGACCTTACGCTTCAGTTTATTTTCTTTGATGGTGAAGAAGCATTTGTGCAGTGGACAGCCACTGATTCTTTGTATGGATCAAGGCATCTGGCTAAACTCTGGGAAAAGATGCCATATCCAAGGGACAATGATGGCAATACTAATGAGTTGCACAGAAAGGTCTGAATTAATTTTACACTTGTTTGATTAAAATATTGTAAGATTCAAGTAAGAAAAAAATTTTTATTTTTTATTTTTAAAAAAGGATGTACTGGTTCTGTTGGATTTATTGGGTGCACCTAATCCATCGTTCTACAGCTTTTATGAAGAGACTCATAGATTGTATAAATCATTGGTTAATATAGGTAAATAATTTTTTTTTCTCAACCAATTGTTTCTTATCAAATTTTCTCAGTCATCTATTTATTATTATTGTTAGAATTAATTTGGAATAGAGTAGAATGTCGTTTATCCGAATGTTAATTATCCGGAGCGTCAAATATCAAGCTGACCTAATGTACGGAGTTTACAACAAACAAGATAGATTTCAAATGATAAATTATGATGAGATTGTGACTTCCATGCAAGAAAAATCCGACCCTGTCAACGAAGAAACTGATGAAAACGAAAAGTATTACAAAAGCAGCAAGGGTCAACAAATGCTGATGCAGTTCTGCATTAGAGACAGCTATGGCATGGTATGAACAACAATCAAAGTGCTGTCCTACTCAACAACTGCTGCTCAAGAGACTGAGACCTTGCAGCAAAATAAAAAGTAGACGTTCTGTGGTACAACAAAAATTAAATTGTTCTCATAATAAAGGTAGAACTGCAACATTGTACATCTGTTTTACATTTTCTTTAAGCACGTTTCACATTCAGTTTTCGTTGTTCGAACAATGGCATATCCGAATGGTGTCTGGTCCCAATTTCATTCGGATAATCAACATCTTACTATAATAAAATTTTACCACTTTAAACGTCATGCATGCTTGTTTGCAACCAAAAAATGCATGTTGAATGCCATATTATATAACATGGAATTTAATTTAATTTTATTTTATTATGCCATTAAATTTAACACTTCACTATAGCCTCAATGACACTATTTAATGGTATATATATAGGATGCATGGGATTATAAAATCTAACGTGTTTGCGTTCTAAATATAGTTTCTCACATTCAAGGGAATTAAAAATATTGATGTATCTTCTGACAGAAGGAATCAAAAATAAAGCAAAAAGAAGTGGGGACATAAAGACATTATCCCCACAAGAAAAAATGATATGGGAAATTTAAAAAATCCAGGGACAGAGTGACTACGAAATTAAATGGAATGCCCATCCAAAATGACATCCACACAACAGATGTAAAGTCTGTCAATGGCTGGATGAGAAATTACCTGTCACTGGATTTGCTGTCAAGGTCCTATAGAGTGACCACTATTCCCCAGACCCCACACCACTAGATTTTTACCTATGGGGCCATTTGAATCAACTAGGGTTGTCTAAATTAGCAATCTTAAAGCTTATCTGTAAGATATAATTTGTTTTGATAATAGATCGATAACAGTCTCTAAAAATTGGAAATTATTAGGCAACCTCTGATGCGCACATTGAGAGAAAAAGGTGATGCGACAAGATGAAGCAGCTGATCACCAGCACGTGTTTTCCCTATTGAAGCTGTGCTGGTGAAAAGTTATATAAAAATTTAAACAATTGAGAAAATAGTTTGATTCAACTCTACGCATTTGAACCATAGTCCGATATACCCTCCCACTGATGCTTATCTTATCACCCCTTATCCCTTCATGTAATAGGCCGTGTGATGTTTCGTTTTTTTAATTAATATCGAATATTTGAAAGAAAATTTTGCCATATCTTGAATTAGCAACATAATTTAAAGATACCCAACCATACTTTCATTATGGCTTGACTTCCCCTTAACTTTGTGGCATATTTTCATTGAGATACCCCATGTTTGGAATCTAAGATTAACAGACGGACAGATGATTGAGAATCTTTATTTTTTTGACCAGAAAATCTCTCGTTGACTTGTTTCCTTATTCAATATAGACTTATTTCTTTTCAGATACATGGACAAAATACTTACGAAAAAACATTCAGATAATCAGAATTTTATGAGACACTATACAGGGTGATAGGGCATATCCAGTTAAATTTCAGCTTTCAATTGTTGCAAAATAAAATTAACATCTAACAATTGAAATTGGAAATTTAATTGGACACACCCATTCAAACTTTATTAGGATAGAGTAGTGGTTCCCAAACGTTTTAAGCCAGGGCCCCCCCTGATGCTCCAGAAAATTTTCCACGGCCCCTTATTAAAAATAACACATCGGAAAACTCGACTACGGTTGGCTGCCGCGGCCCCTGGTGAACTGGTCGCAGCCCCCTTGGGAATCACTGGGATAGAGTATACGTATGGCTCATTCCAGTGGAATTTCCTGAGAAATACAAATCTGAAAAAAAAATATCCCGGAAAAAATGTTTGATGGTTTCAAGACCCCCTCCCCTGCCATCCACTTTTGGGTGGGGCAACTTTGAAATCTTAAATAGAGCCGTCATTTCTATTCCATCAAAAATTATGTAGGATTTATCTGAAACGTTTTATTAGGTTTGTTGTAATTGGCAAAAATTAGTTAAACTCGAGTGAATTAGATACAATTGCTGCCATTAGATACTGCCTGCTCACATTCTCACAATAAGACCATGTAAGAAGGCTACTTAGGAACAGTTGTAAACGGTGGAAGATACTTGCAATAATTGCAGATAGGTTTTGAGATGGCTGACTATGCTCTTAATGATATTGTTGACGTTTATTTAAGTTTTATGACGTTCACCAGGAATATCATGAAGCTGCTGTTCTGATATTCACAGAAGGTACCCAAATCTTACTGTATCTGTGAAGGTAGTCTAAAATGTGGCAGTTCCCCATTGACGAATAGTAATAAGAGTTCAACATGTTCTTAAAAAATGGCCTCTGTTAGATCCCAAGGAAGCCTGTTCTCGTTGCCACAGGGAATGGCAAACCCATTATAAAATACCACGTTTATGACGGATGATGAAGAATTGCGATATCTGGTAGTGGGGCAGAATTTGCCCAATTTGAATCTGATGTTGAAGAGAGCACAATTTTCTTCAGACGGTTCTTTGAATTATCTTAACTCTTTTTTTACTACTGGACATCTTCAAACTGTTATAATTTAGAAAGAAGCGTTTTCGACTCCATGTTCTTATGACATTTTCAGTTTGTTGTGGTTTTTGGAACATATATTGAATGTTTGTACAGACCATTCAGAAACATCCTGTATGTTTATTATTTGTTTCTAGTGCAATTTTACTAACCAAATTTATGTTTAACCACGGGTTTGCAAATTTTTTTGAAACTTTACTAATTGTGAATTCATAAATGTGAATTTCAGTAGAAATCCAATAAGAACATGCTCGTCTAAAATTGTAGAATTGCCTGCCTCTGTTTTCAGTTACATTACTTTATTTTTACACTAATAGAAAAATATATGCAGAGCCATAAACTAATAAGTAACCGTGGCCAGTATTTTAAGGACAAGTTTATAACTGCAGGAATTGACGATGACCATATTCCTTTTTACAGAAGAAGTAAGGAGCAAAATGATTAGGCTATTTACTTTATTAACTCTTCTGTTTTTTAATCCATATCTGTGCTAAACTGAACATAAATTCTGTTTCTTTTAGGCGTTTCAATTCTTCACTTGATCCCACTTCCTTTCCCTAAAGTATGGCATAAAGAGAGTGACAACAAAAGTAACTTGGATTTTACCACCATTAAAAACTTAAATAAGATTCTGTGGACGTTTTTTGTAGGGTATCTTCATCTTCCAATGGACAACACCTCATAGCCGACACCTTCTTCCAACTTCCTGAAATCTAAGTACCATGATGGATATGAGTTATAAAAGGAAAAACGGGTCTTTTCTGTTTCAAAATTAAATTCTCATATGCTTTCCTATTTCTTAATGTGTGACCAAAGGAAGACAACTTTTCGCTTTAGTTAGACATTGAAGACTTTTATGTGAAATATATCGAGGATAACTAGGAATGAAATTTAAGAATCCTATCCTATTTAAAAAGTAACTGCCCTGAAAAAAGGCAATGTGAAGGGTTTTATTTTCCTTATTTATGTGCAGGGACTCTTCGATCTAATCATCTATGGTAGATGGATTGAATTTTGATTATGCTCTACATGTTTGATATAATTACAGTGTTTTTGGGAGGCACTCTGTGTTTTCTTTTAACCAACACTTAAGAAAAGTAAGGCTAACAAAAATAATGTTAAATAAATGAAAAAAATCTTATGGGATCTGCTAAAAAATATATTTACAGGGTGGTCATAAAATCCCTTTGCCTGAAAGATTTTGAATAACTTGGAATGTACATATATAATCTTAATGAATTTTTTTGAGTAATGTTCTCTGTCTTATCTTAATGGATGAGTTCTCAAGCGTTCAAAATATCCTTTTTCCACCGCTTTGCGCAATAGAACTCGAAGAAGCGTATTTTAGGTAAAGGGGCTTTATGATGGGTGTTAGAATTTGACATCATGAACAAAAGAAACTTTAATGGTAGAGAAGGATTTAAATGAATCATTTGTAAATAACCATTTTTAATGAACAGTTGATTACAAAAATTGGGTTTTATTAAAAAAAAAAAAAATAAATTATTTTATAAATATTGAATCTAAACGCATGGTTTCAATTTTAATAATGGTCTGACAATACAATTAATTTTTTTAACAAGATTTATATTTATAATAGGCAGTGGATTCTACAAAGTAAATATCCACATAAGTTGTATTAAATTATTAAGATGTGATTTTTAATGTTTTTTGAAAGATAATTTGTAACATTTTACTTTGATAATTTACAAAACAAAAAATGTTTAATACTTATTTTTTGTATGTTTACAGAGTTCTAAAATTTACCATATTTAAGATAAATCTGCGTGTTTTATAAATTCTAACATTCCCGTTTTTCACTTAATGTCATTTGTCTCGTGTTTAAATATGTAATGCGGCTGTATTAAGTGATCTTAAAGTGTATTAAAATAGAGTGAATTTTTTTTCTTTTTTTTTTTTTTGTGTTGTTGTGGTCATTAATAGAAATTGATCACACTTGGTACAGTCGAACCCTTTCAAATCAGGAAATTAGTATTATCAAGATTTGATGGTTAAAACGTAACAAATCTGTTTCTTGAAACTCTTCGTTATTTTCTGGAAAACTCTAATCAGACTGAATTTCATCTTAATCCTGTCTGGATTATCTGGATTTTTAGATTAATGGGGTCTTATTGTATATAAAATTGTGGAAAAGTTTGAATATACTAGGTGAAAATTAAATGTTGAAAGCTACATGGAGGATCATTTCCTTGGACAAAATGAGAAGAAAATATTCTTGAAAGTTTTTTAATAGACTGCCTCGTTTTGAAAATATGACTTTGTTCGCAACACATCAGCTAATAACTCTGCTTCTATGCCAGCTATCTCCATGTATATTGGAGAGCTTACGGGGAGTATATAGCTTTTAATCATTCCAATTTATGCACCTTTACTTCCCATTAGGTCCTCGATGCAAGTCATTGTCGATATGAACTAAGTCCAGCATTGAGTGCTGGTCTTCGAAACTAATGGATGTGCATAAATTGGAACAATTGACAGGGTATGTACTCGGTCATTTATTTCGAAAAGTTATGCTGCCTATGAAAAAACTTCCAAGAATAGTTTCATCCAGTTTTGTCCTTAGGAAATGATCTCCTAAAGGAGTGTCCTACATTTAATTTACATCCTGTATATTTAATAACAATTATTACATAAATAAACTACTACTGTACAATAAATACACAAAACACTTATCCACGAATAATTTATTGCACGCATCACATTTCAGGGACAATGTCCCCTTTCCTAGGGATATACTAAATTTATTCTTTAAAAATTTCTAAAATTGCTTCAATTGTCATCTCTTCAAATCTACAGTCATTACTCAAGTTCTTTCAACAAGAAATGAATTTTCAACTGTCATGATCTCCAAGACTTCGATTCTTCATCCTTCAGTGTAATTCCTCCTCTTTTAACAGTGTTCTTCACTCTTCAGCATCTAGTTCCTTTGAGTTCTTCCTCTACAATCCCGTCTTCAACTCCAATTTCTGGAATATTTTAATTCCAGCATCTAGCTAGAACTTACTCCCACAAAATCTTCATCATTCAAGGAAATTAGGACTGCATTTGGCTTAATTTATATTGTCATTTATCTTTTATGAAGGAGAATTTTTATTGAAATTAATTTATATTGAACTACAGAGTTTTCTGTTTGATGCTTAAATCCACTCCTGTTAATTTCAGTTTGGAGAACAGTTTTAGTAAATGTAAGGTAGTTGCATGGGAGTATTTATATTGCCAATTGTAGGCCTGAATTTACCGTTTATGTCCGTGTTTAAGCCACAATTTATTTCCAAAAAATGACTCCTTAAAAACCAAATTCGGCTTATGCACGAGTCAGAATTGAAAGTGGAATTTACCAAAATCCTTAATAATTTATTATTACTTTTAGAATTCATTTATTAACCCTCTCACTTCATAAATAAATTTCATGGTAATTCCTGAAAAGATAAATAATTTTATATATACCAAAATGAGAAATCTTTAAAAGGCTGTTGGGTGAATTCGATTTCTGCACCTAGGGCTATTAATAATCGTCCTAGTCTGCACTATATCTGGTGGCCATATGTGTAGATATGGCTGCCGACACTTTTGAGGAAAGTTTAGCATTCTGCAATTTCACCCAATATAAAAGTTCATCAAATAAATTATAACTCTGTATTATGAAAAATAAGCCTTTCAAGGATGGTGTGAGGAAAAAAAATGGCAAGGAGAAAACTTTATGAAAACGATGAGTCGAATGCTGATTCGTTTAATGAAAGTGAGGCTGACAAAAATGAGACTGAAAATGTGGGTGATGGAATATGAGACTGATAATTAAGTCATGATTTTTTTTATCAGCTCTTTGGAGAGTCCGATGAAAAAGCTCAGTTTGCTGGTTTCCCCATAAATTTAGACTTGCGTGACGCTATGAAAACTGCTTGTAATAGTTTTGTATAATAAATTTTTTTTCTCTCAAGTGCTTAAATTTTTTTTTTTTATTTTGTCGCTGCTTGTGCTAGAGTCCTGCCTTTTTTCGGCTAAAAATCGGGGTATGGCTTATACAGGAGTATGTACAATATTAGAGATAGAAGGAAAATGGAGCCACTGCTCCATAAACTAACAGTTTAATAAGCATTTAATACATTTTGATGACTTAAGATCCATACTGATTCAAAATGCATGCACCTAAGCTTATTAAACACTTATTCTGTGGAATAGTAGCTTCTATTCTTCTGTCTCTGATAATGTCCAGAGCATCGTAAGGTTAGTTCTTTATCTTTCTAAATTTATCACCTTGCTTATGAATTTTTGGCAAACTGAAAATGGGGTCGGATTGGCTTCTTTGGAATAATTTGCACTGTTGGATATTTTGAACAATAATTTGCAACTCTTGATGTGGAGACTTTGTCCCCGAAATTTGCATATGTTACAGTAAACCATTGTGGCTTTATAAAAGCTAGGGTAATTGGTTGATAACTACATCTGAAATTGATTTAATTTTATTGTTATGGTTCAAAAATGTTGATACTCTTTTTGGCTCTAATAAAACTTAGGCTATTCCTAAAAAGTCCAACCGTGGTTGCCCAATTGCTCAAATTGTATAATAGAAATATTTTGCCATTCACGTTTATTGATTACAACAAAACTTACATTTCATTATAGTATACAAAATCAACAATGCAAGCACAATCATTCGTGAAAGTATCATGTGATTTGGTTCAGTTGTGGTCAGCATAAGTCGGACTTTTTAGAAACAAGCAGAAACTTTAACTAAGCAAGTAGAAAAAGGATCTGAACCTATGGATTTACTATATGAAAGGCTTTTTTAGAGCATAACATTTTTATTTAATTTGAAAGAGAAATTTACTATTAGCATTGTATCTTATCTGAAATGTTTCCAAAAGACACCCAAATATACAAAATTAGAGCAGAAATTCCAAATGCAAGCTTCAACGAAGATTTCATAGATGACATACAGAAAGGCACTCATTGTGCTGTAATATTTAAGCTGCTTTTTTTTAGGTTACCTTGATTTCTAAATGTGATCTAGTCCTTGAAGGTAATCAGTTGTAAATTATGACCACCTTATATACATTGAAGTTGTCAGACAGCATTTTCTTGCCTAAAACAAGCATTACATCCCATGGCTCTCACCAAATTCAACACTGGTCAGCCCCAGATGGGTTCACTTGAAGGATAGGTATTTTCTATTGTGCAGTGAGAAAATAAAATGTTACAGAAATATGAATGACATTGGAGTTTCACTTCACCATTTCCACTGCATAATACGGTAACGTTTCAGACACCCTGTATATGATTTTAAGAAGCACATTGAATAAATCTCCAAAGAATTGGTTGATATAGCCTGAAAGATCTTGATCAGATGTGTAAAAACTTGATAGAATAAAATTGCCAAGGGCAGTTAATTTTGTTAAAATTAAATAGAAGTGCAGCAAACTATCCATTGCATTGCTTTAGCTGTGCTTTTTTATAATGAGATTTCATTTCCAGCTATCTTTTCATTTTAAAGTGAAGGATGAAAATGCATATTTCTTGGGCAATAGGACAATATAAAATGATGTGAATTTGATTTTATTGTGTGTGAATGCATCTAGTCCTTTTAATTTATATAGAAATTCAATATAATTCTGTTGTAAATATTCACTTTGAAATAGGTCAGGGAATTTATTTATATATATATATATTGGTTTGGAAGAACAGAGACGAGATCGGTTCTAATTAGCCACATTCTTAATATTACAATGTAAAAGGTATAAGAATAATATACTAAAAATGTATTTATACAATTTGGGAATAAATACAGGGCGATTCAAAATGTTGTCCAGCATTTCAAAATTTTATTATGCACTTATTTTATAACATAAGCTAACCAGGCAAGGTTTAAAATACAGGAAAACTCAAATATTTATTGATTCTAGCATTGCAAATGTTCTATGCGATTCCCTTGTGTCACCTGGACAATGTCAAGATGATAGTCAATCTCATCCCAAACTCCTTTCAGCATGTCTGCCGTTACTAGTCCAAGAGCAGAAATGTTTACAAAGACATCCTGTTTCCAGAAATTGATCATGACACTTATGGATGCTTTTGTCAGTAGGCAATCTTTATGAAATTGTGCAGTGAGAAAATGCCCACTGGACTAAAATTATCCACTGGACTAAAATTGTTTTTGCGCAATATGCCTTTCATTCACAGCCGCCATCTTTACTTTTATCGCGACACTACAGCCTCCAGTTGTGGGAAGGTTAAAAATATTTGAGTTTTCCTGCATTTTAAACCCAGTCTGGTTAGTTTATGCTGTAAATTAAATTCATAGTAAAATTTTGAAATGCCGGACATCATTTTAATCGCCCGGTATAAAATTCAAAAGGAGGAAATCTTTCTTATTACATATACGAGGGGCAGTCAAAATGTTCCTGGAGGGGTGGTATGGCACTCTAATGTTAGACATACGACAGTGCTTACCTGATCTTCAAAGTAACACCCTTGTGAGCACACACACAAGCTCAATCAAATCTGCCATTCTTCGGTAGCATCGATAGAAGGCTTCTTGTTGAATTTTCCAGAGCTTTGTTATCTCATTCGACTTGATGACCTCCATGGTTGCAAAAGAGTGAGATCCAGAGAGTACAGGCTGAGGGATGACAGGAATCTTTTTGGTAGCGAGGAATTGCTGCACAACAAGCTCTGTGTCTCTGTGCGTTACCGTGATGCGGAAACCACTATCCCTGCCATTTGTTGCCCACTTCCTCTGAACCGCATATGCAATTTGGGAAGCAGAATTTCCTAATTTTCACGTGAACTTCGATGTTCCCACGCAGGTCGAATTGCGACAATGCAATTAACGACTAACACTCACGCCTACTTCAAATGGAACAGTAACGAACCGGCATACTGAAACCTGTCCAGCCTTATCGCACTTGCAGGCAGAGAAGTTTTCTCTTGCACAAAAGTGGAATCGCTATCTTATTGCTTGTTCATCGTCTGTTAAGGAATTCCGTGAACTTTATGATTGCCCCTCGTACAGTATAAATCCTCTTAACATAAGACTCGTAGATCATATTACAGGTAAATAAAGAAGTGGGGCAAACTTGGCTGCTTTTAAATGAGACGGCACTATAATGGGCTGGTTACAACTGGATCTCAGCTAAATACAAGTATGTATAAAAGGGAAGGAAACATTCCGCGACCTGGACTCTAACCAGGGACCACGTTTTTCGCTGGCACCGCTCTTATCAATTGAGCTACTGCGAACATGAACCGCAAAGCTGTTACAATAAGGCTCTTCGAGCATAGAAATACCTATTTTTATGCTCAAAGATGAGGTCTGATTTGTGGCGTCATGAAGATATTATATGTTTGAAGAGTTTCTTCAGTTTGATTATCTTTCGAGTATAGACAGTCGAACCTTAATATCTCAAAAAAATTTTATTTTCCTATATTTTCTCTATTAATTTAATGTAATTTTCCCTCATTCTCAAAACATTTTCTCGGAAAAATCTTGCTATGTCAAATTTTGACTTCATGTGCCAGTGAAATGCAAATACATTAGAGTTGAAATTTTTCTTACGAAAAAGAAAAAAATTTGACGTCACTTCTCTTAAAAGTTAGACAGTTCTTGCATGTTAAAAATTTTTTAGCAGGTCTCGATTGCGTACGAGATGATTGAGCATGGACAGTTTATACATTTCTGATGCTAGTGGCTCCACTTGTACATGGTGTAACTCTTTATGCTCATTACATTTATCTCCTATTATCTGCATTCTCACTGTACCATTAATAATCTTGATTTAAAAGTAACCCTCAATTATCTCAAAACCTCTTTGTCTCTAATTTTTTCCTGTTCCCGCAAAATTTGAGATATCAAGATTTGACTGTAATAAAAAATATAAACCAAAAAAGAAAGATAGATTGTTAAATAATTTGATTACATTCCTTGTTCTTTATTTTACTGCATTAAAAATTGCATTACTAATTGGTCTTGTTCCACTTTATAGAGAAAACTCCCTTCCAAATCCTTCCAAAAAGCCCTAAAAACCGAGTGTCATTCCAGAAGTTTTCTAATGAATTTTTCCTGTGGTTGAAGTTGTTTCACATGCTTTAACTTGCCTTTTACAATACTATTATTGATTGATTATACAATTTACTCATCATTTGCATGTGCTTTAAAATACCTTGGTAATATTTTATGGACACATTCCAGTTCACTGTCAACTTAATATTTTATGGACACATTCCAGTTCACTGTCAACTTAATGTTTCAGTATCGTGACATCTTAAATTCAGGCACATGTGAATCTTTAAAAATTGTGTTAGATTAATAAAACCTGAGGTTTTTTTTTTTTTTAAACTAAAGAAATCGATAATCTCATTAACTTCTAAATTATATCTGCTATTGCTGCTAATGTTTTAATACTAGCTAGATCTCTGAGAAGTGGCTGTGATACCAGTAAAAACCAGAAAATAAAGCAAAGGTGCTTGTGGGAATTTGAAGATAACAGCAAATTTACAATCCATTCTTTGAAAATATTTAAATCATTCAAAAGTCTACAAACCAGTATCAAATGTGAAACCACAAGCATCAGTCTTGTTGCTCTTTTCTACGGTAGTTTCTTAGATACAGATACCAAGATGCTCTATGGATAGACAACGCTATTGTGCCTGAGCAATACTAGATTTTCATTCCATTTATTTCCTTTTTATTACCTATATGTAATAAACAAAGATACTCTTCTTAATATTACTAAACCTGGCCAACCATTTTCAATAAACTATATAGCTATTTTACAGTTTACGTAAATCACTTAACTATAATCACATATGGATCTTTTTTAAGCACAATCTAACACTTCATTGGCAATTGGCTCTCTGTAGCAAGTGCATTTCAGTGTATTTATTTAATCAACTGGTATACAAGTTAGAAATAATAAAGAGCTTAGGATAATTAATTTTAAATTGGCAGATTCCAGGTGTTTTTCTATGTTTACTTTCTTTCCATTTATGAAGGTTATCCAGACAGTATGTTCCAAAAGAAAAAAAATCAAGAAAATGTTACCAAAGGCACTTGCAGACATTTGAAGAAGATACCTTACACGATTTTTCTTGCTTCCATCATTGTTCAGGTGCTCGCCGTAGTTTTGCACCAGGTGTTATATCCCCCTGTCTTAGAAGGTGCCACTTGTAATGCAAAGCATGTAACACATCTTGGTGGAACTGCTATCTACCAAAGAAGGATTTCAGATGTTTGAAATGATGGAAATCATTAGGTGCAAGGTTCAGATTGTAGAGGGATGATCAAATCATTTCCTTGAGTAGTTTTGAGCTGCAGCATCAAAGTGTGGGTGTGCACTGTCATGAATCAACACAATATACACAACATCTGGGTAAGCATACAATGTTGCATGTCGCAATTTCTCAAGTGTTTTCAATAGATTTCTGCTTAATTTCACACAGGATGGGAGTCTTGACTTTGAGACACTGTACACACCCACCACAAAACAAACGAATGATATGAAGCTTTGAAAATGGCATCAGTACGATGGGAGCAAATCATGCGATGGGAGTAATTGCAGTACTACAACAGCAGTATTTAAAATGAAGCATACTTTCTGGATACTCCTCGTATATTTGAAATTAAGATGTGATAAGATGTGATATGCTCATGTCGCAGTGTGAGTTTAGACACTGAGAGATTTTTTCTTTGGCTATTGCTCAGTCTGTTTCTTTATTTTTTTTTAATGCATTCCTTTTGTCTTATAATTTTAGAGAAATGGTGATTTGTGTCAGTATTCAAATAATTCAGTTTAAAAATGGTGATAATATTCATCTAGACAAATCATTACAATTACTTGTTGTAAATTGAGCACTAATCTTCCAAGGAAAAGGGGTTGAAGTAATTATAATTCAAAATTGTTCCACCATTTGAAATACTAACATTTATTTTAATTACAGATTCTTTTTTCTATCCTCGTATTATTGTGTTATTTAGGATTCAAGATTTTTGGAGTTGGTAGTTGGTTAAAGGTGCTGTTGATGAAACATGAGGATACTCTTTGTTCACATATTTGAAGATATTCAATGATATCCATCCAGTATTTTTTTTAATGTAATTTTTAAAAGAAAATTTGAATGAAAACTTATATTTTTCTGGAAATATAATTGAAATAAAATTATTTGAAATTAAATTAAACATTTTTCATATCTTTCACAATTAACATCAATTAATCTGTTCTAGAATAAGGAAACCTGCTTCTGAAGGAATCGTATTTCTTTTAATAATAGCTGCACTCAAATATGGTAAATGCTGTATCATAAAAGTTAAAGTGAAATAATTATTGGAAAATTAATTACCAATTTATTATTAAGGTAAATGTAAGGTAATTTTATTAAGAAAACTAATAGAAATTTAAAATATTTACCCATAAATTTTAAAAAAATTAAGAAAAGGAAGCAAGAATGTGACACAAGCACAATGAATACATTTAATGCCAGCCTCAAATAACACCGTGCCCCAAAAAGTTAAAGCGAAATGAACACTGCGGCATTTATTCAAATAAATATGGTAATTATTAATATTAATCCTTTGAATTTATTAAAGCTTGATATGCAAAAATTTCAATGATAATTTGCTCTTCATATAAGCAGGAATGCAAGTCTGCCAGGCATATTTAAAAAAAACAAAACTTGATAAGTATGTGGCTGATACAATAGGGATCACATGATAAGTACACATGAAAGTTATGGGATCACATTTATTTGGAAAGTTTGAAAATCAAGCTACATAAAAAATATATTTTATGTTCATTTTTCAAGTATTCACCCTTTGCATTCAGCCATTCATCCCAGCAATGCACAAGTTTAAGCATGCCATCATGATAGCTGTCCTTGCCCAAATTTGTAAATTTCTGCGAACTTTTGTGAATGCTAGTTTGTTGAGCAATTTCATGCACTCTGATCTTTCCTCGTCAAACTTTCTAGTGTGCACACACGTTGGTCTCCTTTCTGTAGGATCAAGCAGTTCCGTTCGGCAGTGTGTGAATTTCCTGCACCAAACTGAGACCTCTTTTCGACTCAAAACATTCTCCCATAAACGTTCATTAATCTGCAATGAATTCACTCCTCCTGAAGAAATCTGATAACCGCACACACCTAAATTTTGGAATAATTTTCTAAGACATTGCTCATTTTGTTCGCTTGCTATACCCAAACTATTGAACAGAGAATAATGATGATGCTATCTGTTCAGTCGTGTCTGACTCTTGGCAATTTTACGGGCTAGCTTTCACCATTCTATCCGACCTTGCAGCACGTCCGTCAGTTGCTCAATTCTGTGTTGGCTTTGATTGCATCGAGCCAACACATTCTTGGATAACCTGTTCGTTTCTTGTTGCTGACCATTCCAAGCATCAGGTATTTCTCTAATGGGTTTGATTGCATTACGTGGCCAAAGTATGTAAGTCTGAGTCTTGTAATCTTGCCTTCCAGTGGCGTACCTAGTTTGATGCTCTCCAGCATGTTTATCCTTAGTACAGGACTGCCGTCGTATTTGTAAATAATACACCTACAATAAAATCATGGAACTGCTCCAATCATTTGTGTTCATCCTTTATTACCGTATGAATTGTGAAGCCCTCTTCATCATATACTCACAACAATACAGAAGCCAAGAAAACTATTCAATGAAATGTATCAAGTTTTTGTGTTTTATGTTCAAATAAAGACAAGCATCAAAAACACTGCATGAATAGTTTATTAAAAATCATGTAATGAGAATTGTAGTTCATCTACTTTTGGCATTATAAATATAGTTTTGTTATGAGGGACACATTTCTTTCAATTTTTTTTTCTTTTCTTTTTTTTCCTATAAAAGTGTTATTACATAACAAAAAAGAATAAATCATCGTTAAGAGTCCAGGTACTTTACATAGCAATGATAAATTTAAAATCAATGCAAAGGCAAGATTACATGATTTTAAGGAGCAACTGTTTGCATTTATATAAATTTAAAAAAATGGAGGAAACTTGATATTCTCAAATAAAAAAATCCCCCCGTTCCCTTCGATGAAAGCACCTTTGTTAGGCAGTTATACAAAACTGCTGATATGGCAAACAACCACTTCGTCTCTTCACAACAGAAAACTCGTTTGATTAGGGCAAATGAAAGGAAAAGAGAAACCTTATATATTAACAAATGGAGGAAATAAATTTGTTCCTTCAACATCGACATAAAAAATATTTTTTTAATAAATTAAAAGATGTGATGGAACTTAAAAATAAATACAAATTATTATTACTTAAATTACAAAAAGAGTTGCGTAAAAGAAAGGCTTTTGTAGAATTTTTTTTACATGATCTTCGTAACCTCTCTTAGTAAAGTTGTATTGTGCTGTTCGTATTAAATTTACTTTTTGATCTTCTCATAATCTTACATAGAGACTTGTCTTGCCTTAAACATAACTATAGCCTGGTTTCGCTATCTATGAACTAAAAACGAAGTACACATGCTCTAGCTGGTATCAATCTGCAAACTATTCTAAGGCGTCTGCTTGATTGCCTGTATCTAAAACTTCCCACTAAGATTTCTGATTCCTGGCCTTATTGTTTATCCTGGGACAGACTTAATTCAATTTAAAATACATTAAAAATAGAAAAAAATTAGGTTTAATTATTGCTTTTTGTTATAACCATCTCATAAGCTCTGCAATCTCCATGGTAGCAAAATAAAATAATACTTAGGTGAAAAATGCATATTAAAATACATTTTGTAATCTATAAAAGATTTCAGAAATCAAAAAAGTTCTTTCTTTCATTGAAACTGTAATGAACACAACATAAAGATATCTTAGAATTGGTTAGAAAAATAAAAGAAGAAAAATTGCCTTCAAATAAAGAATGTCATAAAATTTAACCAAAAAAGTTATTACTTTGAATTTATAAGGAACAAATTCAAAAAAATAAAGATGGTCCATGCATCGATCATTCAATCTAGATCTCTTTCTAGGATACACACACATAAATAAACTACCGTATTTTCCGGACTACAAGCCACATTTTTATATAAGTTGCACTAATGAAAAGTCAAGAAAAATCGTTAAAACCAATATATATGTCACGCTTGCTATATAAATCACATTATACATCTGCATTTTAAAAACCCCAAAACTGCCAAAAATGTGCTCCTCAATATCAGAGTTTATTAATCATCTATGCATCCCCCACCCCTTAAGAACTTGATGATATTAATCATTCATCAAAAGCATTTTATATTCATTAATTTTATTTTAAAAGTATACTTAACGACTTCATTAGACACCACGATAAATGAAAACCATCCAGATTAATCTACAATATATTTACCTTTAATTTCCATAATTCCCGAATAAATTTCATTATGATAATAATGAACAATAAACTAAAAAATAATATCTTTATCCCCCCCCCCTTTTTCCTTAAAGGACTTGTATGAAAAGTTTTTGATTTTATTTTGCGAATAAAGGAAACCTTAATTGATACAGTCGAACCTGCATATAAGAACAATCCGCTTATAACAGCCACTTTTCTTTTCCTTGAATAGCCATTAGTTAGGCTAGGATAAGTTAGGTTGATCAACTCTGCAGGAACTTGTCAAACATCCTTTCTGTGATTGGTTGGAACAATGGGTGAGATTGCATCCATATGTTTAATAAAAAAAACCCATTTAAGGGTCAGTTTATCATTCGATTGCCAGCTTTTGTCATAGAGTTATTCATTAAAATAATTTCATTGAACAAATATTGTTATCATGATGGCACCAATTTTCTTATAAATTTCATGTATTCGACCAAGAACAGATAAAGGTAGGAATGGCCTACCTTCATCCGTATTTGATACGACGCATCTGTTGTATAAGCTGCAGCTCCCTGCAGGAGCCAAAAATGGTGACAAAAAGTGCGACTTATAGTCTGGAAAATATGGTAAGACGGTAGTTGTCAAAACATTCGCTATTAAATCTGTAAAAACATTTTTATGCATTTACACTCATTGAGAATACATTATCTGACAATAATATAAACACAACTAAAATTAAATTAAATTTCTAAAGTAGTAAATAAAGAATAGTCTGTGAGGATTTTACACGCCAAACCAGAGATGATGAAAATAGGAAAGAAAATTGGTTGTGCAATTGGTTGGCACATGTGCACGGTGAGCTGAAGGTTCCTAGTTTGAATCCAGGCTGTGGAATTTTCTTTCCTATTTTCATCAATAAATTTCTAAAATTAGCTAAAATTATATGAGAAATTCCGGGAGAGAAATCCTATTTCCTACTAATAGAAAAATGCACAATAAATTTTATTTATTTATTTTATATATCTAGTTAAGAGATGGTGCTGGTATCATCATATTTTTGTCATCCTCTACAACTTAGGATTCAATTTTGAAAGCTATCAACAAAACTGATTGAAATAACACTATCAACTTATTAAATTTTCAAAATAAATCTGAGCATGTTACAAACATACCAAATTAATTTTGATTAGAATTGTAATAATATTCAATCGACATGGTACAGTGATAAAATTAATGTATGCGCGTTTTGATTTTATTTCATAGATAGCGAGACCAGGCTATAGGAGTACAATGCTGCCTCGGTACGCATTGCATACTGACACACGGAATGGGTTCCTTAAAACATGTATCGCATTCATTTAAACATGCTTAAACCAAGTTGTTACCAAACGTAGGTCATACCTCAGCAGTTTGGTTTCCCTCCTTTGTTTCATGGTAGTTTTTTAAAATCTTTTTCATTTATACTTAAAGATTGTCAATGTATTTCTGACAAAGAGAGAGTAACCCTTACATGCAATTTCTTTCTTAACCGAGAAAATTGCTTGTCAAAATAGAAGCATAAAAAATATTTTCGTATTTGTAATCTGAATTTTTAAAAGTTAATCCATCACCAACAGTAATGTTATTACTTAATACTGAGGTGACTAGTCTTGTCATCATTTAGAAAAAATAATACTCCTTTCCCATCCAAAACTGACAAGTGTTGTCTTTAGCTCTAGAATACCCAAAGATACGTTGTCCACATAACCACGTCTAATTTTATAAAAAAAAAAATAATAATTTTTTTTTCAGAATTCAGTTATGTTGGCATTTTACAAGTCCCTTTAGATAATGGATAGAGCTGCACTCATATATTAAATTAAAAAAAAGAAGCCTTGTAATTGCTAGAAAGTCTGCCAGCAGAATTCTATCTTAACAAAATATTACAAGAAAAATGATAATGGAAAAAAAATACAAAACCATCTTTTATATGGTTTTTAAAATTGCAGCATTTCCTCTGCAACTTTAAGATAAAAAAAAAATATAAAAACAAAATAAAATTGGCTCATTTTCGGCTGGATGATTTTGAGAGATCTGTGACTCCTGGTGAACTGGACGGTTCAGAGCTGCTAGAGCTCGTGGAGGGACTCAATCCTGATTGTGTCTGGATGATCTGTTAATGAAAAATAATTTATTAAAGCAATTATGTGATGTTTGCTACACAGGGTGCTGCTTAATGTGCTCACTTTGGGACCAAACTAAAATTGATAATAACCGAAGTTGGAAATAAAGAGAGGTTGTTGGAACCCTATAAGACTATAGAGCCTTTATTATGTACCATATACGAGGTGCTACCCAAAATTTCCCGAAATGTACCTCTATAAAATACAGAACTTATCCGATCTTTTAATTTCCACTGTCACCTTCAAAGTAGTCTCTTTGGGCAATGTTCCCACTTCTGGAAGCGCTCCTGGAAGTTCCCAGGTTGGAGAATGTTTAATGCCTGCTGCGATTCCGCTTGGATCATTTCAATGGAATCAAATCGCTGCCCTTTTAACCACAATTTCAATTTTCGGAAGCGGTAGAAATTGCAGGGTGCCAGGGGACAGTGGTCGTGTTATTTTTGTTAAGGAAGTCTCTCACAGCGAGTGATTTGTGTGCCAGAGCATTGTCGTGATGGAGCAGCCAGTCTTTCTTCTTCCACATCTCTGGCCATTTGCGCCTCGCGTTTTCCCTCAATCATCTCAAAAAGTCCTGTATGACAGCAAAGGTGATCACAAACATCGTGGATGGTCCGACTTCAGTCCTCTTGGATCATGTTATGCATTTACGCGATCATTTCCAGAGTTGTGCTTGTTGACGGTCGTCTTCCGCAGACTCCCAGCCATCTTTGAAATGCTTAAACCACTCAAATGTTCAGTTTTCTTCAGCTTTAATATCAAGGATCGCAATACGACCAACACATAAAGTGACAAAAACAGCTCAAACTCAAAATCACATGGACATAGGATGACACCGCTTAGCATAATTACAGCAGGGACTTACCCCTAACATCATCTATCGGCAAAACTTCGTATCTCTTACGGTTCGGTCAGAATAAGACAATTTCGGGAAATTTTGGGTAGCACCTCGTACATATATGTCAGAGTAATAACATTAATAATAATTAATGAAGAATTAAAAAAAAAACCTTTAGAATTGTCTCAATGATGGTCCATTTAAACAGGCATCTTTTTCACAAACATCAGCAAACCATAATTTTAACGCCAATTATCATCCTTTCCATTGCAATGTCTAATGCAATTCACATTTCCATTTTCTGCATTGCTAACTGTATTTTTAAAATTTGGAAGAGAAATCGTTGACAGATTTTTAGCTGAAGTTTAGCATCTTTAACTGTCTCACTTTCAGAAGTTTAGCATATCCTTCTACAAGGTGAGACTGGAAAGTTCATTGATGGCTTGGAAAAACAAACGGGGACAAAGTAAATCAGAGACGCGACTTTACTGTCCTTCAAAATAAGCCCCTATGGCCACGATACACTTTTGACATTGTTATATGGCATGTGAAAAATCTCCTTTGGTACTGCTTGAAGTTCCCTTGTCACAGCCAATTGAATATCCGGAATGTCGAGAAATCTGCGTCCTTTCATTGTTCATTAGGAGAAGCTCATGAACACGTTCGATAGTGTGCAATGTAGTGCTGGTGTTCAGCCTTCCACATCATGGTTCAACCTTCGAGGGTTTCTCGTCCTTCAGAGACATGTTGAAACCACTCCTACACACATTTTCGAGCCACAGCATCTTCACCGTACACTGTCTTTAACGTTTTGTAGGTTTCCTTTGTGGTTTTACCCAATTTAAAATAGAGTTTAATATTGACTATCTGCTCCATTCTCAGTGATAAAGGCATTGCTCTCCAAACACTGTCAACATCGGTGAAGGCACATCTGCATATGTTAGCCGAAATACAAAAGAACGTCTTGTGCATATCACCGCGAATCGGATATTTCCCATTATCACATTAAGGGGTGATTCACCAACGTTTTAATCTCACCTTGCAGTATGGCCGCCTTTTCCTGCTTTCTCCATAAATGAAAATAACGTCGGATTAAATGGATAATTATTTTTTACAATTGAGCACAATAAAATAACCAAATGGAAAAAAAAAAAATCCCACGTGATTTCTTGGTTCTTTGAGTGGCTACACTGGTTTAAATAGAGCTCTTCTTATGAAGGCATTTGTAATTGACAGTTTTGATTGGTTCTAAGGATTTCAGTTTTTGCAGGTGGAATTTCTATATAAAAGTTTCATTTTGGCTAAAATTTGATAACATTATAAAAAATTTTGATAACAATAAATGAGAGATTTTCAATGTATTTTTATATAATCGTTCCATTCTTCACAATAGCCGATTGATAATATTAACTCCATTAACATTAAGCAGGCCTACTGTACTACTTTTTTTTAACAAGTGCACTTCCCCATTCCAAAACTTCTTTCTTGCTAAATTCCTTCAAAAGGGTTTATTTTCTCTTGTGAGATTGTTGATGCGATGGGCCAGTTTACTTCCACATCCTCCAGGACATGAAAATCGTAACAGTAAATCAGATGTCATCTGATTGTTATACATATATCGATATCTGATATATCACATGTCCAAAGTTAATACTTATACCTAAAGCAAAAATTTCATCCTCAAAGATATACAAAGTTGAATCCCATTATTATGAAGTCTATCAATATGCTATTTCTATAACATTCAAGATGTAATGGGCATCACCTGTGACACATAGAGTGTTGCAATAAACATTAGCCCAACGATCAGAGGCCAATGGCAAAATATCTATCGAAACACCATGAAATTACTTTATGAATCTATGCTGACGTCGACCAATGCGATAATAATTTGTTCCCTTTATGTAATGCTTTCAGTCCAATAAAATATCTAATCATTTCTTTCTCTATTCCGTGTATCACTTGCATAATTTCTTCTTGGTAAACCAATTTTTTTGTCAAGGAGTATACTCCACGATTAGGGAATAAAATCTTGATATAAAAATTTTTAGGGATATAAAGAAAGTTTTTACCTGTGGTGCAGCAGTCAATGAAACTGGCACCGGAATGGTTATGAACTGTTGGGGAGCAGAGCTGCCACCTGAAAGGAAAAGAAAGCAATTTTGGATGGGATATTCGCTATCAGGATTGAAAGATTTATTCATTTCATATATCATATATCCCGCACCTTAAAAAAACTACGGAAAAATTGGAAATATAGAATTCAGTAATAAACTTTTTAAGTTTGTTGAAAATAGATTATTATTTAATTTTGTAAATTTATCAATTTGTGAAATAAGTATAGTACTAACGAGCAATTAGCAAATACATGCATTTATGACACCAAAAACAGTCTACACGTTATTTACCTTGGTCTTGGGGTATTTGAAGTGCAGGTGCTTGTCCAAAGTTGAGAATGACACCCTCGGAAAGAGATGATGTCGGAGTGGCATATACCACTCCTTGTGCTGTCTGATACATGACAGCACCAGATAAAGAATTGGCTGTTGTTGCAACAACAGCTTGTCCAGGAATCACCATATTTCCTATGAAATAAATATCGATTATCAATAAGTATGGCAGCAACAATTGTGCTAATCCTACATTCCACATCAATGTCCACTACATAGGTAGAAATGATGTTTAAGTTTAGTAATTAATGATTTTTTTTTTTCACTCACCTGAAACTAAGGAGAGGTTTTGTTGAGTAGCAGGAACCATTGTAACAGTGTTTTGGGCAGTTTCACTGCTAGAAGACTGCTGTGCAGATGCTGCTGCCTGAGCAACACCTATAGAAAAATATTACTGTATTTCATTCATTTAATGTATACAATATATTTTTATAATAATCTCTCATTTATACAGGGTGTATCTATACATATGTAACAAATGTTAGGGGGTGATTCCTGGGATCAAAACAAAAATATATTTCTATGAACATGCCCTACTGAGTGTTGTAAACAAATTACGTCTGATGGCATTAAAAGATATACATTGATCATATCGCAGGAGGTGCTCAAAGTGTCTGCCATGCTTACGTGGCAATGCCTCAACATGGACTGGCCAAGTCACTCAGAGATATCTGGGTCCTGTTGAACAACTACACAGGCATTATTGATATGCTATTTTAGATCATGGAGTCGTTAACTGGAGTAGCATACACAACACTTTTCATATATCCCCACAGATAAAAGTCCAGTGGATTAAGATCAGGAGACCTACTTGGCCAATGCACTGACCTCAATGCCCGATCTATCATGAATGAATGAAAACAAGTGATCTCTATGTATATATGCATGTAACTTGGTAATAATCCTTTATAAGACATGTTCATATTGACATTCTTGTTTTTATCCCAGGAACCACCCCCTGACGTGTTACAAATGTATAGATACACTGTATATAGTCTTTGCACTCAATTCATATCTCACAGTACAGTACATATTTATTTATTACTTCGCAGCACTCCATTGGAAGTAAGACTACAACAAAGAATGAAATACAATGAAATAATAATGCAAATCAATAATAATAATGAATCAATTATGAAAAGTTGGTTAGACATGACATGCTCATGAAATTTACTAGTGAAATGGCTATAGCTGCTACGAAACTAAATATTATAGCACAATTATAAATACTACAGCATATAGCAGACAATGGAAGACAATTCCAAGCATTTAGGGTATTATAGGGAAATTTAGAATTATGGACAAGCATATAGTTGAAGTTTGTGAAAATACAGTATGTCATTAAAATACATAGTAATAAAGTGGACTGGTGGTCAAGATCTCGAATAGAATTATCTAAATGCTTTTGTAAGACAAAAAAATTATAAAGGCATAAATTTAAAATTAACGGGTTTGACCCCCATAGGATGCTATGCCATCTAATATGAGGTGTGTTCAAAATAAAACCCATTCAAGTCAAGTAATATTATAAGAAGAAGGTAAGGAATAGGAAATCCAAGCAATTAGAAAGAGTAGTATTTAATGAGCAGTATTGTATACGTTTCTCAAAAGATGGCTATCAAAAACAAGCGACCTGGCATGCGGTCTTCAGAAGTGAGCATTCCCACGACAATGCATGCCCACACGTCGCAAAAGTTGTTGTAGATGCACTAGCCAAGAAGAAATGGGAGCTTCTTGAACATCCTCCTTATAACCCAGATTTGTCACCTTGTGACTTTCATCTCTTTGGGCTGTTGAAGCAATTCCTCAAAGGACACCGATTTAACACCGATGAGGAGGTGCAGAAAATAGTTATGAAATAAGTTATTATCCACATTTTTTTGGTGGATCGAATTTCCTGTCCCTTCAAAGCAAGATGCGTGCCTAAATGCATGGGTACAACTCTTCTTTTGAGAAAAGTGTGTACAACTCTTTCTATTTGCTTGCATTTCTTGTTCCTTGCCTTCTTCAAACAACACCTACTTGACTCAAACGAGTTTCATTTGAACACGGCTTGTATATGAAATAAGAAAGATAAACTGTAAAGGGAAGAAATAGGCTGAAAAGATACTGCGAACATGCATTTCATAGCTTGTTCTTTCTTGTAGATAGTTTTTTTGTTTTTTTTCTCCTTTCTGTCGGCAACCATAAAATGTCATATAACTTCGGTTTATCAAGAAATGGTTTTTGAAGGCCAGGCCAATTAGGCCTAAACAAAATGACTTATCGAGAGATACTTGCATTTTATACTTAATAATACATTTTTGCAATTTCCAAACAAATTAGATTGGTGTTTTGGCTATCCTAAAGTCACTCCAGTCACTTCTTTAAAAGATGTTTTTGGTACTTTCCCAGTGGCCACAATGTTAGCTCTTATTGAAAATGAAACACTTTAATTTATTCTTTGCTTTAGTTAGAGAGACTAGCAATTGTAAAATTTACATTGATGATGTAGCAAAACTTAACATTTGTCTGGTCACTTCATTTTTTTTATTTTAATCTGAAATAGGTTAAGATTTTTTTCAAGTTAGCTTCTTTCTTCCTCATCAAAAATCTGTATGAAAAGTTTGCAAAAGCAAATTTTAAAAGTTTTATTTCTGAAGGGGAAAATATATTTTATTTCCTTGACTTCTTTTTTAAAAACCTGAATTTTTTTTCACATGCCTTGAAATTTTTTGCTTTAATTTGGAATTAAAAAACCAAACGACAGCTTTCATGAATAATAATTTTTCAACATTCAGTTTTATTTTAAAGACTTGGGAATTATTTAGCCCCGCAGCAATAACAAAAAAAAAACCCAAACAATTACTTAAATAAATTTGCTATTTACAATAAATTTAATGTTTAATTAAGTGCTTTCATAATTGAATTTCCTTCCACCTTATTTATTTTTAAACTTCTTTCTGGCAGCTATATTGAATATGAATAAGCTTCCAATATATATCTAAATACATAAACATATAATAATAATAATAATAACGTATTGTGCAAATGCAACTAGAATTTCCTTGTGTTGATCTTTTTTTTTTCTATTTCGCAGTCATAAAAATCGGAATAATTTTAATCACGATGCTTATCATGCACAAAAACTTAATTCAGACTTTTAAGACCATGGCCTTCTCTTTAATGCAATTTTCTGTCACTGTAGTAAATAAAAGTTCTTTTTTTAGATTATCTTTTCTTATTTTTAAATTCTTCCTTAAGCTTGCTTTAAGGTTCTCTAATGAGATGAAAACTCAACAACTTACATAAATGACAAGCTTGGTTAGTTGTTTTGATTTAGAAGCTACTTCCAGATATTCCAAAATACAATTTTAAAAAACAGTCATAAAAACGCTTCTCAATATGAAGCAAAGGATTAATGACTACACAGCTGATTTTTATTTAGGATTTTATTAGTCTTTTCTTGTACTTTCACATTCAATCAAACAAAAGCTTTAAAGATTTAATGAGATTATAATGAAAACCTGTGGAGTGTCTATCACATGAGAAAGAAAAAGAGAAAATAGATTTCTGTGAAATTCAGATGATGCAGTTCTTTATTTAAAAAAAAAATATTAAAGATGAGGAAAAGTTTTTGTATTTTTTGTTGTGGCTATTAAAAAAAAAATTTCCCTTGTCATTGAATGATTTCAAAAGGGAAAGAAAGTAAAACAAGGTTATACCTGAGGCAAGGATGGCAGCATAACTGGCTGCTCCCGCTGGCAATTGCACGGATATGTTAGATTTTGTTGTGGGAACCGAAGAATTGAGCACCGTCACTGGAAGAGTTGCACTGTTGCTGTTTGTGTGAGATGTAGGACTCGTTGTTGCTGAAGACTCTGCTTGAGAGGAACTCCCACCAAAGCCAGTCTGGGATTTTGTTTCCTGAAAAGAAATAGTTCTTGCCTCAATAACCCTGGAGTTTTTTTGTTCTATTGATTTTTTTTTTTTTTATTGATTTTGAATGGATTTATCAACATATTCTCAAAAAATAAATTTCTTCAAAACATATGGTGCAAACTTTTAATAAAAATACTAATTTTAATAATAAAATATGCATAAAATTTCTCTCCAAAACATTATAATCAATTACATATACATAAATTGTCTTCTTTTAGTAAATTTTTGCTTTAAATTTTTCATAATTTAAAATAAAATTTAAAAAAATTATGTATAAATGTGTATCTACTTTCATTCCATTTTTATTTGTATTACATTTTCAAGTACAATATGTTTTTAAGTTGGTTTTTTTCTGCAAAGAGAAATTATTGCATTCATTTAAAATATATTGCAATAACAAACAATATTCACAAAAAATAGTTTTACTTTTTTATGTTTGATGTCAAACAACATACAACAGTTTTTTTCAGTCAAGAATAAATAACATATGGTAATTACAAGGAGAAAAACATCATAGTTATATTGGAATGTTTTTATTATTATTATTAAATACATATATAAATATATACACTTTTAAAACAAAATTTTTAAAATTTATTTAGTTTCCAATACAATTTTTAACATTATGCATTTTGTTCCAAAACCTATGCACACTGTTGATACATTTATTAGCGGTGTGTAATCAAACACGTTAATGCAATAATTTTACGAAACTTCAAGTATTTAACAATTAAGTAATGATTCAAAAACTAAGAAAAGATTCCTTATATTCTGTTTCTAAATAAATAATTCATAAATAAATGTTTTTTAAAGACTTTATCATAAATGTTATCATGATTAAAAAGAAAAAAAACATTCAGAAAATATTTTTTTTTCTTGTTTACAACACTGTCAAAATGAACAACAAGCATAAAGATTTTATGTTTTCCTTAACAACATCTGCATTTTTATTTAAGGGGGAGTCGCATCTGGAAAAATCGAATTTTAAGTTTAAAAAAATCAAAAGATACGATAATTTTTTATAATTTTCTTTAAGTCTTCAAAAATCGATCTGTATAATTAGTTTTGTTCAAATTGTTAATTTTATTCCGTAAATGAATTTTTTTTGACTCCCCTCACCATCCGTGACATAAGCTTTCTATCAGAAAACTCGAAAAAAGACAAAAACCTTGATTTCAGTTTTCGGCCGTTAAATTTTTTTGTTTAAATTTATTCTTTAGGAACCGATATTTCTGGACCTACTATGTAGATTTTGATGGTGTAGACAGTTTTGGAAAGGTCTGAATCTAGTGAATCCACTTTAGTCTATGTAGAGCCAATTTTTAAATTAGATCAAAAGTTACAGCAAAAAAACAACAAGAAAAACTAATGAACACTTGGAAAAAACCTTTCAGCAATTAGAAGGTACAAAAGGAAATCCTTATGGACTTATTCTTGAATGAAATATCTGCTCTTACCAATGGTGTAAGCCATATTGTTCCAACTCTAACAGTTAGTCAAAAAAAATATTCCTTTAAGGTACACTGTTGCAACCTATGTATATAATGTTAAACCTGGTGCATTTTTATTTGAATATGTAATAAATATATAATAAAAAATTTTATTAGAATATATTAATTTTTAAAAAAGTTATACCTAAAAACCTTGTCAGGTGCGACTCCCCTTAAGTTTAGACAATTTTTAAAATCATTACAATAACAGTTTTCTGCAAACAGTTTGTAGAAATTTAAGGCACTGTTGTAAAATTGTTTATTCTATTTTTTACTTTACATTGATTAAAAAATAAAACATCATCAAACAATTTTTTTTTGCCTGGTATTTTCCAATAATCAAAAAAAAAAAAAAAAAATCTTTAAAAACACTTTATTGGTCAGAAAAAAATTGACAAATACAAAAGAATGAAAACAGATTTTATATATATAAACCATTTAAAACTTTAAAATGCATTTTCATCTATAAAAATAGTTGGCAACATTTAATTTACGAAAACATTATTTATAATAATAAATAGCAGCACCATTACATTATGGCATGTCTGTCTTTCCCCTTTCTTAAAATTTATTTTTACAAAAAAAAAATTATTTTATTTTGATGATTTTTCAGTACAGTAATAGGTTCATGACACAACTAAACCCCTAACCTTCATCAGCAACAAAACAAAAAATAAGGAGAAACTTAGGACTAGATTTAACAAAAAAAAATAAAAATAATAATAATAATAAAGAAAATTAAAATCATTCAGACACAGGGTTTGTAAAAGTGCCTAGGTAAATTTACAATAAGATTTTATTTAAACTGAATTAAATATCTTCATTTAACACAGTCACTGAAAAAGAATTTAAGAGGCAAGTTTTAATAAGAAATAAAACTTTTGAGGTATAGTAAACTTTATTATAGCAAAAAAAATATAATTGTTTTCTTATGGGGACAAGTTTGAGAAGTTCCGAGATGCTTCAAGTTCCAAGTAGGCTTCGTAGCTTACTATACTTTGTGATATACAGATCGACATTCACTAATCCGCCTACCGGTAATCCGGTTCCTTCATTAATTCAGCACAAATTTTTAATCTCTCACATTGTGTAATGGAAACTTTACACAAGCATGTCATTCTAATAATGCTTACTTCTTGCATTATGATTTAGTAATAAGTAAAAACGTAAATCCATTTCAGAGAAGCATCTATTGATGATACCTGTATGTATTATTGCAGATCATATCTCTATTGGTACTGCATGATGCAGTCACTAATTTTAAACTTCTCAAAAGCGATCTAAAATAAAGGGCAAGCATTCCCTACTTCTTTTCCTAACTTTATTGAGCTTATTCACTTTGTAATAAGCAGTAATTATCAAGTATGGTTCCAGTTCATAATATTCTGTATTGCTATTAAATTTCATTTACTTTTCATTTCATGTTTTGTTTTCTTTTATTGTCCAATCTATTCTGATTTACACGGTATTTTAAGATACTGTGGGAAAGATAACCGTTGTCTAGAGATGATCCTTCAGTAATCCAGCGTTTTCATTCATCAGGCACTCCTCAGGATCCGAAGGTGCCGAATTAGAGAATGTCAACCTGTACTAGAAACCCAAGGCAGTAATGTTCTATTCTGGCTATGTCAGATACTTATTCTGTACTCTTTGTGAGCTCTGGATTGCCAATTCCAAGTCTTTTTTGTACACATTTTAGAATATTCTCTGGAGACTACTGATAACATTAAAACTTAAAATGTTTACAATTGCAGCCCATAATCTAATGGATTCCTATCTTGTATCTTATTTCCATCATAACTTAATCAGGTGATATACTAGTCCCTCTATGAGAAGGTTGCTGCTGCAGATAATGATGAATGAAATAATGTTTCGAAAAGATGGTTTTACCAACAAAACAATCTTTCAATAAAGTATATCCTGTCGTCTTAAGGTGATCATTATTTTCAAAATGAAAAAGCAGGACATACTGTGATCGGAAGTTGATGTCATGACACCTAAAATTGTTGATCATTTCATGTTAATTTATGTTAAGGGGTATTTATTTCCCTTCACAAAATGCTTTTTTGCAGTGCTCAACTAGAAAAATTACAGAATACTGGCTTACTTACTTATCAGTGACACAGTACTAAGGAATCTGGTAGAATTTTTTTCAGAAGCGGGACATAATAACACCCCAAAAACTTTTTACGGAACATGGGGATAGTTTCTCAAACACTGGGATGTCTGGTCACCCTAGGTCTTCTTTATGTATTTTGCTACATATTTAGTAGTATATTATGTTTAAAAGGTCTAGAAAATTTTATGGTAAAAAAATAAATAAATTCTTTTTTCAATGACTGGATACATGTATACTTTGTATAATTATAAAAGTTGTTGGTTCTGTTATCCTAAAATGGAAAAAAATATCTGAAAAATGAGCAAAATCTTCTCTTGTCCACTTTTTACAATATTTGGCCCACTGGCTTACGTGAAAACCACTTTTATCATTCATAACAGAATGTCAAGGCACTTGTTAAAATACATAAGAATGAATAAATAAATAGATAAATAAAAATCAGTTAAAAAGAACCTAACCAATAACTTATTAAATTCTTATAAACAAGTTGCTTTGATATCCTAAACTTGTTTATATCATCATAACCTTTTTCAGAATGTCCTGAATGATTTTAATAGTACTGAAATTTTTGTTATTTTTAACTTAGCTAGCAAATACAACATAATTTAACACCAAATGTAATTTGTGACAATCATCAATAAGTGACATTTAAAAAAAAAAAAAAAACTCCTTGATTTCAAATGGGCTCTTGAGCTTTACCTATCAAATAGGGAACAATGCTGGGTATCTTACAACAACTTATCATTCTTTTAAAAAGAGGGAAAGGAATGCGAGGAGCGAGAGCAAAATTTTAAATTAAACGTGAATAAGTTATTATTTATAATTTTTTTTACACAAGGGTTAATAATTTAAAACAATCACTTTTTTCCCCCTCTATTAACTCAAAACTTTTTGAAATCCATGCTTTCTCCTCAGTTTTATCATTTTTCAAGTTAGATTAAATTATATTCTCTCTCTCTCTCTCTCTCCCTCCTTTTAAAAAAGAACTCTCACAACATCTTTAGTTGGAAATAATAAGCAAAAAAACAAATTTTCACCAGATAGAAACTGAATATAGCAAAACCTCATTTTTTTTTTTTTCCTTTAAAAATTGTACTATAATTTCAAAACCATTTTGGTCCCTTTTTTATAAGTTTATGTTCACTCAATTTAAATAAAAAATTTTAAGTTCAAAATTGCCAAATATACTCTTTAAGTGGAGTTGCACCTGGAAAAAATCGAATTTTTAGTCCGAAAAATACAAACATTTATTATTTTCTTTGGGCTTCAAAAAACGATCTGTTTAATTAGTTTTATTGAAATTATTCATTTTGTTCCGTAAAATAATTTTTAACCCCTCCCCCCTCTCTCTCTCATTTGTGATATAAGCTAGAAAACGACAAAAACTTGGATTTGGTTGTCAGCAGTTAAAATTTTTTGTTAAAACTTGACTTTAGGAACCTATATTTCTGTATCTACTATACGACTGTAGATGTGGTAGTCAATTTTGGATAGGCCTGTATCCATTTAGTCTACTTAGAGCCAATTTTTTTTAATTAGATCAAAAGATACAGGGAACAAAAAAAAATATTAAAATAAATCTTTTGGCGATCCGAAAGCAATATCCCTATGGACCAACTCTGAATGAAAAATTTTGCTTTTTCCAATAGTGTAAACCATATGTTTGTAACTCTGATAGTTTAGCCAGAAAATGTTCTTTTTAAAGTACACAGTTTTCGCAAGCTATAGGCAGAAGAATGTTAAACCCGGTATTATTTTTTACTATAATATTTTACTCTTTAAAAAAGTTATATCTAGAAAACCTTGCCAGATGCGACTCCCTTTAATAAGTTTGATTTCTGTTTTTCTTAATTTATCAATAAAATGTTACCATCATTTCCATGTCTTAAAAACCGTTTTTACAATCTTTAAACAGTCTTGTTTAATGCTCATATAGAGATTACGATGCACATTTCTTTCAACTTTTTGAAAAGAATTTTTCTTATGAGGTTTTACTACATTTTCATTTTCTCATAAATAAAAGCTATCATGATTTGGAAATCCTTCCTCAAAAGAAAAAAATTTCTTGATATTTTACACGTTATGATAAAGTTTTTCGACATTCTAAAGCTCCCTTTGAGAAAGTGTTTTACACTCGTAAATTTTACATTAATCAACATGGCTTCAGCAAATAAAAGAAAAAAAAATCATGCACAAACACTTATTTGGTAAACATACATAAGAAATAAATATTCTTTTTCCTTATACAATTTGAGGCCATGTACAAATATATATATATATATATATAAAAAAAAAAAAAAGATGTTTATTTAAAATGAAGATCTTATCACTTACACTCACTTTCATTAATATTTAAGCTAATCATAGGACATATTTTACACAAGACACCTTTGATTTTCCTACTTTGGTAAGCAATTCGAGTTAGTGTTAATATTAACTCATTAGAGCCCTCTTACTTAACACCAGTTTAAGAACAATTTTTGCTCAGCAAAAGACATTTTTAATTTAAAAATAAGAAGCAGTTTATGAATGACTATGAAAAAAAGTCAAGTGAAGAGATAAAAGCAAAATTGAACCGAAGCATGAATGTGATGACGGAAAGAAAAATAAAAAGTGAAAATTGCAATCACATAGAAGCATCAGATTTCAAACAGGAAGCTATTAATATTTCATGGGATGTTAATGAGACATTAGACAATCGATCCCACCCTCAATCAGTCATCACCGATAAGTTTTTTAATGCTGCTAATATTTTATCCCGAAGGCAAGCAAGAAAGAAAGAGATACTGGCTGATTTAAAACGCTATGGAGATCGGTGAAAATACTCGCTAATTTTTTTTTTATATTATTATCTTTCGCAGCACAATCTCAATTAAACAAAATGGTGAAGAGTCAAGTCTTCATTGTGAAAGCAAAGACTTGCAACAAACCATTCTACCAATTTGAATTCAATTACTTTCAATAATGCAAGATCCAAGGTATCACATTTCTTAATCATAAAGCAACTCTTTTCTGTGAAGGCTTTGAAAGCTCAGTCAAAAAAGACATTCTAAAGAAATCATTAGACAATTGAGATTCTGCTGCACGTTTTTGTTAAATGTTTACAATATATGCAATGAGAAGGAAATCTATTCTCCCTTAAAGTTAAAACTGCACTGTAAAACGTGATATTGGCTAAATTGAAAATTATTCCACAGAATAAGATAACTGAATCTTTTCTGGTTAAAAAACAAAAGGAAGGAGTAAAGTTGCTTTAATTAAAATGCAATGTAAACTGTATTATTATTTTATATTTATTATATTGAGCATTTAGTTAGCTGCATTTATTTGTTTGTTCATTATTAAACGTAAAAAAAAATATGTGAAATTCATGTATAAATTACATAGCACCAATAAACAAGTAAATCCATTATGAGATCGTATATTAGCAGTTTTCCTATTAATCACTCCTGGCCACATCTTCCTGAGTGGTGACAAAAAAAATTAAAAATAAAAATCAACAGAAAACTGAAAATTCTAATTATCCAAAAAAGAGTGTCACTTATTTTGATTAGAGCCTGACGAGATTAAACAAAACCATTCTTCACAAGCTTATTCCAAGAGTGTAACTTCCATTTAAGGGATTCCAAATGAGTCAGACCAAAAGTTGCAGGTGACTGGCCGCATTCACCTGAACAAGTTAACTGCAAGGTAAAGCTGTAGAACTGGAAGTGTGTGGGTAGTTTTTAAGGTACACCTGAAAAGAACGATGGGACTGCTGAAACATAAAGAAATCTTCTCGTTGCAAATCCTTCTGGAAATTAAAAACCACATGATCTGAGCTCCACAAGTTCCTTTCTTTACTTTAAGGTAGTAGACCCAAGTTTTCATGGTAAATTTTCAATTCTGATTTTTGTTTTAAGGTAGATGCAAGGTCATAATTTTTATTTTCCCTTGTAAATGATATAAAAACTTTATCTTGACACATCATGGAAAGTAGATATTAAGCTCTTGTAAAGCAGTCGTTGGCCGTAAGTCTTTTATTATGTCCACAGATCAAAATTTTCTTTTTTATAATTCCACAGAATATACAATCCTTGAGACAAGATGTTTTATGAGTATTGGAGTTTTACTATGTACAAGTCCATTGGATTAAGTGGCACTAAACTGAACATCTACCAAATATCCCAAAAATTCATTGTGATTATAAAATTCACTGGTAAAATAAACTTGGCTTCCACCATATAAAAATATGAATAGTATAACTGTGCAAATCACATGCACAAAGGCACTTCACAAAAAACAGATGGTAATGTTCTTCGAGAAATCCAATCTTTTAGGAATCTTTTTCCCTTCGAACAACTTTGTTGAAATCCTTCCATATGGTCTTGTGGACATTTCTTGTCAAAATTCGTTCGTTTAAAGCATTTGATTTTATACATGTCACAAAGAAAAAGGAAATTCCTCCATGTTTTGTCAAAGATAGAGAGATAAATCATGTCCGGCAGTCGGATCATTCATATAAGCGGCACTGTTGTCTGCGTGAGGATGTGGTGGAGGAGGAGGCATATTCCATCGAGGCACGTCACCTTGATCCTGAGCACTGTACATCCACTATACAATAAAACATGCAGTATTATTTAAAAAGTTTCAGGTTACTGTCAAAGTGGATCTTTAGCAGCTAATATGATGAGCTTCTCAATTTAAAATAAGTTATTAAAAAAATAATAAAGCTGAATTTTATTTTAATATTGATGTATTTTTCTTTGAAAGCATAATTTAATGGTTATACATTATTATTATTGCCAACTTATGAAATTCAGTTGCTGAACCCATAAGCCATTTGTAAAGAAAAGTTAAAATTTAAGCTTTAATAATGTTAATTACTATTTAAAAACAGGTTCATATATTTAATAAAAAAAATAATAAGTGTACTGAAATTATTAATTTAAATTTCTACTAATTTTGAGTTTAAAGTTTGCTTTTTGGAGAATTTTTCTCTAGGTTTCAAGTTTAAAGAAACTTAAACACATGCCTTTTTTTTTTAAGCATGTTAAAGGCATTCGAGAAAGGGGAGAAAATGTTTGTACAGTATCAAGATTTAGTGAGTGATTAATTTTTTTTTTTTTTTTTTTGTGATATGTGAAAACTAAAATTATGTAAAAAAAAAAAATTTTTTTAATAATGTGAAAGAAATAGAGAAAAAGTGAGGGGAAATATAATATTATATTTCCTATGGGAGCCTTGCTTAAGTAAACCAAAGCTTGTATACATTGGACTGTGATACTATTTTAAAAGGCAAGACTGAACTAATCATAGGCATCGCCAGCTCCTTCCCAAAATGGAAACACTCACCATCCCCATCCTATCACAAGGGGCATTTTAAATATGTTCCAAATTTGTCAAGAACAACATACTCGTTTAGGATATTTGAAGAACTGAGCTCGTTTAAAATGCAAAAAAATTTTTGGGCTTTTCTTCCTTTACGCCAGTTTTTTGTTATTGTTATTATTATTTTAACCATTTACCTAGTCTCTGTTAGGCATACTTAAAAAAATTGTGCAGAAAGGGTAAATCTAATGCTTTCTATCTAATTCCAATGTTTTTTGTTTTTAAGTCCAGCATTGTAGCTAAAATGTGCATGTTAACATGTTGCTGTCATTTGAATGAAATTAATAAACAATTTACAGAACATTTTCATCGATTCTTTTTAAAAAGTTAAAAAAAAAAAAAAAAAAAAAAGAAAGAAAGAAAAAAAGTGTGCTATGTAAATATATCTGCAAAAGTAAAGCCTCAACTACTACTACTATTTTTTTTTTAATAAAATTCAGTGGTACCTTAATATAACAAAATATAACAAAATTTTTATTTTATCAAAATTTAGTAACAACGTACAAAAAAATAGGACTGCAGATAAGATGAAATCAAATAAATTTATTCATAATGAAAAACTTTCAAAAACATACCAATAGTTTCATTATATGAAAGTTTGAATGCTAATAATTTTTATTGTGTGGATTAAATCATCTTGTTTTGAATAGTTAATTACTTACATTTATATGAAACGTTTATCCTGGTCAAAATGTAGGCAGTATTGGTATGCTCCTGGTTATCACATAAAATCAAATCAAGACCAAGATGTACATAGACATTTGACTGTAGTAAGTCAGATATAATGATTTTAAAATGGGGGGGGGGTTCCTCGACCAAGGGTCCCCCCCTCCACAAAGGGGAATTTTAAGGGGTATCGGGGAGGACACTATTCAGCTAAATGTGATATTCTGTAGATTATGTAAAAATCTGTAAATTTGTTGAAATGCATCTTCCGAGTTGGTCTATCTTGGGAAGAGGGGGGAATGATAGCCTGAACTATAGTGAAAAGGGGAGGGGGGGGATTGAGCAAAATGGGACCAGAATTACAGTTTTAAGTATATAACATCTAAAAAGTAATGTAAATGTGTTTAATTAAAACACAAGTTTCACAAGGTCATTTATGAATCCTTTCAGTCAAATTTAGAATTTTTAAAATGGTATACCAAAATCAGTTGTTTTTTTTTAATTTTTATTTTTTTAAAATTTTTTGCAGATTTTAATTTTTCATAAATTTATGAAAAATTTGATTTAAGAACTTATTATGATGAAAATTTAAATTAAGTCTCAATTTTCTATTTGAAATTAGATTAAATTAAAATTTTATTAATATTTATTATACCCAAGGTTTATTAAATTTTATTAAAATTTATTAGTAGTAGTTGAGGCTTTACTTTTTACTAATATTTCAAATATTCATCTCAAGGTTCCTGTATTCTTTATGTTCTGTGTAAAATATGTAGCCAGAGTTTTTTTTATTCCTTTGATTCCCTGGGGGGAAAAACAAAACACCTTTTCTTTTACAGTACAGTATATAAATACATTGCCTCCTGCGAGATAATTCGTCACTCCAGGATGATTCTCATGTTTTTGAAAGCCTGATTTTCCTAAGTCAAACGGTTTTCAATTTTACAGTGCAGTGTAGCCAGTCTATTTGTTTAAGAATGAGATTTTACAAACACAATACACTATGTTCTAACACAGTCGTGGCTTCACTTAGCCAAGTAATAAAAAGCATCTGATAGAGGGAGTGAGAAAAATTTAGTGGTGGTGATACTTGTAATAAAAAAAGAGAGAGAGAGAGAGATAGAAAGAAAGAGGAGAAAGTTTTGCAATAAGGTTTCTTTCAATTTTATTTTAAGTAGAACAAGATTTTTTTTTTAAAGAAAGTGTATGAATCAATCTTCAACAGCGAAGAAGTCTAAAAACAGGCTCTGCTGACGAGGAGAATTATCGATGAGAATATAAAGTAAGTTTGATGATAATAATAATAATAACAATAATAATAATAATAATGTCCCGTCTTAAAGTCAGTAGGAAAATCCTTTGGCACCATAGGAATACAACAACATCAAAGAGAAATATTTTGGCGTTTTTGACACTCCGTCATACAATGTTGCAAACAAATTACTAATTCTATGATTGTTGTAGTAGTGGCAGTGGTAAAAGGTAAAATATTCATAAATATATATTTACATAGAATATGAAACATAGCTTCCATTATTAAAGATAGCTTGTGTTTTTTTCTTTTAAAACATGTCTTACATATTATTATTATTATTCTGTTGAAGAATGAAGAAAATTCAAAAAAATAAATAAATAAAATAAATAAATTTTATGTCTAAACAGATTTGACATAAAGAAATAAGAAAAAATAATAAAATAAAGATTAAATAATAAAAAAAAGTCCAGTGTTGGAGGAGTAGTAGTAGTGAATAAAAAATTCTCATTCCAAAGTTGTTAACGTTGGTGGGAAATACCACGAATGATAAAGGGAAAGAAATTTATAAAAAAAGAGATTTTTGTTAGGTTGACTGTGAATATTGTGTCTGTTCATCATCATCATCATCTGTGATGACTGAGAGAGGGCTGATGTTTCTTGCAGAGTAGAACTAAAAGAAATAGAAACTGATAAGACTGAGCTTTGCGTTGAAAAATCACATTCACTCGTTTCAGTATAAGAAATTTTTAGAAAATTATCCACTTATTATTACTTTTTATCATTGTTATCATGAAATGTTATTATTATTGGGCGAAGATAGAGCCTCTGATCAAGGAAGCGGAAAGCAATACAAAATGAGGATTATGCTCTTGGTTAAGTTAGGGGATGGGTTCACTTCTTAAAACTTCCAGGTGGAGTTGAGCCATGTGAGGCGAGGATTGAAGCCTCTTTTTGTCACATGCTTCTGCTGATGCAATGATTTGTATTCCTTGTGATGTTCAATTTAGCATAAGCAGTATTTTCTTAATAAATGTTATTATTTGGTTGGAAGGTAGAAATATACCTGGACATAATTTCTTAAGCAATGTTATGAAATTTTTGGTTTATTAAGCCCTTCAAAAGGGCCTGGGAAGAATATACATTCCAATGGGCCTGTTTTCGCCTATACCTGATACCAAGGCTCTACCGTAGAATTTAAAAGTAAAAGAAGCAAATATTAGAAGAGATAGATAGATGGATAGAGAGAGATGTTCAACTGTTTCAAAGTGGAGCCTTACTTTCTGATCTTCTTCGGTGACGGAATAGGTGAGGTCTGTCTCCTCGAAGCCAGTAGCGCTCATCCGCTGGTCCAGCTGTTGGCTGTGGTTCATCGGCGGATCGGGTGAGTTGAGGCACGTTTGGATCAGGGCTTTCCCAGCCTCACTTGTAATCATGGGCTGTAGCTTACGCGTGGCGAACGTGTACACATGGCCCGTCTCGCTCGCCACGAGAAGCATTACTTGCGTTCCTGTCAGCGTCGACAGCTCGTAAGCCTGCGAAAAGAAACGAAGGAGAAAAAAAAAACATGGAATAGGAAGAAGAGAGAGAGAGAAAATTTCTAAAAGAGAAACTGCGGGGACATTAGTTTCAAAGTCGTTCAACAGGAAATGCGAGGCCGTTTGACCCGATTTCAAATGAAAACAAATGAGAAGCTGGGATTTGAAATTTTTTTTTTTAATATTTGAGTGATTCTTTGAATTTTAAGTTATTTTATTATTATTGTAAATGCAGTTTCTTTTTGGTTAAAAGTGATGGATAAATATAAAGGAGGAGGTTATATTGAAGTTTTGTTATTAAACGGAGGGTGGCGAAGCGTTTGAATTGTTTACTTGCTAGGAGAGTGAGAAGGGGATGAGGATGGGAGTCAGGCTCCTGTAGAACGACAAATGCAAAATCGTTCGCTCGTAGCTGTTAAACTTGTGGAGAACTGTGAGCGAAAAAAGTTAGATGAAGCTATTCGCGGCTGAAATAATTCGTTTCGGATGTGAAAGCAATCGAGGCGACATGCTTTGCTTGGAAATAAGCATCTTGTTCATGCAGATGTCACATGAGCTGAGGGAAAGGAAAGCTTAAGGAGGAGGAGGAGGAGGATTTACCTTCTTCATGATACCAGTTTTACGCTTGCTGAAAGTCGTATACCGTCGCAACTTATTATCGATGAATTCCATTTTAATTTTTACGCGTCCTTTGGTCTTTTTCCCATTGGGCGGCGGAGTCTTTTTCGGAGGCTCCGGCTTGTCCATGGGATCGTCGTCGCTCGAGATTCCGATGCTCTCGGGTTCGTGGTCGAGGCCGGCGTCGTCGGCGCTCCTCTTGGCCCCACCGCCGAGGCCGAAACCACTCGTACCGCTCACGTTGGCTTCGCTGTCGTCGCTGATGCTCCCTTCGTTGATCGCGTGTAGCGTGTAACTCATCCTTCCCATGGAGTCGGTGCCTCCGCTTCCTAAGTTCTGCATTTGTCTTAAGGAAAGGAAAAAAAAGTTTGGGGTGCGGGTGTGTCTTTGTCAAGTCTTTTTTAAACACCTTTCAATTTTTGTACGCTTATGTCCCAGCACTTCCCGTTTTCAACTCCTAAAGGAAACGGCACTGCACCTCCCGCCTCTCTGGCCGGATCCTCCGATCTGAAAAAGAGTCCGAGGTATTCCCCAATTCGAATCGAAATCACAAGCCACGAAACGATCATAAACCTCGATATTTATCACCTGAGACACGTTTACAGACTTACCGCGATGTATGCCCGGACTCTTAAAAAACTAAACGCTCGCACGAAGCCCTCTAACTCGGCGGAAGGGTCTGAGCGTCGCTCCCGTGACGTTTCGGCCATCGCCATGTTTGGTAGTACGGGGTTCCCAAATTTGGAATGCACGGCCATATAAGGATATTGTTGTGTCGTCACAACTGGAGCTGATCTAATTACGCCACTATAGTCAACGTCAAAGTAGCCTTCAATCAAAGGCATTCGCAACTGAACGCACGTTCCACCCTCGTACACGCGGCAAGTTCAAAGTAACAACGCCGTCATGGCAAATCGCTAGCGGAATAGCTTCTTGCTCATTTTTAATTCTTGTTTACTCAATTCATAAAGAAATTTATTTTCCTTTGTAATAGACTGTACGCTTTGCAGAGAAAAAAGGTACAGTATGGCAATTTTTCTTTGTAAGTTAAAAAAAAAATATTTAAAATAAAAATGAATGCAATTAAGAATATTCAATTATTTTTTGAAGTTGTAATAAAAGAAAATTGATACAACCTGAGATCAAACCAGGGATACTCGGAGGTCCCTGATTCATCCCAGATGGTGAATATTTTTCTTTTTATGTACGATTATTTTATACGGATTTTTATATATTATGCACTAACTTTAGGCCATTTCTCCTGTAACTGCTCTTCTTGGTTCTTTTCGTAACATTTTACACATAAAATTGTTTTTCTTTTTGTTTTTTGTTTTTTTTTTTATAAAATTACTTATTTTAACCAAATTAATTGTTAATGAACTCAAAGTATAATTTTATATAAATTTATAAACAAAGTACATAAAATGTAAACAATTTTTGCTACTCAATAAAATTGTAAAACAGATTAAGTGGAAGTTTTCCATTATAAATTATAACAGAAAATAGATAAAATAAAATAAATTAATTAATATTAAAATATACAGTTCACCAAATATAGTCCGATGTTGTATGAGATGTAGTCAGTTTTTGAAAGAGATCATTTCTTGTCGAAAGAAGTATCTTATAGAAGGAAAATGAAGATGCTGAAGAAGTTGAAGAAATGTAGAATTTTGAAGTAAATTAACGATCTAAAGGTCTTGACCGAGATGTGACCGACATGTCAATTGTTATGTATTGTTTAATTTTTATTGTAGCAATGCCCAACAATTAAAAAGGCCATCACATCTCAGCCAAGTAAGGCTGGATGGATTTGAAGGGAATTGGAGATGTTGAATGTTGAAGAAATTTGAAGTTTTATGAAGAAGTACTTTTAGTTATTTTATTTGGACTTCACTTCTTCACAAAACTTCTTCAACATCTTCACTTTTCTTCTACAACATACTTCTTTCTACAAAAAAAAAACAACAAAAAAAAACAAAAAAAACACCCCTTCCAAAAATTGAACCACATCTCATACAATATCGGACTGTATTTGGCGAACTGTATATTTAATTTACTTTATCTATTCTATATATTATAATTTAAAAAGGAGAACTTCCACTTAATCTATTGAATATAATATATATATCTTTTTTCCTTAAAACTATAACATAATGATTAAATAAACGATATTATAAAGTTCACCAATTCCTTTTCATATCAATGAAAACATCAAAGAATTGGAAGTTCATAAAAAGGCACCAGCAGAATATGAAAGTTTTATTGAGATTAAGAAGTTTTTACATTTTACTTATTACGTTTATAATTTTTTTAATAATTATCCCTTGAGTGATTCAGAGTAAAATTATCATCAACAATAAAACATTTATATAAATAAAAAACTAATCCCCAATAAAAATGACTACATCAATAAAAGTACTAAATGAATATTTATTCAATATCAAAAATATACAGATATTAAATAAACATTTATTTTGATATCTTGATGAAGCGAAAGCTTCGAAACCCGTAAGCTGATCTTTAATAAAATTTAGTATTGTTTAAATTTAGACTTGCCTCATTCTTGTTTTAATAGTTACTTTTTAACAGTGTAATAAAGGAAAAAGAAAGAAAATTTCCTTTTAACTTTATTAATAATTGTTGTAGCTAAGGTTTTAACTCTGTCATCTCTCACATTTATTATTTATTTATTTATTTGTTTATTTATTTATTTATTTATTTATTGATACTTGTAATAAACAGGCGCTAAGTGCCCAGCGAAAACAGAGAGAAAACTAAAAGTAAAATAGAATTATATCAATAAGAAAAAATTATAATTAGAAAAAAATAATCAACGATATCAATCAGACTGAATATAATATTGCATAATTTAAACATTCTATATTTACAATTTTTGTTTTAGTAAGGATAAATAAAAAAAACTTTGTTTCTGGATCTGAGCTTGGGCACACGTAATTCGACATAATTAAGAAATTTAGAAGAACAAATGATATTATGATATAACTTAAATAAAAAGCAAAGATGGGATATAAACCTCTTCTTAGAAAATTTATTATATGTAAAATATTTTAGAATAAGTATTGCTATATACATATTGTTACTAAAAAATGCAGGATGAAAGAGTTTGAAAAGCTGGCGCAAGAAATTTTTTGTACATTTCAAAATTTAATTTGTAACACGAGACGGAGAGCAAATGGTGGAGCATAGTGTAATATCGGTCTTATTAAGGTATTAAAAAGAAATCTTGAAAAGTTAATATTATTAAAGCTTAAGGTATTTCTATTGATAAAATACGCAGGTTGTAAGCTTTATGTAGCGGTAATAAAATTAATATGGACTCACATATGGCACCCCTCTGTATTGTGGTTAGGTGAGATTCCGTTCTAAAATATAGTATATGCTCGTTTTAAATAAAACAACTACGCAACCAAAGCCTAGCTAATAAAATTGTTATACCGTAGTTGTGATTTACTTGCAGGTAAGTTATTACATTTGACTTATCAATCAACAAGTATACATCGACAAACATGATGCTATTTCGAACATCAAATATGATATATGCGGGATTTGCATATATCTTTGCATTGTCAATATTTATAACGTGGATATAAAAAACTATTAAAATCATCACCAAACTAAATTATAAAGCACTTGTTACTTTCTAATATTGTAGTTTCAGTTACTTTTATCCATACGAAGCGTTGTTTGGTGATAATTTTAATAGTTTAATAGATATATCTTGCAAATCGGACTCCTGTTAATTTGGACTATTTTACTCAAAATAATCGTAGAGACACGTAGTCAAAATATGGACATCCTAATGTGGGATTTTCTGTATACTTTAATTTGTGAATAGGTATTCTACAAACACATAGCCTTTTTTGGCAAAGGGCAGAGGAACATTTTAACAATGAATTGAAATTCAAAGTCGTTGACTAGAGATGAGAAAATTTTACTGCCGAAGCGATGTCTGAAACCTAAACATTTCTGATGAAAAACTATCCTTTCAGTAATCTGTCAATGTAATGAGGAATTTGTCGGAGCGGAATCAAGGATCATTAGAAGTGTAAGTAGCGAACTATATTTACTTTATTTATTGTTTAAAGAAGAATTTTGTTTAAGTTAACTAATAATGTAATTAATTACTCCTTTTCTTCTTAATTCCTAAATCTCAATAATTTCTTTATTATTGCAACAGTCTCAACTTGAGTACCATTTTGAATTGCATAGGTCATTTTTTTCTAGAGGTTGACTCTATCTTGTAAATCCTTGCCCAGTTCCGTAAATAGTTTATGTTATCGCCTACTTGAGTGAGATTTGGTTTAGCCACGGAGAAGTTTTCCGAAGCCAACATAGGCTTCTTGCACACAGAAAATTACGATCTGGCATAAAGCAGTTTGTGTCTTCCGTGTGCCATCCTTAATCATCCGTGAATAGAATGGAAACCCGAACTGCAGAATCGCGCCCAGTTGGAGATTGCATCTAATAGTTGGCCAGTATTGTAGACAACGGCTGTCTCTTTAGGGCCAGTATTGTAGACAACGGCTGTCTCTTTAGGGCCAGTATTGTAGTTTAACACTTGCCTAAAACTAATTCGGTAGACTGTGGAGTAATTCTAAAGTATGTGCGCAAAATTTTATTTTATGCATTATCTTGAAGTTTTAGGCATTCTGTAGAAGTTTTTGATGTTCCATTTTGTTATAATGTATCTATCATTTATAATTTATGTCAAAAATTTAAATATTGTACTGTTTCTTTCAAATTCTCTTAATATTTTTTATTATCTTTGAACATATGGTGGCTTGTGAACATATCATGAACAATTAAGGTTTGCGAAAGTGTTGTTTACCTTTAAGATTTTTTTTTCTTCTCTTGATTAAGAGACTTTCACATATTGGAATGAATCCATTGAAATTGACCAGCCTATTCTTTCTAATAAATAGAAATGATGAAATGAAAAAATTCCAGGTGGCAGATTACCAGAAATCGCAGCGAGTCAGAGGTAGGAAATGGCGCCAATGCAGAACGGAAAAGGACTCTCCCTGTCGACTTGAAATAAAAAAGAAAGATTGATAGGAAAACGGATTTAATAAAATTTAAAAAAATAATCCTATATGGCGATATTTAGCATGAATAAAAGCTCATATTTAACGAGCTTTTCTTAGAAATGTTTCAAATGATTTAAATGCTCGTTTGCGCAAATGAAAAGGAAAACTGATAGACAATAGGAATTGGATAAAGCAGACCAAAGGAAATTGCTGATAAATATTTAAATAACTTTAGAATAACAGTAATGATTATTTTTTCCAGATAGTTAAAGTTATACAAAATATACAAATAATTTTCAACGATGTTAAAAACATGTTACTGAATTTGCGAAGTCGGCCGTTCTATTGCCAATTTTTTCGAATTTTTTGATTTTGATTTCAGATTCGAATAGAGCATCAAAAAGTAAGTAAAAGTTCTAATAGGCACGCATGATTATTGCTAAATTGATGATTAAAGTTAAACATTTTGATTCTGTGACTCGGTTCAAAAGACGACCAACGACCAACTTCGCAAATCTCCTTTTGGCTTCTTAAGCTTTTTCAGAAAGCCTTCGTTCAGCGGCTTCTTAAAACACTTAGATTGCGATAGCATTCTGGAATAATCGTAGAACTTTTTATTTGCCTTTCGATATTATTCTAAATATTCATTAAATATTCCTTAAACTTAAAGATTTTTATGGTTGCTTGCTATTTTGAATCTTTTGTCTAAGCCTTAAAGCCGTTATAAACTTCAAGAAGATTGTACGTCTAGAAGTGGAAGAAAACACGGAAAATGTAATTCATTTATACGACCAACTACAATTTCATTTTATTTTTTAATTGCGATCAGAAAAATGTAAGTCATTTCCTAGCGTGCGCTCTTTAAACCTATTTTTGACCATTAAAATTAATTCGCCGTTTAATCTGATTAGAGTTGGATTAAAGTGTATTATACTAAGAAGGATTCTCTTTTTTTTCTTCTTTCTCTTGTCTTTATTCTTTCTTTCTCTCTCTCTCTCTCTCTCTCTCTCTCGTTTTGGAAGGAATTTCAGAAGCAGTTTTTCTGTCACTGAGACAAATAACTGTGTAGGAAGAATTCGTTTTTGAGGTTTGTCTCGACGTTTCGTTCTGAACGATCTCCTCAGTCTCATGCCATATCGTGAAAAAGGAAAAGGGTAAGAAGTGTCTGTAAAGAAAATATTCTATCTTTAAACGTTTCAGCTTCTTGCGTGTAGAAATAGAACTTGTTGCATTTTGTGCTAAGCTTTGAATGGATCGAGTTCTGAAAGCAAGTCAGTGGTTAGAATGGTAATATTGTTGCCTGCTTTTGAACATGAAAGAACTTTCTCCCATTATCAGAAATTCAAATTTTTTGTTGTTTCCCTTATTTTATTTTTTGAGTTTTCACTATTTGAACTGGTCTCAAGTTCTGAATGTAAAGGTAGAATTAATTTTTTATAGCAGAGTGTGCTGGTATTTTAATAATAAGTTATTAGCCCTTTGAGAGGTTTGAGCTGTTTCATTTTTTAAAAAGTAAACTTATTGGCGGGTCAGAAAACTGACTTTGATGAAAGTTTTACCACAGGTTTTGTTAAATACGAAGCCCAAACCTCTGCACTTCAAGCCGTCATAGTTGTGTTTGTTTTATCAATAAATTTAGCTACTTTATTGAGTAATCAAATAGTCAGAACTCGTAATAATTATTATGAAAAAACTTTTTATTGCATTTTCAGTTGAGAACTTTCAAAATGAAACCAGATGAGAATACCCAAGCTATCATTACCAAAACGAACTTAAAAAGTTTATATCTCCATAACGACTAATCCAATTTTGAAAATTTTTTCAAATTTATATTTATACAACTATATAAGTCGCATCTTATCGCCTGTCATATATCGAGATATTGAATATCGATTATCGATAATTATGATTTTATTGATTTTATGTGAACTATTAAGCTGTAGATATAACATATTTCGGAAATTCGGTTTTTGGCCGATATCTCTGGAACTATTGGTACCACAGAAATTTGGATGAGATATTCGTAATCAGCGATGAAAGACGCATTGATTTCATATATCATATGCCCCGCACCTTAAAAAAGTGTAGACAGAAACATAGGATTCAGTAACCAACTTTTTAAATTCGTTGAAAATGCGCCCATAGAACAATCTTAAACAGAGAATATTTTTCTTACGTGAAATGCATTTTCAATCTGTTCTCTGCTATTTTTCTTTAAAAATGTCGAATATTAATGACAATATTCAACGGCTCGTTCGTTTTCTGCTCATTTGCAAACAACATACATGTTTTAGTCGTTTTTTTTTCAGCTGGAAAGCTCTGTTGCGCCAACTTTGCATATGAAGGAAGATTTGTTAGTAGCTAATTTTATCAGGAAAACTTATCGTTTGGTAAGTAGTTTCTGTGCTAAACTCTTCATCAAAGTCGGTGACTATGGTTTGGATAATCTTCGTTGTTTTTGGTATTTAAAAAAGCGTAAGCACCGGATCAACTTGTAGCAATGTTTGGGTCAGTTTTACCACATTTGCATCACCTCTTCATAATGTCCTTGTATTAAATTAACGCTTTTGGAGAAATTGCATGTCCATTCAAAGTTTCATTGGAATCACGAATGTTCTGGAATCACCAATTGCACATTTGCTGAAGAATTTAAAAAGGACAATGCTACTACTTATTAATAGAATACTTAAAGAGTATTTTGCCAATTTCTTTCATTCTATTACTCATTGATAATACCATCCTTTTAAGGGAATGGAAACTCGTTTTTAAGCGTTGCTCTCTACGTCGGAGTCGGTTAAAGAGCAGCGAAAAAGGTGAAACGAATAAATTCACAGCTCGCCAAATGATAGTCATAATAATAATAAAGTAGAAGAAGAAAAAGAAGGCGAAATTGGCGGCGTTTTCCCCCTGTAAAATACGGCTTAAACGTTGACAGTATAATTTTTGGTTGTTTTTGCTGTGGCGAGGTCATCGTAATGGTGGTGGAGGGTGGGTGAGTGAAAACGCGGTCGACGTCATCCGCCCACGCCCTCTCTCTATGCTTATGGTCAGGATCCGACATTGCCGTAAAAGGAAGGCGCGCGTTAAAAAAGAAGTTGCTCAGGTAGACGGAGAAAAGTTGAACCGCAACTCGGGATTGACTCACTCCGTCTCCCCCGGCGGTCGGTCTGCCTCGATATGGTCGGTTTGGACGGGACGAAAACCTTGGAAATCGAGAATTGGCGGCGGGCGCACTTGACCCTGGCCATCGTCATCCATCTCAAATGTACACGTTGATGATGACGATGCTGATGATGAAGATGATGGCGGTGGTGCTGAATGAATGGCAACAGGTGGAAAAAGGGAAGTAAACGAATGAATGGCTGGATGCAAACGAATTCGCTCTCCGGGGAGTTTTTGGAGAAGAAATGTCCAAAGCGTTCAAGAAACTTCAATTTCGATTGTTGTCTTACATCTTTATAGCTTCACTTTTGTCTTAACAAATTACAAAAACGGATGAAATTGCATTAACAAACAAATAATGAATGGGCTTTAAAAGGTCCAAAAAGAATCTTTGTCCCCAAATCAGTTTTGAGCCACAAAAACATTTCTTTGAAGACACTGCAGTCTACTTGGTTAATTTTACTTCAACGTAGAGTAAATTCTCGACATATAATTATTTTCTTATACATGGGAGTTGCAATTACTCTTTGACGAATAAAAATGAGTCATGATTCATTTGTTAGCCTTTTTTGGTATAACTTTTCACTTTGTTTTTTCGTTGTGCGATTAGAATGCTTGAAATATGGCCTTTTCTCCATTTATGGTAGATTTATGTAAGCAGAAAGGAAAAACAAGAAATAAACTTAGCTGCTATTGGAATCCAGGATTGGAGTAAGGGTTGACATGAAAATATAATAAACAAATTATAAAATTGATGATAAAATTGGTACTCTTATTGTTGCCAAAAATAGTACCAGTGATATGAACATTCTTGGATTAACTTTTGACAATTCTTACATATGCTTTGCCAATTTGGAGAGTGCTATAGGGAAATTATTAAAAAAAATAAAAGTAGCGTATAATAAATATATTAAAGCAGCCTGTAAACTTACTAAACGTCGATCCATTTTTATTTTGTTGTAGTTCAAATATAATTTATTTTGATTCGTTAAATATATTTTATAGATTAAGAGAACTTTGTGTTGCAATCAGATCAAGTAATCATCCAAAGCATCATGTCGCTCAATAGTTTCGATCCGATAATAATCATAGGCAAACCAGAAGATTTAAATATGAATTGTGTGGTAATTTTTTTTATATATTACTGTTATAATTGTTAATTTAATTTTGTATAATAATACTATCTTGTAAATTTTCTTGGTTATGTATATAGGGTGAATTAAATAAAATAAAAACAAAAGAAAAATTCTCTTCTAATTCACAATAATTTTGTGGATTATTAAGGTGCATTATCCCAATAAAACCCATTTTGTGGATAAGATGGGTAATTTTGATGGGCATATTATTTTACGTGCACATGTGAGGACTCTCGATGATTTTTATTTAAAAATGGATAAAATATGCGAAATCTATCGATTTCTATGAGAAGTTGTTGGTGAGCGTTATTGCGCCCGCGGGCCACATGTTGCCGAGGGCCGGAATTGACTGTTTCCCTAAATCGTTTCGTCATCCATTACCGAATAAATAGGTCCTTAGATTCATTGCTGAATGTTTGATGACGAAATTGATAGTTAAATTTTCTAAATTTCGATTCAATTTAGAATAATAAAGTATTCTTGGAATAATAGCTATAAACATTATGAGAAACCACATTATCTTGATATATTGCGCCCTGAATCAGCATATTTATGAAGGTCATTTTGTTAAACACTCGATTGAACAAATAAATGAACTGTAGTTAGCAAAAACTACGTATAAGTTGGAAAGTACCGTTTTATAAATATTTCTGTTATAAAACTATATATGATGACATATTCTTTAGAAAAGACAAAGCTTTTATATTTATAAAACTAAAACTCGATTATAAATGGAATTCAAAGCCTTCTGTGTATTCATTAATTTTCCTGCCACATTAATCAGTGAATGAGCTGATTATCACTCGAACGATTGATTGATCGATTGATTGGTTTCGTAAAGAGGAAAATACTAATTCGGACTAACAAATCGGGAAGAACAGCAAAATAACGCATTTAAGAATTTTTAAAATCGTGTTTGAGTTGATGACCAAAAATAGCCATTCCACTGTCTTTTTGAGTTCCAAGACGGATTTCAAGAAGAAGAAGTTCAGAAGAAAATCGTTCTCCTTAAATGGAATAAGCCAATGAATCGTTGTTGCGCAATAAAGCTTGTGTGCTGCGCTACGGAAGACAAGAGAACACGCAAGGAAAAGAGCTTCTGTGCCTCAGAGAATTTCAATGAGCCCCTTAGTTACTTTCTTTAGACATTTTCATGTATTAGGAAACCGCTTTTTATGCTCAAAGTTATCGAGAACAAGAAACAGTAGCCTATTCTGAAATCTTCTTTGCTCTTTAACATGGTTCTCTTTAAAGAGGAGAAGATGCGTTGCTGTTTTATGAAAAACTATTTCTATGGACTTCTCCACTGAAAATAGTATTTCGTTTTATTTTTATTAAATTGAATTACCGAGATTTTCTAATCGGTTAAATAATGTATGCGCATGAAAGTCCGTACTCTGTAAAACCCACACATTTTATCACGACAAGTCGAATTTAAATGGTTTTCGATAATTGTATTCATAAGTTAATGAAGTTAATGCAAATGATTAATTGAAACATATAATTATTCCTAGAGTCAAAAGAAAAAAAAATATTTACGACGGAATCGTACAATCTATTCTTAAACGGAAAACGATGTTTTTCGCATGCGTCATCGAGACGAAATAGCGCCACCAAAGCGCCTTCTGAACAAGTCGGCTCCGTCGCTTTACCCCTCGCTTAATCCAATCCCAATCGAATTTTATTGATATTGATTATCGATGAATTTCAATATTTATCGGTGATCGACGAATTTCACGGAGTTGTTTAGGAAAGGGCGGTTTCACGAACCATCGTTTAGAATCCTCATTAACCGCTTTGAATTACGTAATTGTACGTTACACACTCGCGAAGGGGAGAATTTGGAGGTTTTTAATAATATATTTTTAATAGGCGTTCCACTGTAGTGAATATGTGTTCCAGGTGTAAGCTTACGGGGTTTACTTTTAGTCTAAAAAATCTTTTAATGACATCGCGAGGACAGAAGTATCCAATACCTAGGGTGTTGTTTCTTTTAATATTTTTATTTTTAATATTTTTTCCTCTCTCCCTTCAATCGCTGATGATGATAATGATGACGATGGCAACATGTTTAGCCGGAGCCTTAATGCACTTGTGTAGGCGGGCATCATTTAAAACTGCGGTTTGGACAAGGTCCTTGAAAGAAGGGAACCCAGCCCAGCCCAAGGGAAAGGGAGAGAAAAAAGAGGAAAAAAAAATAATAAACGAAGGAGAGAGATGAAGAGAGAGAGAAAGGAAGAATGGAAAAAAGTAAAAGACAGGAGGGTTGAGGGTTTTTTTTCTTTTTTTCCAAGGGGCAGACAGACTGACGTTCTCCTTACAAGGCGGTGACAAGAGTTAGTTGACTCTTTAGCATCTCATATGATCGTAAAGGGATGAAAAACAAGAGGAATCCTTAATGGGAAAGCAATTTTTCACAAACTAGATGAGAGAGATTAGCGAAAATTCAATAAAAAGTTTGAATTTGAGTTTTTTCCGACATTTGTTGGCGACGAAACAGCGCTGATGAAAGAGTGATGACGGCTACGTAAAAACTGGACGCAAATTGGTCATCCACTGGCAAAAAAATCAATTTCTTTAAATTGAAAGAAATCCCTGATCCATTTTTCTGTATTATATTTATACCGATAGCAACCGATAAGATTTCATTAGACATTACCTTCTGCATTGCTTTTTGGATATATTCGAGTATTCGTTATAAACCCACTCAGAAAAGGCTTGCTATTGAATAACTAAAGGGCATGATGGAAAAACCTTGTTGAAAATCTATAATTTATTACTTATTTTAATGATTCTCTCGTGTCGATGAAGTGAGACGCAATGTGTAAGATGAAAATTAAATCTGAAGAAGTTTACAGAACTAGAAGGTCAAACATAATTTACTGTGATGTTGAGTTTAAGTGTAAAAACGCTACTTAATGACTAATTTAAATCGTGTAGATTTTCAGAATTATCAAACAGAAATGAGACGCTTTAGTATGCCACATTGAAGTTGGTAACTAGACATTACCTAAAGAAGTGTTGTGTAGGAAGATTCAGGCCAATAACATTGGCTTCTGTATCTCTTTTTTAATTATTGATGAAAAAAGATATTTGTTTTTTTGCATTTTGCTTGCAATTTACAAAGTGTCCCGTAATAGGATGTCCATAGCTTGGTTATATGTTCCTTATTGTTTTGAGTTAAAATTCCACATTTACATGGGATTATACCGTACAATTTATGCGAACGGCAGCTTTACTTTCAGTAAAACATTTGTACTATTTTCTACAGCCTATTTATATATATATATATAATACTCTGCCAAAAACGAAACAGGTGAATTTTCAGCATTTAGCTTCGTTTTTCGAAAACTGCCAGTATTTAAAATTTTCAAATACCATATGAAATTCCGATGAGTTTGCTTTACAATTTTCTTGAATTTGAATCATTACTTCTCGAATAAAGACGCATCAAAGAAACAGTCATTCACTAAACTAACAACTTCTGCCTAGCTAACAAGAAATTAAGCCTCCCGATGAAGGTATAGGAAAGTCGCGGAATAGGAGTTCATCAATTTTTACCCCTTCATCTGCAATTTTTAACCCCAATTTTTTTTATCAAAAAATTTATTTTCTCGAAAGTAGTATGTAGAAAATGTAAAAAAGCTCGTATCTTCTTTCCTTTCTCATCATTTCCGATCGAATGACATATAACATGCCATATGTTGCCATAATTTTAAAGACGAAGTAACTGCCACCCCCGCAACCCCGACCCCACTGGGACAATTTGTCTCAAACTTCATAGGAATGTAGATTTTGCCTAAAAATAGAGGAATATGCAAATCGAATTTCACTCCTTTACATACCGAAACACCCCATGTAAAGGAGTGAAATTAAAGCCAAACTAAATAGTGAAGGTACTTATGCTTATAGTAAGCTACATTCCGAATTTCAACCTTCTACCTTCAAAAATGCAGAAATTATAAAGGGGACGGATGGACGGCAGACGGACATTGTGAAACCAATAAGTAGCTCCATTCTTCCGCTACTTAATAAACGGGGAGACAGTGTAACATCGGGATTGTTTACATCTGCTGCAGATTCGCGGTACCTGCGCTTAGGAACTCTTGAGTTCCAAACTGTAGGGGCACTTGATTAAAAGATATTATTGTATGGAACCTGGTGGCCATTTCTATTAGAGTGCACAGCTATTGTAAAGCGAAGTCATCAAAATCAGAAATGGTATGTCATCAGACATCTCTTGCATATAAAAAGTTTTTTGGTAAAATTACCTTTTTTTTGGGGGGGGGGTATTAATATATTCCCCCTTGTAAATAAAGTTGGTGTTTCCGAGCATTTTCCGAAAAAATGAAGATAAATGCCAAAAGACACTGTTTCGTTTTTGATAGGCGTCCCTGTATATTTATTATGATATATACAGTAGTTTCAACTCCAAAGGTACATAATACTTTCCAGACATCAGTGCTTTTAAGAGAAAAAGTTAATTTGAATTTCTTAAATAAATAAATTAACAAAAACTGATAATGTCCTTTCTCAGTATAATCTCTATCCTTTTCAATACTGCCTGGAATCTAGCAGAATAAAATCCTTTGTCTTGTCCTCACAACCAGGACCGCTTTCTTTACGTCATCATTTGTCTTGAATGGACAATTGCCCAGATGTTTTTTTAGCAATCCAGAAATGTAGAAATCACAATGGTGCAAATCTAGAGAATAGGGTAGTCGTAGCAATACCTCAAATTCAATTTCTCCAGACAAGCCTTGGTGTTCCTACAATACCACCTAGAGAGAAGGCCTGCGCACGGAAACGTCATATATTGTTACATCATCATAAAAATTCATTAATAATAGTATTTCTACCAATAATAAGCCCTACATTATGGCCTTTTATGATGATGCAACAATGTATGACGTGTTTGTGCGCAAGCCTTCTCTCTAGGAGGTGTTGGTTGCTAGGACTGTGTGAGCCGGCATTGTCTTGCAGGAAGAACTTGGAGATGACTCTTCTTTTTGGACAAGTGCTAGGTAGCCTCCAAGTTCTTCTCTTAAAAGTATCCACAGTTTAATTACTTATCCTTCACATTTTCCATCCTCTCAGCATGTAGGATTGGAATAAGTATCCCAATTGATGAATTTTTATTATTATTGATGAAAAATAGGAAAGAAAATTCCACAGCCTGGGATCGAACCAGGAACCTTCTGCTCACCGTGCAGATGCGTCAGCCAATTGCGCCACTGCGGACAGGAAGCATTACGCTATCTACATGCCCTTTGGGCTGGCTGGAGCAGTATTATTATTATTATTATTATTATTACATCAGCGAAAGCGTAGACCAGGATCAAGAAACCCCACCAAATCTACACAGTGGTGATGCAATATTCAGATTCTTCATTATAGTTCTCATTTTAAATGCATTTTCTAACTTTAGTTTGATAATCCCTTGTGGGAATCTAAAAATTATTTTTGCTGTCAAAGACTATTATAGGCTGTAAGTAGATAATTGATAGGTGTAGTCAGGATATCTTTAGTATAATAGACCATAAGCATGTAGTGAATTCATTAAAAATAATCTTTTCCAGTAATTTTGGTTAAAACGAATCATATGGTAATAGGTAGATAATTTGAGATTTGTAATGATGAAGCGAAAGCAAAAGATCACAAGACAGATTTGAAAATCGTTTAGTTACTCAGTCGAAAGTGTTTTGGGCTCAATGAAATCGAATTGGTTTTGAATTCTTCTTGTTCTCTTGTCACTCACTCATTGCCCACGGTTCTAGAAGTTTTGTTAAGATTCTAAAGGGGTCCAAAAAGCCCATCTGTTTCACTAGTACTTCTTTTGCTTATTTTTTTTCGAGTTCTTGCTTGCCGGAAGGTTTTTTTTCTCCCTCTTGAACATCCGTGTAATTTTTTTGTATATTCTCTACTTGTGATATGAGTCGCCAATCCTCTTTTCTCCGCCTTTTGGTTCGAAAATGCTCCTTAATTTAATTTTTCCTTCAGATTAGATGGGAATCACTCGTGCGTTCTCTGAATGCACATTACGGAAAATACGGATTTTTATTATTTTTTTATATCTTCCCGCTCTTCTTTCATTTTTTTTTCTCTTTGGAAATTAAATTTTTTATTTTATTTTTCTGTAATGGAAGCCATTCGGTGTGTATGTTTGTGTATGTGCGTGAAGGAGTGTAGAAGACGACGGTGAGTGAATGATAAGGATGGCAAAGGGGGAGAGAGAAAGTTGAATGAAGGAGAGAGAGGTGCTGCTCCTGATTTATTTCCGTGACCTGCGGGGATTCCACATTGAAAATCACTTGTCGTGGAGCAGAGTGGTGATGTCATCCAAGGGACCCCTTGGAGGCACCCTTACCCCTACAAAGTCGTCGTGTCTTAAGTTTTTTTTTCCAATTTTTTTTTAACCCGAGGGTATCCGCCCCCCGTCGCCTCCAACGGCTCATTGTCTCCACCAGCCGAGAGAAATAATCGAGTTGGCGCCGTTGTTTACACGGACAGGTGTAAATAGAATTTAAAACAAATAACCAGAAGCAAATGATGTCGATATGTTAGTCGAGAATAATGTTTTGAAAGAATTTTTTTTTTAATTTTTAAACTAAACATGGAAAGAGTAAGGGATAAAGGAAGGAGAGAGGGCAGTTGTCTCATTAACTCTATCTATTTATTAATGACGCTTTAATAATTTATGTGGTTGTTTTTAATTCTAATTGAAACGTTCTGTTTACATTTCTCAGCAGAGGTAGGGTACAAACAGTTTTGTTTATTGTTTTTGACACGCAGATCATACAAAGAATAGATTTAGAAGTTCGAGAAACCTTTCTCCTGATAATTCAATTTAATTTGTAAAACTACTCAACACCTAAAAATTTAAAATAATAAACAAAATATTTAATTTACTAAGACACATTTAAAATTTTGAACCTCCCCGCAAATTAGTGTCGCTTAACTGTGATGACACAACATTTTTACAGGGATATTCCAATATCATAGTAGGGTAAATTATGTCAGTGTAAGGAGAACATCTCTGCTCACGCAGGAAGAATTTTGGAACTGAAGACTACATACAGTTCACTGCCGCAACGGGCAAAATTTTCAAATTAAATTGAATTAGTAGAAGAAAGGTTTCTCAAGTGGAGTGAATTTAATCATTATTAATATTAATAATGTAGCAACAATATACTGGATGATTGCTCCCCTGCAAACAGGCCAAAGCCAAACAGGAAAAAGAAAGCAAAACATGGTTGAAAGGAAAACATGATAGAAAGGAAAACATTAAAACTAAAAGAACAACAAAATTAAAACACAATAGCATCAAGAGATGTCAAAGTTATTACCACGACAAACAACACGATTATTAAAAATTTTGGTTATTTGATGTAGGAGTTAATAGGTCAATGAATGTTCACTGACAAGGGACCGCACGGACATGTAATCACGGATTTGGTTGAAATTTTAGGAGGTCAATCTACAACATTAATATGTCTTCTGTGTAAAAGGATTTGACTCAATGGCCTTTCGTTTCGGAGAAAAAGAAGAAAATATTTTGCGTTTATTATTGTAGTGCCAGATAAGCCAAGTGGGGAAAAAAGTATACAACTTAACAGCGGTGGTGCAATGGTTATCATCAGGTTCTGCGGATTTATTGGTGTGGGTTTGGTTCCTGTAGTGTCGAATTTTTTTTTTCATTTTTTCCATTATTAGTCCATTTTTTTCCCCATTTTTTTGTGTTTTTCGCCATTATTATTTATTTGCACTTTGCATAATAACATTCACATACATAAGCAACGTCACAGGTCAAAAAATGCAAAATGCATTGTACATATTTTCACGGATGGTCATTGGAGATCCGTGATTTGGCGGTGACGATTGCGCATAGACCGTCGATAGTGCGAATAGATCTTTATAGTTTCTTTTTTATTTCTCACGTCACGGCAATGACCGTCCGTGAAAATGTTGTGCAACACATTTTGCATTTTTTTTTACTTGTGACGTAGCTTATACAGGGTGAGGCATTTATCTTGGGACAACTGAATATCTCGGAAACTAAGCATTGTAAAAAATGTCCAAAATCAAAAGTGAATTATTTCGCGGGGGAAATTCATTAGTTAAAAAATTACCCCCCCCCCTTGTGAGAGAGGCTGGGGGAGGGGGTAACTTTGAAATCTTAAATAGGAACTCCTATTTTTAATGGTATATTCAGATTGTACACAAAATTCGAGAAATGTTTTATTCTTGTTGTTTTTCAATTGATCCAACCGTTTAGAACCCAATTTTATCGATGAAGACCAAGAGATAGAGAGTGGGTCTTACAGACATTCCTATTCTACTTTTTAATGGTCTTTAAGAATCCGAAGTCAGAATTTCAAAAATTCAAAATTTTTTAGTGCACATGTTCGTGCGGTCCCCTTATGAGATTATCGATGATCTGCGGTTAGAGTAATCATGTCTTAATCCTAAGGCAACAGTCAATTCTGGAGAGCCAATATAACCAATAATAAAAATTCATTTATAATAAAAATTAAAGTTAACAGAAAAATGTTAACTTATTTACTATATACAGGATGTCCCGGGAGGAAAGGTCAAATGTTGGTGTGAGTATGAATGAGTTACTGTAAGTCAAAAAAAAGTTTATATAAACATGTAGTCTTTTATTAATGGTTTATGAGATACAGGTATTTGAAATTAAAATTGTTTCTAATAACTTTGTCATAACAAATTTTCGAATATTTCACCACATACTTCGATGCATTATTCCATTCTTGTAAAAACGTGCGGAATGCATCTTCACGTTCTCTTATTTGGTCTACAGCATCTATTATACGTGCAATAAGCTGGTGTCGTGTATTGACTGTAGTTTTATAAATCTTTAACCAAGCCCTAACAGAAATCCAAAGAATGATGTTGGTGGCCAACAGACTGTTTCACCACGACCAATTCAGCGATTATTTACCGTAAATTATTCAATACTTAACCAATATCTTTGTCTCAGAAAGCATTAATAAAAGACTAAATGTTTATATAAATTTTTGACTACAATAACTCATTCTATATCCGTATAAAATATTGACTTTTCTTATCGGGACACCCTGTATATCGAGGCAGGTTATATCTCAACTGTATACTTGAGAAAGCCGGGAGGATAGGGCGAAAGGAGAAACCGGTCGGGAAGTCTATATTCCTGCAAGGTAATATTATATTAAATGTTAAATTAACTCCTAGGAACATAAAGAAAAATTGAAGTTTTAATATTTTGTTCATTGTTACAGCTTAAACTAAAAGAAATCGGTAAATTCGACCACCTGAAATAACAAATACTGACAGGATGTATGCAACTACTTAATAAAATTATTTGCATCACCTTTATCTAGAGTGTGTTCTAGAGAATAAAATCCAACAAAAGAGTATGTAAAATAATATCCGATATGGCTAATTGTACTCTGTTCAACGAAAGTTGGAGTAGGAGTGTCCAGTTAAACTTCCTATTTCAATTGTTAGACATTGTTGATTCTACTTTGGCAACAATGTCTAACAATTGAAATAGGAAGTTTAACTGGACACGCCCACTCCAACTTTCGTTGGATAGAGTATAGCGAATGTCATTCTCTTCAGAGATGGCAAATTCAATAAGATTTAAGATAGGATTTCAGAGAATCCTAGAACGGGAGCCGAGAATTTCTTAAAAAAGAATTAAAGGACGGGAGCCGAGAAACTTCTGAATGAAGAGATTTTACATGGTGGCCATATAAAAGCTTTCTGTTAGATGAAAAAAAATTTATAAATAATAAGAAATACAATCAGGATTGTCTGTTAGCTTGCCTGTATATATAAACGTATACATTAGTTTGCTCCTTACGTCAGATGAATAAACAATAACTCTTGAGTGGTGGCCGATCCAGCGTTGTAGGAAATTAGAATTATACACTCAATGAGCGAATTGCCAGTTCATTGAACTAGAGTCAATCAATTTGATACGATTTTATTTTGCATTGATGGCTAAATGACTAAATTTGGCAAATTCTACAAGCAAGCTATTTTCGGAATGGTTGTTCCATTTTCTTTCGTTTTTCTAATTTTGTTTTCATTAAAAACTGATCGATTTAGAAAAACCAAACCAAGTTTTGTTTATCATTTTGATGATGATGTTCAATGTATTATTTCATTAAAAATGTTTACGTATTCCTCTAAAAGAAATCCTCCTGCCAAATTGGACTCTCTTCAAGGCATGGACTAATCTTGGAATATGAACCTTCCACTTTGTCATTATGGAAAAATACCAGAGATAACATGTATTAAAGTGGGTATACATTTTTTGATCCCTTCTGTATAAAATATCCTTGTACTGTTATTAATCCGGCAACAGTGTTCGTTTGGGGCTTACGGGGGATAATATCTTGTAAAGATAATAAATAAATAAAATAAAACAAAATATTCATGCAATACTTTGCTTGAAGTTTTAAATTTAAATTTTTATCATTCATTTCTTTATCTTCTTCTAAGAAATGTCTGATAAGGTATAACGGTGAGCATAGCCGTTATTGTTTATAAAGTGATTACACTGGTCGGGAAAAAAAAAAAAAAAGTTCTCCGTGCAAAAAACTATGTGAACTATACAGGGTGATTCAAAATTCAATGTACAAACTTTTAGGGGAAGCAGTATAGGTTATTCTAAACAAAAAAGTTCATATGAACATGGGTCCGAATTTGAATGATAACTGAGATATGAACAGAAATAAAAATGCCGCCACCAAAATCAACAAGTTAATAACTCAGGTTTTATAACACCTAGGATAATGAAATTTGGGGGAATAATAGGGTGCATAAAACTGTGTGTACCGTTAAAATTTGATCGAATTCCAAAGAGTAGTTTCCGAGTTACGCATTCAACATCGTAACCCGTGCTCACATGCGAGTACTAACCAGCACGTGTTAAGATGTTGACTGCAAATTTCATTATAAATTCCACATAAAAATGAAAACATGAATAAAATGTATTATTTTGCACCATCTTATTAACAAATCAATGAAGTGTTTCATGAAACCTCATTTTGTTGTCTTTTGTCTCTTGTATTGCGCTTTTGGCGTCTTCCGTAGAAGTGTCCGCTAACATATTTTGATTCATTTTGCCGCTGTATGATGATGATAATAATAATAATAATAATAATAATAATAATAATAATAATAATAATAAACAAAACCTAATATCACGCTTTCAGAACTAATGTTTTAAAAAGCATTGTACTTTTTTCACTTTAACGGCAACGACCCCCCCCCCCCCCGAAAAAAAAGGGTATGTGATACAGCAATTTAATTGCCATATTTGAAATTAGTAGTGTGAAGTCTATAAGAATAAACCATAATTTTTACAGGGAGGATTTTGATATCGACCAGTGTTATCTCGAAGCTCGTTTCTTTACTTTAACTTAATCCTAATTATCTCTCTAAGTTTTTTAATATTTAAAAAAAAACAAAAAAAAAAACAAACTAATGAAATATATTTCCAGTTTTTATGGCTTCTCTGCTTTTAAGATATTGTTTTTCAATATCATTTCTTCCTTTTTTTGAATTTAAAGGTTCTATTTCAAATGGTTTTGTTATTACTAAGCAGGATAGGGGCTACTTGGTAGTCACATTTTCAAGTCTATGCAAGAAAGTATTCATGAATTTTGAAAACTTAACTATGACAGATAGAGGTATAGTGTCAATGGCAAAGTTGTAGAGTGCCCTTCAATTACTTTAAATGGAATGTTAAAATCATTGCTTTATGGGGGGAAATTAAAGAAAAAAATTGCTTGAAGTTGGTAAGGTACAGTCAACCAAAGGAAATAATCCACACGAGTTTAATACTTAATATTACATTTCATGCTAATGTGTTGTTTTAATAGCTTTTTTAATTATAATTATTTAAATTTAATAATCTTAATAATGTTAACTCTGAATGTAACATTAAATTATTAAAAATAAATTAATATTGAAACGGTAAAATTCAAGGGTGGATTATTTCCCTTTGATGACTGTACTTCACGTTTTATACAGAGAAGCCCATCGTTGATGTTCTACTGTCAGATTTGGTGTCAATTTGTGTGATTTTTTTTTTTTTCGGAATCCTGCGCCCTGCCTTTCCATTGCATCTACAAAGTTTTTCATTAAACCCAGTTTGATTTGTAGAGGAGGCAGCAGGATTTTCTCATTTGAATAAATGTTTTTTTGTTGAGATATCACCCAATCGTTCTTTACTTTCGACCCTCTTATAATAAACGTCTTCCAACATTTAAAAAGACTTATAAAAGAGTCTTGATGATATCGAATTTCAAACCCTCGATAATGACGTTCGTTGGATCATTTATCATTGTATTGTTCTTTATTATCTTTATTAAAATGTATTATCGAATACCCATTTCTGTATATGTTAAAGGTTTCCTGTAAAGATAAATTCAATTACAGCGATTTAATAATTTTTCTTTATTAAAGAGCTACAATTCGGTGGAAGATACAGACTTTATCATAAAGGAATCCAATTGGCCCTGTCAAAAAAAAAAGATTTTTTAAACTGTGTGAATGAACTTGGATATACTTTAATATAATTCTCCTTAGTAAGCTCGCTAACAACGTCATCTTTTTTTTTCTTTCTTCTTACAATCTCATGCATTTTTAAAAGCTAAATATTCACTTTCAATCGCCAGAAAATGATTCACAGTACCACGAAGCAGAAATGTCGACTTTGGGGTCGCCGCCGACCGAAAAATGAATTCAGACGCGAATTGATCTTCGAAAGCGATTTGAGAAAGGAGCTCGTTAAATACACGGAGAAATGAAAATGAAAGAGAGAAATAGATGATGGTGAGATATGGCTGTTGTTATTTGAAGACGACGACGACAGAGGAAGAGGGGAACGACAAACGTTTGTTTGATAGGAGACGTCGATATGCAAACCGTGGGGAGGTTCAATTGCCTTTCCTTGCAGGAAGTTGTGATTCATTTTGTCGTTTTTATTATTATTATTCTATTTGCGCACATCAGCTAGCCATTTACGTCGGATGAAGCATTTTAGAAAATAATTAAATCATTTTTTAATTTAATAAACGTCACCTCTCTCTCTTACTTCATTGACACTCACACACATCATGGTTTGGGGCGTGGAGAAAACTGAATTGAATTTAATCACCTTTATACGAGGATTTTTAATTCTTAAAAAATGTGGACTGACAATGATGGATTGCACTCTGGATTTTTTTTCCAACCAGCTTAATGTCCCCTTTTAGGATGCCTGTAAACCAGTGACATCTTTTAACTCCAGGTATAGATTAAGAACCGGTGTTTAGTGTTTAAATGAGTATCCCGACCTGATTTCCTTTGCCGCCACGATGAATTCGATTTATTAAAGAAGTTATTCAATTATACTGTTCTACAAAATTTCAAGTTTTTTTTCATTTTTGGAAATGAAATGTGCCATTTTTTAATGAATTTTACATGCTGAGTTCAAATATAACAATGAAATTTGTCAATTGGCTCTAGTTTTCATGCAATTGGAAAGTTTACGGTTTTTATGGGTAATAAATACATAATGTATCAAAACTTAATACTTACATATGGACCCAAGTTTTTTTACAAATATAAAGCTAAATTATGTTGGCAAAACTAAATTAGCAAACTAGAGTCGAACCTTGTTAATACGTATCTCAAAGGACCAAGCAAAATACGTATTATGCGAGAAATGCATTATCCGGATATGAAATACGATTCGCTGAAAATCCCAATATTGCTGTCATGAAATCAGCTTGAGACAGTTGTATGTTACATATAATTTTCACATTTATTTATTTATTTATTTTGGGGGGAAAAACTCCGTATTGAAGGTAGTTTAAATGAACGTATGCTAAATTCTAAAAGGTGAATATGGGTCGTGAATACTGCGAATATCCATTTATACGTGCTTCGTTATTTTTGCTTAATGGAACCATTCAGAATTAATGGAATTATAGTATGAGATGTGCTTAGAGTTACGAAAACCAGTTGAGAATGCGCGGTACTGCAAAGCGATGTTAATTGCATCGGGAACCATGGCCAAAATGTTGGTTAAAGTTAAAAATTATGGCACTGGGAACCGGCTCGAAGGACCAAAATGTTCATGTTCCCGAATAGATAGGACATGTGTGCCTATTATAACTTTTACTCACTTTTTGATGCTCCATCCGAATCTGAAGTCAGAATCAAAAAAAAAAAAAATGGCAACAGGACGACCGACTTCGCGAAGCCAATAACGACTTAGAATTTTTTTGAAAATTTTTTCACTTTTTATTATTATTATTATTATTATTATTATTATTATTATTATTATAAACATCTCATATGATTTACTTTCTTGGAATGAATTTAGTATATTTAGTAATTATTGATACTAAATACTTATTATCGAGTTTATGAGAGAAAATATATCGTTTTAAACGGTTATATTTACAACTGTACATAGAAATAGCTTTCAAGGGGGCGGGACCAAGAGGAAAATACGTATAAAGCGGGATACGTATTACAAGGTGTCGTATTAACAAGAGTCGAATGTATATTTTATACACTGATTGGAAGAAAGTAATCGGACACTTTCGATTTTAGACGTTTTGTCGAATATCTAGAAAAATACTAGACGAATTATTCTGAATTTTCAGGGGTGTAAAAAGGATGTTACACCTCATATATTTCAGGGAAGGTTTTCTCCCGAAGGAAAATAGGGGACCAGCAAAGAAGTGAACCAAAAAAATAATGTTTAGAATTACCCTGTAAAAAATAATGTTTGGAATCGCCCTGTAAAAAATAATGCTTGAAATGCATTGTAGCTGTAGCATATGCTTAAGAGGATTGTTTTACTTTTCTGTGTTCATTTGTATGAGAATAGCACGTATATTCATGGAGATATAAAGATTTCTTTAAAAAGGTCGAAATGTTTTTGTAAGTTTTTTGTTTATAACACGCAGAATTTTCATCCCAATGCAATGCCATTTTCAGGAAATTTGACAAACTACAGTACAGACAACACCCTGCAATCAGAATAGAAAAATATTAAATATTTGATTTAATATGAGCATTTTTACTAAATAATGTTTAACTGCGCATGCGTTACCAAATTGTCTTTTGCATAATTTATTAGCCAAATGTATAGAGCTACTCTTATAAAAAGCCCAAGTAAATATCTTGAAAATTCGAAAGATATCGTCGATATAATGAGTTTAATTTCAGCTGCTCTCAAAAATAAACAAAACGATAAGGGGTTTTCTCCAATTTTTATTTTTGGATCGGACACCAGTATCAACTTCTTCTCCTTACGCTGACATGAAAAAATATTGACTTCATATTGACTTCATATTGACTTCATATCAGCGTAAGAAGAAGAAGTTGATACTGGGGTCCGATCCAAAAATAAAAGTTTGGAGAAAGCCGCTTATTGTTTTGTTTATTTTTGAGAGCAACTGAAATTCAACTCATTCTATCGGCGATATCTTTCTCAATTTTCACGATATTTGCTTGGGCTTTTTATAAGAATAGCTCTATACATTTGGCTAATAAATTATGCAAAAGACAATTTGGTAACGCATGCGCATGCGCAGTTAAACATTATTTAGTAAAAATGCTCATATTTCATCAAATATTTAATATCTTTCTATTCTGATTGCAGGGTGTTGTCTGTACTGTAGTTTGTCAAGTTTTCTGTAAATGGCATTGCATTGGGTTAAAAATCCTGTGTGTTATAAACAAAATACTTACGAAAACATTTCGACCTTTTTAAAGAAACCCTTTATATCTCCATGAATATACATGCTATTCTCATACAAAAGAACACAGAAAAGTAAAAGAAGCCTCTTAAGCATATGCTACAGCTACAATACATTTCAAGCATTATTTTTTACGTGGTGATTCCAAACATTATTTTTTTGGTTCACTTCTTTGCTGGTCCCCTATTTGCCTTCGGAGAAAACCTTCGCTGAAATATATGAGGTGTAATATCCTTTGTACACCCCTGAAATATCAGGATAATTCGTCAAGTATTTTTCTAGATATTCGACAAAACGTCTAAAATCGAAAGTATCCGATTACTTTCTTCCAATCAGTGTATGTATGTCAGTTTTTGTATGATTGTCAGTTTACAGCTGCCTTTTCATACTTCAAACGTTCGGCTTCTCATACTTTTTATATGTCTTACTTCATTAGGTGGTTGCTTATATCATGGAAACCAGAGCCAATCAGCATTTTTAAATGTCAATTTCGTTTTTAGCATCTCAAAATTATGCAAGACCAGCCGTTTTCATGCCCGTAATTTTTACCTGTAGAACAGTGTTATTTGAATTTCACGATCAATTAAAAAAAATGATGGATTTCATGTTTTAAGCTTTATACTTGGGAATTTTATTTTTACCTTCCTCTTTCACTCTTTCATTCATTATAATAAAATTCCCTTCTTCTCTTTTAAAATCTAATTTCGGATTTCCTCGGCCTATTAAGTTTTTAAGTAATTGGAAAAAAAATTAACTAAGAAAATATGGTTAACGAGGACGTTGCTTATAAATTGCTCTTAACGAACAGTAAATTGTTCGAGTTTGATAAATGACTCGTATTTCATTCGCTGCTTAAAGTAAAATTAAAATGATGTATATCTATAGTTAGATTTAAAATAAAATCGAATTAAGGCATCTTTATTATCACTAATCAAGTGATAATTCATTTAATTAAATTTTTCACTCGCTAACCCAATTAACTTTCGTGAATGGAATCACCCGCTTGCTCGGGTACGAACATGCGATTCCAAATAACTCTCAGAAAATCGTCCATTTTGTCATACAAAGTGAATTCATATTCTAAGCTCGATGTTTATTTAAGTTTTAAATGGAAATTTTTAAAGTAAAATTGTACCACTCTGTTCCGCAAGAAACTAAGAAAACAAAGAGGCGAAAACTCAACGAATTCTAATAATTTTTATTGTCTTTCATCCTTGGCTTTTCAAGGAGGACTCTTGGTAGGTTTTTAACCTTTTTATTTTTATTTTTTACTTCTATACACGCATAATTAAAAATATAAAAATAGTCCGTTGCTTCCAGTTCTTATGTTAATTTTATGGCCAGTTAAATTTCGATGCAAATGAGATTCGTTTTATTTGCCTGTTGCTCTCTTCTAAACCAAGTAGGTGGATACGATGATGTACAACTAACTACGTGACTGAAATATTGAAAAATTGAATGAATTCGATTACATTTAATTATTTGACAAATAGGATTTATTTAATTTAAGAAGTACAAATTACCACTTGAATTCATTAAAAAAGTTCAATTCCTAAGCGTAAAATTAAAATAAAAAATGAAATTTATGGATTAAATGGTGAAGGGATACGACTTTTTTAATGATACTAAGTACTAAGTTGCTATAATAATTCTTTGAATTGTTATTCTTGTTACGTAGTCGTAATCGCCTGTTTATAGAAATCGTTGCGCAATTATTACGTGTCCGAATAGAAATGTCGATGAAATGATTTCCGATATTGACTAACGTTTAAGCTTATGAAGTTCTATTTTAAGTCATATGATTAAATGTTTTCTAATAATTCATGTATCGATTTTAAGTTTATATTAAATTTAAACGTGTTTGTGCTAAGTTTACAATGTTTAAACTGGGGTTGGTAAATTCAGTTTCAGTGATTGGGATCATCGTTATAAAATTATTGATTTTAACACAAAGTTATCAGTATCATAACCTTGACCGTTAAGGCGTTTCTATTTTTGCATATGACGATAACATTGCGTCCTAACCTTCAACACTTCACCACCGATCAGTCACATAGTGATATGACTGAACGGTACCGAAGTATTTGTTAAATTTTCTTAATACTTTTTTTGGAAGAACCAGATACTGGTAGACATTTCAGTAATTGGGAAGCACTGTTCTATACAATGTATTACAAAGTCGATGTATATAAGCTTGGTTCATAAAATGCACTGACGGATTGGTGCCAAATCGATTGTTAACGTGAATTTTGATAGGCGTGGCAGTAATAGTAAATTGCACCAACTCCCAAATTGGATAAGCTTTTCGGATTGTTGCTAGCACCCCGATAGTTAGGTGATTTTCCGCTTCCAGGCCTTGTTTTCTCGGTGGCCTCGTGTATTGTTTATTGATGCAACAAATATGTCTGCATTGTTTTTGAATGGATATAAATGAATGCTTATTTGATAATAAATAAATAAATAAATAAACACTAGAGATAACGCTCCAATAAATTGTAAACAGATTAACATAGAAGAATACGCTAGATCAGCTTCTTCTGTATTTATTTATTTACAAGATTTTATCCGCGCGCAGTTTGCGCGGTAATTAGTTTCAAATTCAATTAATATTGTTGCATAGCTCGCATATTCAAATTGTTTCGTGTGACGTACTCACGTGTTCTTATTTATAGTTTGATAGAAATTGTTGCTCAGACAATAAAGTCAGGTGACTTTTCAGTTCCGACGTGTGCTTCAAGCCACCGCCAACAATGCTTAAACTTGCAACAACAATGCAAAACTGTTTCCCTGACGAACTCGCATGTTCTCCTTTATTTATAGTTTGATTTATTTTTTATTTCTATGTTAACATTGTTCTAAACAATACTTTTGGTAGAAATTGATGTAACTGTATAAATAATGAAAAAAAAACGACACCATAGTGAGGCATTATCAAAGTAAATTCTCATTTTTAATCTTAATAACAATGTATCCACCTGCCTACACCACCAGAAATTCATAAACGATCTCGGCAGGTGCATAATTTTTGTTTTTAACCAGAGCCGCAGCGAGGGGAGGGGGCTACCCCAATCTGGGCCCTTGCATAAGGGGGCACAAAATACACTATGTACAATTTGCCGAGGGCCCAATTTTCCTTAATTACGGTACTGCTTTCAATATCTTTACTGAAATCACGAAGTCTGTCGTTCTGTTCCGGTTTTTTTTTTTTTCGAATTTTTTGATTTTGACTTCTGATTCGAATAGAATAAACGTTATAATAGGCACACATGTTTTATCTATTCGGGAACATGACTAAAATGGTGTTTAAAATTAATCATTTTGTCCTTTGACCAAATTTTTAGTTTTTGATGCTCTATCCGAATCTGAAGTCAAAATTAATATCTTTCTGAAGTAACACGCATTCTCAACTGGCTTATATCGAAAATCTAGTAATGCCGAAATGGTCATCAGATTTCATCAGTTTATAAAGAATATTCTTTATATCTAAAAAAAAAAACAATACCAATTTTGTCCACATAAAATATCGACTTTTTAACTTATTTTTAGACCAATCAGTGGTCATCATTCAGAAAGAATCTTTTTTTACTTTCTCGAAATAGAGAATGTATTATCAAAAAATTCGGCCTCGAGATTTTGAGGAATCTCGACATTTTAGAGCTCCCGAAGTCCAAAAAAACACTTGTTTTTATTTATTGTTTTTTGATTTATTTTATTCACACTTTGAAAATACAATTTTAATATAAATTCCTTAGTATAAGAATTTAAACATAAATAATAATTAGAATTTAGAATTACAATTTTTTTGATGAATTAAGGAAGCCACTTGATGAATTTGATATCTTGTTTGGCTATTCACTGTTATGCTTTAAATGAGTAGTCTTCTAATAGATGTGCAAGGTGTAAATGGAGAATCTGTCAATAAATAGAAGACTATTCTACGGAAATACTCTTTATAAACATACCAGTTAATTGCCAATTAACTAGAAAATTCATCAAGTGATTTTTAAGTCTGCATTCTAATTATTATATTAATATATTCCTACCAAGGAGCTTGTATTAAGATTGCATCTCCTAATTATTAAATTATATCTCTATTTGAAGATATTAATATCCATAATTTCTTTTTAGTATTTCTAGTCTTCTTTATATCTGATTTGTATTTTTCTTCTTGATTGGTACTACTAATAATAATGCAAGTTCTTTTGAAAAATGGTATACAGTCATGATAACATACGTTGTGATAAATTCGTACTCATAAATTTTAAATTTCTTTTTAGAGAATATTTGAAAAAACTTCAAAAACTTCATGATGTTGAGAATTATGACGTTTCGAGGCAAAAAATTGAAATTCACCTGAATTCTCGATTATTCAGTTCTTCTATCGTTATTTTTCTCATTGTCGATTCATCCAAATAAAAAGAGGCAAAAAATCAACTGAAAACGCTTCATGTTGATTCACTCATTAAGCTTTTCGATTGTAATTACAATCTCCTTCAGGTAGCTAAATTATTCCAGCCCATCTCGTTATATTGAAGAATTCTGATAATAACATGAAAAAATAAATAAATAAATAAATAAATAAATAAATAAAATTTGATTTGAAAGTCCAAATGTCTAAATTAATTTTGAGCAGAATCTTACCCGAGTAAGTCTTTAGTTAAGTCATATTATTTCAATTCAAAAAACTTGGTTACGTCGTTTTTTTGTTGTTTTTTTTCCCCTTCCCCTCGCCATTTTATTAGATTTCTTCAATATAACGAGATGGACAGTTTTTCTCACCTGAAAAAGATTGTAATTGCATTCGAAAAGCTTAATGAACGAACGAACATGAAGTATTTTAGTTTATATTTTAGGTCTTTTTTTTATTTGGCTGAATCGATAATGAGGAAAATAACGATGAAAACGATGAATAATCGAGAATTCAGGTTAATTACAAATTTTTGCTGTAATACTCAGCATCATGAAGTTTTTGTTGTGTGAAAAGAAATTTAAAATGATTATTGTATAAAATACCTTAGTGTCACACAATGCGGGTAATATATTTATATAATATATAATAAGAAAATAAGAATTTAGAATCTTAAATATATTATCTCACAAGGTTGGATGGGTGGATATCTTATTTCGTTTTTTAATAAATTAGTCTACAACTTTTTTTTTCCTTTAAATTTTTTTAAAACAGTTTTTCCTGCGTCGTCGTTCGCGTGCGTGTGTTTATACATAGATATTCAGAAGAGAAACCAGTTGGGACGAGAAGAGGGGAGTATGTATTGCTGCTTCAAGGCCCCGGCCGAGAGGATTGAGTGGGAAGAGCGGGGCGGCTGGACGCGTTTTTCCGTCACCGTTCGGGAAAAACAGTTGATCGACCCTGGTCTCCCGTAGGTGGTCCTTGGGTGACGTCAGAAGGCCCTTAGACCCGCGCGTGGGCGGCGCGTGATAGAGGTGACCGACCGTGGCCGGGTGTGGTTGGACAAAAATCAAATCGGCGAGCCTTCTTCTCTTCCTTTCTTCTCTCTTCTTCTCCTCACTTGTTTTTTATTGCCCTCCTCCAGCCCAGAGAGTAATTAGCGAATTGGATTGGGAGTCGTCAATAATGGTTTTTTGAGAAAAATAAATAAATAAAATAATTATTGCGTTAAAAGAAAATGGGCAGCCTTATGAAAGTGTGGTTTTACGTGCAAAGCATGAACAGTCAGAAGGAGTTGCCTGCCTCTGAGTATTCAATGAACTTAGATAAGATTTCGTCTCGTATGCAAATGAGGTGTGACGGCGGGGCAACCCGTGCGACCCACGTGCGAGTGACGACGCCGGGGCCAGTACCTGCGATGTTGTGCCGAGGGTCGAGGCTTTTTTAGGGGGCAGGGGCGGCCTGGGGGTCGAAAGGGCGTCACCGTCGCCTCATTTGGGTTCGGCCCTCGGTCCTCCATCGAAATTGGAACCGATTGCGGCGATCGATGGGCTCGAAATGGCCGCTCTTGCTACCATCTGGAAGAAGCCCCATCTCACCACGCCACCAGTGAAATTTAACGGTCTACTAAACCGAAAGAGATGTTGGCTTGCTGGGATTTTTTTTTTTTTCTCTTCTGAATCTTCTTCTTCTTCTGCCTTCTGGCAGTTTTAGGCTTTCTTTTCTCTCGCTCCCTCTTTCTGTTAAATTAAATTAATCTTCTTTTGCGACATAACTGTATGAAAGTGTTCTCTCCTTGACAGTGTTGAGCAATTACGAGCGGGAAGGATTATTATTCTTATTATTATTATTATTATTATTATTATTATTATTATTATACATTGTGTCCCGAAAATTTAGGTAAACATGAAAAGTGCAAATATTTTCATTATAAATCAAAGAAAGTAATCTACAGTATTTCATTGAAAATATTTTTATTTATGCATGTACCATGTATTACAAAACTAACATGTTACCAACTAAATTATTTGTTGAATAAATAATTTTAAATAGAAATAAAAACTCTTAAACCACAAGGAAAATAGAAAGAAAAATACAACCTCTTATTTTCGTTGTGGTTTAGTTTTTATTTCTATTTAATCATCACAATCCACATTCCTTTTTGTTCTGGTTATTTTCCTTTTTGTATCAGTTTTAATTTTGTGGAGTGTTATTTTTCTTATTACCTCTTCAGATCTTTACTGTTGCATATTGGGCAATTGTCCGGAATTTAGTTTACAAATAATTTTACATAAATAGTTCCAAAATTTAGGTAATATGTGAAAAAATAATTTTCACACCTTATTTTCATAATGGAACTGTCCAATACTTTGAAATATTTACAAGCCATTCTCATTATCTACAAGACATAACCAATTGCTGTTTTCAAGATGCCCAAGCAAAAACAATATTCTGCTTGGAAATTAGAAGCACGAGGTCAATCAGTATTTAAAATTACAATGAAGTGCACTTAGAATTTATTAACTCTTTCTCAAAGATCCATCATGCACACCAAAACCTAGAGTCATTTCTTGTAGTGATGATAACATGATTGCTCGACTTGCTAGCCAACAAAACAGATCTGTTCGAGAAATTCAACTTGAATCAAATATCTAAAAAAGAATACTATTTACAGGCGACTAGCAAGTAATCCAACTATTTATGTGACTACAATGAAGGGAAAAAATTCTTCTAACAGACAAAAACCAGAGTGCCAAGCTTGACTAGGCCAGAAAGCACATAAGCTGGCATGATGAATGGATCCAGGTGTTGTTTAGTGATGAAAAAAAGTTCAAGCTCGACGCACTTGATGGATAGAAACATTATTGGCATGATTTGAAGAAAAAAGTGAATTCTACAGCAATCAGCAAGGTTGAAGATCATTGATGCTTTGGCTTTAATGGTGCATCTAAAATTGTCAAAATTTCTAGTTGCCATAGATCTGAGAACTATTAGCAGGTTCTAAAAGACAACCTCCTTTCATATACAGGGTGATTCAGAAAGATAGGTCAAGAATGAAATACCATGTAGCGGGGAACAAAATTTTTCATATAAACATAGGTCCGGAAATGCATCCTTGCAGAGATAATGCAACTTGTACGAGGTGTTCAAAATGCCGACCCTGAGCCTCGATGCAGGTGTTTAGTCTGCAATGCAAGTGTTTGAAACGCCCGGCGATGTGAGTGATTACGGTCTGGAAAACGCTGTTGGTAAATCCTTTCCGCTTAAGTAGCAATGCCCGCCAGCTCCGCATTAGTCAAGCGATCCATTGTACGACAATGGAGTTACATGTTTCGTTTCCTCTCTTTTAAAGGAGAGAACACGAACAATTTACATGTTTAGATCCTAATTTACATGGACCCTACTATTGCCGTCCGGGTAACGCACATCCATTCCTACCTCGTACAAGTTGCATTATCTCTGTAAGGATGCATATCTCTGTAAGGATTCATACAGTTTCTAGCGGGTGGGGGAAAATATTGTTCCCCTCTACAAACTGTACATATTTCATTCTTGATCTACCTTTCTGAATCACCCTGTATATACAAGAATAATTACCTAAACCTGTGAATGACATGACAACTAAACCAAGAAAGAATAACAAACTGCTTTTCCACGAAAAACTTTAATCTGCATGTATGTACATTTCTGTCGCTATGCAGCCTTCTCTCAGCATGATTGATTTGCAACAAACTTACATCGATATTTATAAGTATATAAGCCAGTGGGAGAAATTGTAAAAGAAAACGGAATAAGGTAAGGGCTAATGAGAGAATTTCCGGTATTATTTAATAAACTTCAAGAAAGTTGACCAATCCGAGAGGTCCATGGGACCTCGATCAGAGTTCAGGAGTTCACCAATCCGTTTCTTGCTAATTTCCAGGATTTCCAGGAAGTTGAGGTGCCTCCAAAATACGATAGTTATCCAAGTTTTGTAGCGTGGCCAGTCGTTAGGATGTGCTGGGCGAAACTCGAACTTTCAGGTCTCTGGTTTCTGATGTGCTGGTAGAAATCCTCCTTCGTGATTGGCCAATGTACACGGTAGGGCATATGACACCCTTCAATTTGTAAATACCCGAGCTGTGTTCATGTGGAATCCTGTCTTTTTGGGATCCCAGTAGTCTTTTCTGTATTTCTGTTTTCTTTTACAATTTCTCCCATTGGCTTATATACTGTAAAATATCGATATAAGTTTATTGCAAATCAGTCATGCTGAAAGGTCGGGTAGCGACCGAAATGTACACACATGCGGATTAGCGGTTTGTTATTCTCTCTCTTGGTTTAGTTAACCTCTTTCCAATTGCGGAAGTATTGGGTGGACCATCTTGGATTTTTCAACATGACAATGCTTCAAACTGCTTAGCGACCATAATATCAGTTATAAAATAGCCATCGTGAAGTCCGGATCTTAAACCTATAGAAAATTTGAGGCATCCTGGCTTGAAAAGTGCATGCCAACAAAAGCCACTTTTTCATCTGTGAAAGAGTTGAAAAAAGTCGACATTGATTATTGGCTAAAAATTTCACCAGAAATGTTTCAAAACCTTATTAATTCAATGCCAAATCATATATTTGCAAATTTATTCAATCAAATAGAAACGCAATAAATTATTGAATATTGCCTAAACTTATGTGACAACTTATGAATATTGTTAACGTAATAAATACAGTTCCTTAAAAATGGCTATTTTTAAATTCGGATGCGTTTATTGATATATAAATAAACAAATTATAAATGAAATGTATTTGCGTTTTTAATTAATCTGAAAATATTCGTCATTTTCATGTTTATTTAATTTTTTGGGACACACTGAAATAATTCAAATAAAAATTTCTAAATTTAAGTTTTCAATTTCAGTCTGACGAAATTTCAGTAGAAAAGAAAGCTGTAAGCAATCCTCAACACTTATAGAACTAAACCAATAAAGGTGTAGTAGTATCGCCATTTACCACGAAAAGTGGTGGTTATCGCGTAGCGCATTTCTCGTCTAGCGCTGTCAAGAAGGCCCCTGAGGCCATAGGAAAGCCGTCTTTTACTTTGTAGTTTATTGTCATCGTATGCAGCCGAGACTGTGATTCACCATTAATATAAAAGCTTGCGAAGATAATATATTACGGAACATTAGATCGTAATTTTTCAAACCCCATGCGTGTTTGTAGAGAATAAAACCCAAAACACGACTATTCTAATGGCGGCGACGAGGGTGAACTTGAAAGGAGAGAGTAAATTGGAGTGACCGTTGCGATCAACTTTTGAATGAGAGAATCGTGATGTCGTTCTCTTTTTTTTTTTACTAACTGTCGATCAAACATGCCTTTGGTATTCATACTCACGAAGTGAAAGAAAATTACTTGATGAGACAATGAAAGAAAAGTCGACACATCATAGCAAATTTGTCATTATTTGAATTTTTGGATAAGTTTCACGTAGCAAAATTCTTTTAGATCAACTCAATATATCATCTATTAAAAAAATAAAAATTTGGATTTTTGTTACGGTTCAAAGTAAACATCGAAATCATCGGAAGTAGGAATTTAGGAAGTGCGACTCTCCTTGTTCTTTAACACGAGTATGCTACCTTAAAAATCTCTCGCAAGAGTATTTTGACAGATATCAAGAATAAAATAATAAAGAAAAACTCTGGAATTGAATGAATTAAACCCTGGTCCCGGTCAGAATGAACTGAAATCGTAATGCGCATGCGTAATTTTACCATTTCATCGTGTCGCTCCAACTCACCATAAGAAATAAATAGTTTCTCTTCGGATATTTTTTTTTTTTATTAAAAAACCATGAAATACTACTTAAAAGCTATTCAAAAGCAACTGTTATATTTGTAACAGGCTCGGATTCTTTTTGAAAATACAATGCGTTGAAATTGTTATTTCGCAACTGAATCCTAAATCGTAGAGGTGCTAATTCGGTGACAGCAGCCTTCTCTTCAGGAATTAATATTCAGTATGTTTCTGGGTTGTTGTTTTTTACTAAAATTTGTTGTCCATTTTTCCATTAGTGGGAAGTTTCAAATACAAGGAACCAAGCAGATGCCTTAGAATAGTTTCAGTTTCTTTTCAACGCGGATTGATGCCAGCTTGAGAAATAGCGGGACCAGACTATAGATTAAAGCGAAAAACCTGTACTCCACAAAGACTAATAGAAAAGAAACTACCAGAAACGTATTTTGAAACTCCATTCTCAGCGACCAAAGACAAAAAAGGGACTAGAAAGCTCTTCCTTTTGTCTTCGAAACATACTGTATATCTGGTATTTCTTTTCTAATTAGTATCTTTGTGAATTACAAGTTTTTGCTTTCTTTAGAGATAATAGCAGGCTGAATGAAAACGCAGACGCCATTGGGGTTACAATGGTATAGTCTTTGAGTGTAAGATTAAAATTCGAACTTATGAGTGGTAATATCTGAATGATTTTCGTTTAATTTTTAGTTGCTATGATAGATGTCTATGGCGAACTGCTGTACAGAATCACCGGAAGCAGTTGATTTCTCTTCAACAAAGACGCAGCGCCAAAAACGTAAGCAACTTTCTTATATTTTATACACTCTATTCAGACAATACAGTTCCTCCAAGTATATCTAATATAATTTAAATATTCAAGATGATGAGTCTAAAAAATGTCCAGAGATGTTTACAAGCTTTCCAATTGATATCTTACATATTCTGGATATTACATTTTGAATTTGGATATTATGACAGGATTATAACATTATTTCAATATCCATGGTGTATAGCTATCCTAACGAACATTTTTTTTTATTATTTTAATGAGTAAATATCCATTTAACAGATTCAAAATCGTTTTTTACTTGAATTTTCAATAGAATTATTAAGCAAAAGATTAGTTAGTCAAGCTTGAGGAATTTAAATTAGATTTTGAGAGGCAAAGTGGGCGCACTAATTTCGAACAATGCAGACTTTTAAACTAAAATAATCTTCAATTCATTCTTTAATGATACTTGAGAAACTGTTCATTTCGAATAGACACTACTTAATAGTGAAAATGAAAATAGCTGTAGGGATCTCTTGTGGTAACTTTAAGATCTAATTCGAATAATACTAGAATTTCTAAATATGTTTTTTGACTGTAATAATTTTAAACTTTGGATACGGAAAGCATATCCAGCGGTACGGGGAATAGTAGATTAATAAATTTATGCATCGTAATCTTATTTCTTTTCTGAATGGAACGGGGATACAGAAGATTAGCCATAGGAATACAGGATCGCTGAAACACTGATATAGATGTGCCAGTGATTATGACAGATCTAACTCACAAATTTTTCGTTTCGAGATATTTACACTTTTGCGTTTGGATTAGCATTGAATTACATGTATATTTTATATCAGAAATACAGAACCACCTGTTTACAAACTAGACTTTACAATATTATAATCCATTTAAATACAATGTAAAAGAAGTGATAAGCTCTATTTTGTTCGTATCTTGACTTAGGCCACTGCCATAATCACCAGCACAAATGATAAATTAGTCATTTGTATAGCCCACACTTTGGAAAGCAAAGCCAAACTTTCGTCACGGTAAAAAAGCGCGACTTAGGTAATCAGCTAAATTCGTAAAATTAATTTGAAATAGTGCTATATTTAGTGAAAAATCTACATTTCAACATATCTGAAGGTTTCCCGCCAGTTCATTTTTTTTTTTGAAAAATCTTGAGATAAGCCGAATTCTTTAAAAATCGAAATTCACATCCGATGGTGTGATTAGTAATTTTTACTTCAGGATTTTGCAGGGCTTTTAAGTAAAGCACTTTCTCAAAAATCTATAGCTTCTAAAATTTCAATTATCCATTTTTTACTTTATATTGGTTAAAAACTCACCAAGGCTATAGGTCTAATCATGATTTTTCTTTGAAGTCATTTGCATTCTAGACACTTTAATGTTCAGACATTTCTAAATCTCTCTTTAATTAGAATAAAATTTAAAAAGCGAATTTCTGATCTCTATCTCTATCCATTTCCCCTCGGCTTTATCAATGCTTAATTGCCACCATGTTATAATCTAAAGATCGAATCATTATAAATTACAACCCGGAAATTTCCATAGATACACTTAGATACACTTTCAAACTGTATAAATAAAAAAAAAATGTTAAAGCAGATCATAAAAATTTTTTATTAACATTTTCCCCTCCCTAACCGGATATTTCTAGTAAAACCGAAGCCCTGAGATTTGTAGGCTATTAAAACCCGGAGTCTTCTGGCCAAAACCGGAGAGGTAGGGATTCTGATTAAGAGCTGGATACTAAATTTTCATTAATTCTTTGATGGTACTTCTTGGTACCATTACGAATTTACCCTCAAACACTGCCCTGGCGCATTGTTTCTCTGATGCTTGTAGGAAATTTCATTTCTGAAGATAGTAAAACAGACCTCTATCCAAGATATGTTATGATTATCACATAATTGTCTTCAGATGGATTTAGAAGACCGTTTATGAGAGAATGAGTTAACATGTGCCTAGAGCATTGGTAAATAATCTTATGTACACAAAACGCATCATAGGAAAAGATTTCTTGTGCACTTCAATATCAAGGTGATTTTATTGTACGTATATAATATTGTGTATATCAAATTTTTTTCTAAAAAGTTTTCATAAATTGTTCTTTTATACTCAAATGGTTAAAGAAAACTACAGATATACTGCTTTCTTTGTACGTGAATGGTAATATTCCAAACCCATAAGATGAGGGCATATTCCAAAATCGTGCCCATCATATTCATCAGATATGACCCTTTGAGTTTTATTATGAGAGGTGGGTATGGCAAGAAGAAAATGTTGAATTCACTAATTCCTTATAATGAAACTTTGAAGGCAAGGCTAAGAAATATTGAACAGATGTTTGAGTAGCCTACAAACACCTGGCGAGAAATTGCGTGTCGCTTAGATCAAACGGAACACACGTTCAAGTGCACGACTCAAATCTTACGAGTTGAAGTAAAATTTGCAAAGAACACATGTCTGCTCTTAGTTTTTGCGTGATAAATGATTGAAACCAGTGAAGGCTTTATGTTTACCCTGTAAACGAGGGTTGTTTCATGCTTATGGTTGTAGGTCTACTGGAACCCATTTCTCCACCACCTGGTGAGCTCTATGTGATGGACCTTTCTTCTAGCAATCGCTCGACTTGTTAGTTTCCACTGTAAATGGCTTCTTCGGAAAACACCGAGATCGATTCTGTTCTATTCTCTTGACAGGCTTTCCATAACTAGAAAGTGTTCTCGGACGTTTTACATGAGGATCTCTTTTAAGAGACCGAATCCACAAAAATCCATGGCAGAGGCATCGGGTGATTTGACAGGAATGTCTGAGACTTGTTTCCTGGTTGGATGCTTCGTCTGTTAGATGTATACCCTATACCAAAAGCGTTTTCACTTAGGTGAATGATGTTCGGCATGCTTGCAATAATTAAACCAGTGAAATTAATCGTTTCAGGCAAGAAGTCAAGTTAGAATGACGTCGGACTCGACTTCTTGCCTGCACCGATTAATTTTGGAATAAGGTGTACATGTCCTTCGTCCTAAGGCCAAATAATTGTGGATATAGTTATGATATATGCGTTCCAAGACATTTTCCTGAGAGCAATTATCTTTGCTTTAGTTCTCACCTTTTTGGTAGTCAGACATCCATTTTAGCTGTACCCAGCAACCACTTCGAATCCTTTCGGAAAACTCTCTTTGCATTGATGCATCCAGTCAGATCGAGTCGTATCACCCTGTTGTCGATAAAATTTTGTCAGTGTCGTGCCATCTCTCGAAGACCCAATCCTCATCCTCAAAGTGACTATTTCTTCCATTTGTCGCCTGCCAAATAGCGTTCATACAATTTTCTGCTGTTCATTCGCCTCTCTGCAGAAAATGGTAACAAAGCGTCAACTCGGGCCTTATGAAGGTGTTCTAATTTCAAATCTTGATGAATAATATGGTTTACCAATGCAACAGTGGTTCCAATCTTGCTTGGAATGACCAGTTGTGTTGATGGATTTTCCTTAAAGATTTTCCTCTTCATTGTTCCAATGTTAGCCTTAGTACGGGAAGAAATGGGCTACGCTTTTCGTTGATTCTTTGGATCCATTTGTCTTCTAAGTTTGATAATTTTTGTTATACAACTCTTGGAAATAATGAAACCTTTTCCCTTAACTATAATTCTGGAATAAGAGTAAACAGCGTCGGAAAGGGTACGACGTAGCCCTCCCAGAACGATTCAGTTTTTGAGGGCATTTTGGCAGCAAACTTGAAAATGAAGAACGGAACGATAAGTTCGATTATTACGAACTCTCGTGGCGCGTGGATTTCAAACCCGTGCAACGACATGTTAACAATCATTACTATAAACATGAAACAACCCTCCATAGATTGTCACAGGTTTATGGTTTATAGGAAAATGCATTGATGCGGAAGCGGGCTCAATATAGTTTGCTCGAAAAACACGTCAAATAAATTTATTTTTTGAAGAAGAATTATTTAAACATGTCAAACACATTAAAAAAATGTTTTGTCTGAAGCTTTAATCGAAATTTTCTAGCTTGCGCTTCTCCGAACCCTAGAAACTCATTTTTCTCTTCTTCTGTCTTCAATTGATCTCCTTCGTTTTGATTAGCTTCATTTATGTTTAGGGAAAAAAAACTATTTATTTTATTTTTTTTCTTTCATTTTCTTGGTTTGATGGGGTCAACAAGAAGGTTCCATCTTGTCGCAAATGAAAATGTTCACACCTGGACAGTGCCACTAAATTATTTAATTTTTTTAAGAAGGAAGCATTACTGAGTTTTTATTTTCCCTTTTTGTCACCATTGAATGTGTGTCGAGGATTTCTACGACAGCAGTGAGTGTGAAAGAGAGAGAGAGAGAGAGAGAGAGAGAGAGAGAGAGAGGGGGCGAGAAAGGTCGGCGGAGGGCAAGTGAGTAGAGACAGAGTAGGTAGGGGTAGGAGCATTGTAAGAGATAAAGGAGAGAAGAGTAACCATTTCCCTTGCTTTATTCCTCTTTTATGTAATAAGTATTAATAATTCATGGGCAAAAATTTGTAAACTTGAAAGAGAAAAAAAATGGCTGCAACCTCTATAATTATATGCTAATGAATAAAAAGCAAGCGAGCTTTTTTTTTTTTTTTTTTTTTGTTTTGGGTTTTTTTAATAATTTTTTTTCAGAAAGTAACTTAAAAGTAAGATGGCGCTAGTAAAATCTTATTTGTATTAAAAGATATAAAGATAAATTTAAATCAATATGACAATGTATTTCTTATTATAATAAAATTTTTTATAAATAAACCTTTATGGATACTGTTAATTTTCATTTAATTATTCTATTTATTTATACAATTTTAACACATTTTAATTACTCATATTTCTCCCGACGCGTTTCGATGTTACATTATTTTCAAAGTATCATTGCAAGGCATATTAAAGTAAAATTTAAAATGTTACCATACAATTTATTAAATTTCCAAATCATGAACGAAATAGACATATTATTATAAAAAATATTAATTAGCAAACAACCATTTGAAATTATTAAAAATCTAAAAATAATAATAATAATAATAATAATAATAATGTTATCATGAAACAATTGTCAACAAAAAATGTATAAATCGTCACAGTTAAAGCAATATTGTTGTAACATTTAAAGTTTTATTGATGAAAATAAATTAGGTAACTGCTCTAACCAGCCCAAAGGACCTGCAATCCTTTCATATCCGCAGTGGTTCAATTGGTTAGTGCGTCAGCTGAAGGTTCCTGGTTCGAGTCCAGGCTGTGGAATTTTCTTTCCTATTTTCATCAATAATTTAAACATCTGCGATATGGCGTGTAATAAATCCTCATTGAATATTCTTGAGTTATTTTATTTTATTTTATTTTATGTTAATACCTTAAAAATGATGTAACATCGAAACTTTGGGAGAATTATGTGTAATAAATATATGTTAAAAGGTATAAATAAATAGAATAATAATTTAAAATAGGTGGATTTCTCCTTAAATATAAATGTATTAAATAAATTATAATAATTATCAAAATCCTTATAAAACACAACTAATTGTATGATGATTCTGACCCTAAGGAAAAGTGTTGAATGACCAAAATCAAGTTGCTCCATCAGTTTGTTGCATCTGTAAATCTACTGTGAACGTTCCAGCATTAACGCCAGATCATCTGTGACTTACTAAGGATTTTCAATGATTATTTAAATTTATTTTTAAAAATTAAGTTTAAGTAATAAAATTAAAGAGTTTTTCAAGTTTTTATTCACTTTTGAGAGCGAGTTTTTCTTGTCATTCTTTAACATGATGAAAACGGAAATCAATTGTAATTTTAAATAGAAATCCAACCATATTTTCAAAAATAAAATTTTGTGTTCTTATTGGTTAATTGTTACTACAGAGTGATCATTATATCACCAAATCCCTCGTTGTTGATGTATTCAATCATGTGCTTAATAGGAAAAAAGATACAGATAACATTAACAATATTGCCTTCTAAGATTACTGTCAAATGAGATAAATCTCTGTAATTGCTTTCTTTATTATTATTATGTATCTTTTTGATGTCTGTTTTTGCTAATTCACCTTGCATATTTTGGATGACCTCTTGGGTCCATCAAGGCACACTTCTTACCTTCCTAAATGCACTTGAGATAGGGGGGGGGGGGAGCTTTGTAGAAACGCTGCTTCCATTCCTCCAGTGTTTTAGTGTCGATGTGTCTGTTTTCTATAATGATCATCAAAAAGTTTTATGAAATAAATCTTTGTGGACAAGAAGTTACGTCTATTTTTATAGAGAAATCCAGAAATATCTCATTTAATTCAGAATACCATCTTCTAATTTTTTTTTCTTTTTTCTTTTTTTTTTTTTATTTCTTGATGAAGGTGGGCAATAAAGCGAAACCGGTTGGTGTTCAACTAAAATGTGTTCAACATTCACTCTTTTATTGATTTTTCTGAAAACTTAAAATTAAGAATTGAATCGTAGGAAGAACGCTACTAAGTAACAACTGCGTAGTTTCTTCTTTGAAACTCAACATTTGCATGATCATAACAATACTTAACTTCAGGAGTTGATTTTGTTAGAGAAAAAGTGGAATTATTCTAATTATTATTAATAATTTATTATAAATATATATAAAGTTTTAATAAGTTTAGGAAGCGCAAAATGAGAGTGAACGCGCTTTGCGTTATGTTGAAGCATGTCGACGCGAAGTATCGAATTGAGAGGAGAAAAGAGAAGCAAAGAAAACGAGAAAATTTTTCAGGTAGCCAATGGCAAGACTCTTCATTCCGTTGACTAGGCGGATTAATATCCAATCAGAATGTGTGAAATATGCCGTGCTCGGTAAACCGAAACGCCACGTGGAGCCCTGGGGCCACAACAAAAGCATTTGCCGCAGAGGAAAAGTAGAGGGGAGGAAAAAAGCGTCGGAATTGTTGACAAACAAAAAAGTTGCAGAAAGAGAGAGCGAGCCCGGTAGCAGCCAATCAGGGAGAGCGAGAACGTCGTCGTTCGTTGGCGCCACCCTGCGACGGAGTGAGCAAAACACGAAGGCGTTCTTCAAGGTCCCCAGAAGGGGAGTGGCTCTCCGAAGCGCCACTTGATTGAAGAGTTATTATCTCTCATTGTTCAAACGGGAAGAAGAAAAACTCGTCATCCACAAACAAAGGGTGAATATACTTAGAGCGGTGATGTCAGCGCCGGCTCCTGCTGCTTGTTGTTGTTGTTGTTTTTGTCAGTCGAGTGCGCATGCGCCGACAACGCCTTCCTTTGGAATGAGAAGACGCGGTCCGGCCATCTGTCGATCGGAACGGCCGGATAAGCGATTGCGACGTCGTCGCCAAGTTGGCTTTGTCAATCAGCCGAATGGAAAAAGTAGGAAAAAACGATTGGCAACTGAGTTTTGAAGAAAAAATAAATGATAAGCGTCAATTGAGCCTTTTAAAATAAAGCTTTTTTGAAAAAAAAAAACAAATAATTTTCCCCGCCAAATTTGTTTTCTCTACTATTTCGTATTCGTCATGAACTATTTCGTAGTCGTGATTTCACGTTCATAGGTATAACTGTGACGGCTACTTTTTGATATAAGTGACTTTTACCTGTGAACGTGAACTCAAGGCTTGTTTCTTTAGTCAAACTGTTCTATAAATTTTTAACTTATTTCAATTTTGGAAATGAAAGGTGTAATTTCTTAATGAATTTCACATGCAAAATTCACATATTAAATGATATTTGTCAATTGGCTCTAGTTTTCATGCAAACGGAAAGTTCACGTTTTTCAACATAATGCTCCAAAACATAATACAGGATGGATACAAAAATGAGCCCCCACCCCCTTTTATTTTCGTAACCGAAGCAGAAATGTCAATTTTGATGAATCCAGTGAATAGGAAGTTGTGGGGACCTATCCCATGGTGCACTTTCGTAAGCCCAAATATGCAAATTAGGACACATTCAAATCTTATCTTCAAAACCGTAACAGATACACGAAAAATTCCAATTGAAGACTTATTTAGCATGGAATTCCGAACAAAACAAAAAAAAATTTCCAAAATCCGATGAACGGATCACCAACAATCAAAAGTTGAATTTATTAGTTACCTTCCTATGCACTTCACAAAGTTCAACATGCAAATCAAGAAATTACTAAAAATTACCATAATAACATTCACTTTCATGAGAAAAAGCAAATAAAACGATGTGTCAGCATACATAAGACAGAACAATTCCAGGATGGCAAGCTACACTGTGGGTGATTGTATTTACAAATATTTGTGAATGTTGGTGATCCGTTCATCGGATTTTGGAATTTTTTTGTGTGCTAAAAACGAAAATGACATTTAAAAACTGTGATTGGTTCTAGTTTCCATGATAAAAGCAAATTTTCCATGCTTGCAGACTACTGCTGGACACTTTCCTTAATACAAGAGAAAAGCCAAGAGTAATTTAAAACGAAGACACAAACGAAGACAAAACTAGGGAGAAATTTAAACTTTTAAACATATACACAACATATTATTCCATGTATACACTATTGCCATTATCATTTAGCTCTAATTTGCGGAAAGAGATACATCTTTATACAGGGTGGATACAAAAATGAGCCCCTCCCCTTTATTTTCGTAACCGAAGCAAATATGTCAATTTTGATGAATCCAATGAATAGGAAGTTGTGGGTGACCTATCCCATGGTGCACTTTTCATCATCCCAAATATGCTTATTAGGACATATTCAAATCCTATCTTAAAATATTACAGATACACGAAAATTCCAATTGAAGACTTGTTCAGCATGGTATTCCGAACAAAACAAAAAATTTTTTTTTTCCAAAATCCGATGAACGGATCACCAACAATCACCGTTCGACAAAGTGAACCAAAAAATAATGTTTGAGATCATCCTGTAAAAAATAATGCTTGAAATGCGTTGTAACTGTACCATATGATTAAGAAGCTTCTTTTACTTATGTGTTCATTTGTATGATGTTGAATTTATTACTTACCTCCCTATGCACTTGACAAAGATCAATTGTTAAGATCAGTGTTTTCATGCCCGCAACTTTTTACCTGTTAGCAAATAGCGAAGTAATCATTCTCTGATTAGCACAACCAGGAGTTTATTAAATAGTATATATTCTATAACGATGATTTGCAAATAATAGACAGTATATTCACTTTCCTTTAAAAAATAAATTACTCGTTTACTTGTAAACTACCCTCCGTCCACTCGCTAAGAAATTTGTACTCCATAAGTTTGTGCATAATAAACATTATAATTCTTGGAAAATAATCAATTATGATCCCTTTGTTTATTATTCATACAATTTAGCGAACAAGTCTTACTGATAAAACGTCAATAATAACTGTGAAAATAACTCTGAAAAATCACTGGTAGCAGTTCGAAAATTTGAGAGTAGCAGCGATTATCTGTGAAATATCAAAATCAGTGGAGAAAAAAAAAAATCACTTGTAGTGAAATCACGCTCAACACTTTTCGTATGCTTTTCTGCCGCCATGTTTTTCTAAAACTGGACATCAGAATGCTATCTGATTGAGTGAAAGCAATTAAAAGTTCTAATAACAAATCGATTTTAGAGACAAATTTCTCTCCGTCCTTTACATTAGTGTTTAAGGAAACTGCAAATCTTTCCCAATACAATTTTCATTAGCTCTTAATGAGCGGCATCCTGCATCTTTGACAAAGTTCAGAAGCTAATTAATTAAAAAATCTCAGTTTCCTTCGAGTTCGTTAATGATGAATGACGACTAATCATTCGCCATTAGAGTGAGCGCGAATATAAAACGACCAGGGGAAAACCTCTCATTTTCTCTTTTTTTCTTTCTATCACCTCTTTCTGCAATAACTTTGCTTGCGGAAAACTCAAGGTTGCTTCATTCAGTTTGACTTCATTCAAGAAAAAATTACCTACTCAAGGGGGGAAAAACAATGAGCAAAAAAGAGGAATAAATTGTCCTTCACGCAAACTTAAAAAAAAACTAAATAAGAAGTTTTTCTTATGAAAAGCGTAAAAGAAATGCTAAATAGTTAAACTGAAATTAAGTTTTTCTTTGAGTGGGCTTCGTCTTGTGTAAAGATACTGCTAAGAGATGGCGCCACTTTAACTCCATTGAAGAAATGAAAATGAAAATAAAAACGTGCTCGAAGTTAATCTTATTTTTAAAAATTTTTTAAAGTAAATTTTAATTCACAAACTGTTTTTTTTTTTGCTTTCCGAGAAAATAATAATGAAAAATATAAAGAAAAAAAAATGTCCACTGCCGAAACCCGGGATCGAACCAGGGACCTTTAGATCTTCAGTCTAACGCTCTCCCAACTGAGCTATTTCGGCTACGGTTGTATAATGGTTCTAGAAGAGATGAACTCGATATAACGAAAGAGCTTCACAGTTGTGGCACAGATGAAAGAGACATGTCTGAAGTTGCTATTTCCACAGAAATGGAAAATCACGAGGAATCCTAAAAATGAGGGGGGGGGCCTCCAAAAACTCAGTTCCCCTATTTAATTTTGAGGTTAATTCATGCAAATTAGAGAAGCGCGTTATACCGTCATATGGCTCTTGGCAAATTTGAATTTGGGGCCCCGGACACAGTAGTACGAACGCAGATATTGCATTATCCCTATCGGCGTTTGGGGGGGGGGGGGGGCAAAAATGTTCATTTTAAACAAAACATTCCAGTATAAAGAACAATATTAAAATATATATAATATAATTTATAACATTCTAGTATATATAATAAAATTTATATACATTATGATCAAAAGTTTCCGGACACTTTATTTTGCAACTTAACCATGATTGCACGAAAATTAATTTGACGTTGATCCTGTCTTTACTCTCTGAGGAAGACTTTCCACCAGATTTTGGTAAATATCTTCAGGAACTTTGTTCCATGTTTCCCGAAGGGTGTTGAAAAGTTCAGTCACACATGCTGGGCAAAATGAGTTATCCCATAGTTGACGCTCCAATTCATTCGTGGGATTTACACTGAAGTGTCAAAAGTCATGGAATACCTCTACACTATTGTGTAGGACCTTCCTTTTGCCCTGCGAAGTACAGCAACTCGACATGGTTTGGACTCTACCATCAGGAGTCCTCTGAAGGAGGCCTGAGATACATTCTTCCGGGGCCTATGGAGCTCATATTGGGCCTACAAAGGGGAAAATTTAAAAATAAAATTTTACAAAACCAAATTTTTAAAAAGAAAAACAATATCAGATTTATACATCACACATTATACAGCACTTCCAACACGATTCGGATCAAGTTTCTTTTCTGCAGAGAGGCCCGCAGCTAAGCTACTGCACCGGGGCCCTATTATGCTCTCGGCGACCCTGCTCTGAAGAGATGCTGAGCCAATCAGTCTCGAGAGTGTTGTAGGTGCACGAATCTTCGTTAATATCTCAAATATGTTTGATGGAGTTCACATCTGGCGATTTAAATGGTTAATTCATTCGTTGGAATTATGCAAAATGCTTCTCAAACCAACTGACTCGGTGTCATGGCGCATTATCCTTCTGGGACATCCCATCGTTCTTAGAGTATATGAACGCCATAAAGGGCTGAAAATGATCACCAAGTAGCTGGACATAAGGATTTCCAGTCAATGGTAGGTCCAGTTTGATCAGAGGAATCAAACCTTGCGATGTAAACACGCCCCACGCCATGATGGAGCCACCACCAACTTGCACAGTGCCTTCCTAACAGTGCCCCATGGGGTCTGCGCCACACCCAAACACTATCATCAGCTTGCACCAACTTGAATCAACATTCTAATACCTTATTTCTTTGAATAATAGCCGCCCTCAAACGAACACCGTAGCTTTTATTATTGGAAAATTAATTACCAATTTATTATTTTTTAAGAAATTTTTATTAAAAGGTAAATGCAAAGTAATGTTTTTAAGAAAGCAAATACTAGTAGAAATTAAAAATATTTACTCATAAATTAAAAAAAAAAAATTAAAAAAGGAAACAAGAATGTGACGTAGATCACTATGGATGCATTTAACGCCGCCCTCAAACAATCGCCGCGGCCCACTAAACTTAAAGCGGAATAAACGCCGCGGAGTTTATTTCGAAGAAATAGCGTGTTTTTTATCACACTAATAAGAATATTTATGCTTATATACGTATTAAATTTATAAAATAATTGAAAAATTAGTCACACCAAATTTTCAGCGACCCCCAAGAATTTTCACGAACCCCCTTAGAAAGAATCACTGATTTAGATTTCATTCTTTATCTAGGTGATATTGCTTCTACATAGGGTCTCTTGTTATTGTCTAGGGTATTGCAGTCCCTACACTCTGACGAAGACTTTCCACCAGAGATTATCAGATTTGGTAGATAGATCCAAGAATATTTTTTCATTCTTTCCAAGAGTATTGATGAGTTCAGCCACAGATGTTGGAAGAGTTGGCCTAGTCCGTAGTCGTCATTCCAACAGTCGGATTTAATCAGGGCTCTGTGCAGGCTAATCCGTCTTTTCAACCCCCGTCTTCTCAAATCATTCCTGACACTTGCTTTGTGAGAAGGAGCACTGTCTTGTTGGTACAGGTATGCTCCTATCCCAAACTATTGTCAGAATGTTGGCATGTGTTCTGGCAGCAACAATCCCCCGATGTACTGCCTGATTGAATTTTTACGGCAGGGAAGTTACAAGTGTATCCTTGCACTATTGCATCGCAAGTGGCTTTGAATCCATAGATGCCGATTTGCTATTGCGTGTATGGGAAGAATTGCGATTATCATTTGGAGGTTGCACGGGGCTCTCATATTGAATAGTTATAATGGAAAGTGGTTTGTAATCTTTTAATTAAATAGGTGAATCTCCTTTTTTAAAATTTTATAAATGACATAAATAATCAAAATAATAAAATAAAAAGTACCAATTCAAGTCCCGATGAAACTGAATGATGAAGAAAGGACGAAACTTGATGAAACTCGAAGAATTGAGGAAATTGGATGCACTTAAAGAAAAGATTTCTTCAAGTACATCCTATTCCATCGCTTCTTTAAGTGCGTCCAATTTCCTCAATTCTTCGAGTTTCATCCAGTTTCGTCCTTTATTCATCATTCAGTTTCATCGGGACTTGCATCGGTGATTTTTATTTTGATTATTTATTTACGTCATTTATCATTTATGAAATTTTTAAAAACAGGAGATTCACCTACGAGGGGCGATTGATAAATAAGGTCTCCATGGCTGTAACTTTTTTATTTGTTAACCGATTTTCAAAATTCTTTTTGTATCTTATACTCTCATTTGTCCTCTAGGTAATGCACTATTCACTTTTCGACATAGTCCCCATTCCTTTCCAAGCATTGCGCCAACGCGTGACTAGTTGGGTGAACCCGTCGGAGAGGAATTCCGGAGTTGTTGTCGACACCAGGATCGAATGGCAGCGTTTACCTCGCCGTCAGAACCAACTCATGTCCCTTAAGGGGCTCTTTCTTCTTTGGGAAGTGGTGAAAGCCGCAATGCGCAAAGTCTTTCATTTTTGAACTGTAGGCGCTGCAACGCCTTTGGTGGGTGGTGACTCGTGTGCGGGCGGACGTTATTGTACTCCAGAAGAGGGTCCAAAGCTGCCATTCAATCCTGGTGTCGACAACAACTCCGGAATTCCTCTCCGACGGGTTCACCCAACTAGTCACGCGTTGGCGCAATGCGTGGAAAGGGATGGGGACTATGTCTAAAAGTGAATAGTGCATTACACAGAGGACAAATGTGAGTATAAGATACAAAAAAAATTTTGAAAATCGGTTAACAAATAAAAAAGTTACAGCCATGGAGACCTTATTTATCAATCGCCGCTCGTATTTACTTAAAATTTCCTTTCTATTTGTGCCTTGCCGTTTTTATTTAAAAATGCAAAAGATGTTTGAGAATGGCCGTCTTAAGTCACTCTGGATTCATCAATTGGTCTTTTTGGATGCTTAATTCGTTTGCCTTCCTGTCCCTGTCGAATGGCAAGAAACTTCAGAGAAGGAAAGGAGAAAAGGTCTTTGATTTAAAATATCCGGGAAAGACTTTTTATAAAAGATGCCAATTTCTGTCAATGAGGTCTGTAGGATTCTCTTCGGATGTTTGAATTGCTTTTGACATCGTTTCAATCCTGTCCACTTTAAACGCAATTAATTGGTTAGGGACAGATGAAGCATGAAGGTCTATTAACAAATTCTTCGTTATTGAAAATTAATTGCCTCGTTAACCAATGTTCCCTGTTGGAATTCGGTGCCATCATTCAGGAACAGGCATTAATTTTGTCGAATCCAATTGTCATTTCGTGACAAGACCATGGATTGACCAACATTGGAGTTAGTGTCGCTGCTTTGGCAGTATTTGACTTGCTTTTTGTTTGCGGATGTCATTCTGAACTCCTGCAAAAGGTTACTGAATTTATCGCTTAAGTGATAGAAGAATATACAGAGTTAACGAAATAAAACAACTTATAGAGTCGATGGCCATTATCATTTTGATTCGCTTTTTCTTAAATTATGGTCTTGAAAAGTCTTGGTTTTAGTCCTTTCGGACTAGGGAAATCTTAGTCTAGTCCTTTCGGACCAGGAAAGTCTTGGTTTGGGTTTTGATTTTTCTATCCGTCCTATATTTGAACAGTAAAGAACGCATTCGATAAGTGTTGACCAATATTGAAACTTAAAATTTTCTGACTAAAATTGTCCACTCAAATCGTACACTGAGCTCATAGCATTAAAGTTTTCGAGAATAGAGAGAGTTTGCAGCAGTGACTTTTCCCTCATAAAATGCGTCATTATGGCTATAATTATACCGGAAAAGTTATAAACGTAACGAAATCTACGTTAGTTATAAAAATAAGGGAACCATTCAGAAATTCTGATGTCACTCGCAAATGGCGGTCAGAGAAGGTTAGCCGCCGATTCGCCAAGTGAATCAGAGTTTTTCGTTACAAAATCTAAACATTTTTATCTTCTAAAATGCCACCAAAACAAACGAGATTTAGAATTACATATGCACAGCAATTAAGAGCCGTTGACTAATAATCTAACTTCATCTCTGAAGATATTTATATCTCCGACCTTATCATGTCTCCAATTTATAATGTAAGTTTACATATCGCAACTAGCTTGTTTGGAATAAACTCTAACGAGACTTGATAACATAAGGGAAAAATTCACTGCCGCAAACTCTATATTATCGCTGAAGCGATACATTAAATAATTACTGTATCAGGTAATTTTCTTACCTGTGCCTCTTATTGGGTTATATCTCTTCTAGCTGTTATAACAATTCGAATACGACTATGAACTGTACCAGTAATGGGAAATTTGCATAGGAATCTCTTCATATGCCTCAAGAATAGAATCCCATAAATTGATAAATTCTTGGTCATATTCCAGGAAAAACTCGAACGCCACTATGGCATATGACATTATCATATCCTGTTCAGAAGACTACGGTCATGGATTGGGGGAATTGGTCGGCAATAATATTGAATTACGATGTAGTGATCAGGGTGTTGTTTACATATTTTAAAAGATAATGTATCTTATGAAAATATTTCCAGTCCATGACAGAACTACTACCAGCTTATAATATCGGTCCAAAGCATCATGTTGTTTTCGCCTTATCCACACTTCTATCAAGATGGTGAAGGAAGAAATGTGATTTATCGGACCATAAGACGTTTTTCCAGTCTGTGATAGACCAATTCAGATGATTACGGGTCCATTACAGGACGAATTGTCGCCGATATAACCGATACTAGACAATATTTGATGCATAGTTCTTTACAAAATGTCCTTCGCAGTCTTTCGTTATAATCGTCAGTTATTTTACTCATTGTACAATCCTCTCCAAGCGCCATTGTCCTCTATTGTTTACAAGGTGTTATCAATCACAGTGCTGCTTTTGGTACCATTCTGGGTACACAAGCTCGATTATTGTATGAGAAAAGTCCAATATTATAACAGCTGTAGAAAGTCATGAGTTCAGCTGCCGTCCAGCGTTGGAAGTTGTTCGAATCCTGGTTTTGACCATCTTGCTCGGATAGCACATGCTAGATTAATATATTTAACCGGAGTTACGCGAAACCACAGAAAAACCTTTTAGAACATTCAAAACTAAATATGTCCTAGATAAAATACGTGCCAAGTACTTCGATTTCTCCAAGGTTTCATTAAATATCTCTAAACGATAAAAGTTGGAAAACAGTGTTCTAGTTGTAAAGGGATCCGATGATGCCAGGAAACTGGAAATTTGGTAATGACAAGAAATAACAAGCTTAATACAGAATGGGGACGCTGATGAAGATGACTTGGTCGTCGAAATGCGCATACATAGTATTAAAATAAATTTGTGGAAGTTGTAGTTTCTCTTTCTGTTATTTCTTATCAATAGTGTTCTAGCTGCTACAGCTTGCTCTTTAAAGTAATTGCAATTATAACATTTTTTACGGACAAAATAAAAAACAAAACAAAAACCCTACTATATTTCAACAAGTGGGATAATACACAATAAATTGAAAATGGCGGAATGGTACATTTGCACTGGCCTACCACTTGGCCATGAAACGGATTCAAAAAATATATTTTTGTTTTCTGTTTGGGGGAGGGAGGGGTTGGGAGTCTTGAAAATCCTAATTACTCCAAAATGCCTCATCACAGCCATACAATTAGGTCTCAATGAGAGGAGTCCGTTCATGACGTTTTTATTGCTTATGGGTTGCTGAAATAAGTGCTTTTGGCATAAGTTCATTTAAATAAAAAAAGCTTGGCCTGTATTCATGAAATATTCTTCAATGCATAGCTTAAGGAACCATCTAAGTATGTATTAATTTTTTTAAGAATTTTTTTATTTTGGGGTGGGGTGTGCGTTAATAACTCCAAAACGGCTCATCAGAGCTAAACAAGTTGTTTACAAAAAAAAAATTCGCCTTAAAAAGAGGAGTTTGTACATGTCGAATTTATTCAGTTCGGATCGCAAAAATGAACGCTACAGCTACTTCTTCATTTTAGAAAAAAATTAAATATCAAAAAAAAGGTTTAACCAAATGACATAAAACATACGTACCTTCTAAGTATGTATAATTTTTATTTGGTTCTGCTATTTGTCATTTCGGAGTAGTTGCACAAAATTGGTCATATATGTAGACGTACAGACGGAAAATTTATTTTTCAAAATTTCAACATATTTATTCAAATCATGAGTTTCTAAGTCGATTTCAGAAAAAAAAAATTGAGTTTGGAAAACGAACACATAGGCCTTCACTTTTAGTGAGTGGTAGTCAATAATGCGTTAAAAAAATTTTTTTTGATAGCATCATCAAAGACCGTACAATTTTTACACGATTACAGGATAAATGAATAATCTTAAAAATCCAACATCACTGAATAAATTTAAGATTGAGAATATGACAACCTTTGCTCTTTAGAAAGTCAAGTTAATTTAAATGGAAAACACAAAACCCATCAGGGATAGAACCTGGTATTTCAACGTCGATAACGATAATACGTTATGCAATATAAAAAAAAAATAGACCCTTAGATTCTTATTTAGATACGTTTTAAAGCTAAAATCATAGTACGTTATCGAAATATCTGGATGTGAAAGTTAGTCATCATAAACGTGAGTTTAGAATTTTTTAAACGCGTGTTCACAATAGATCGAGTAGCAAGCCTTTGTGGAAGTGGCCTGGTTTCGATTCCATTGGAAAATGTCAAGTCAGTATGATTCAGCAGCATTCACCGTTATTACTCGTATATATGTGGATCTACACGTCAACGAAATTGCATCTGACGATAAGCATTCATTCCATTCAGAATGTCTTAATCGCTTTGAGATTAGGGCTTCTCCAATGGCATCGGGAACGGACACCGGGTTGACAAAGAGAAAATTTGCACTTAAAGCGGGAGAAAGCTCTGAGAAGTTCGAATAAAAATCAATTTATGTTATCCAAATAATTTTTTTAGAATAATTCGTGCAAATAAAATCGCTTTTTCTTTCTAATGATCTTTTATTCTTCTCGCTTGAAATATGACCCATGTTACTTACTGTATCTCAGCGAATAAAAATGCTAAGGGAAAAAAAAGAAGAAAACTAGCCATCGAATATCCCTGTAAAAGAAGAGATATTATAAGCGAACAGATATAAAGACATTTTATGTTCGCACTTGACATTAAAACTTGTTGTCATAACCTATTAACATGTAAAACAATTTTTTTTATGTTCATAAAACGGAGACAGCAATGTCGAAGAAAATTAACATCTAGCATTAAAAAAAAGAAAGGCAATGAAATTTATTTGTTTTTATCTTTGTTTCTTTTTAAACCTGTGAACCAAAACAGTGTTCATTGGTTCTTTTCCAGCTTTTCAAGTAAATTTCTCTGCTAAAGGATATTTTAAGGATATTTTGAGGCTTGGCGTCCAAGTGTCTGTTTAAACGCCGTCTAGTGGAGCCAAGTTCATTGGTTGTAGTGTTTTCTGACTTAGCCCACCCCTTCTTTGTATTATCGGTTTAAGTAAAAAAAAATAATGTTTATCTTGAATACAGAGTGCTTAAAAGTCCTTCACATTCTTACGATATAGTAACAAAATTCACTTTCTTTGGTAGTAATTCGAAAGAATGCTAACGATGCAAGATTAAAGTGTGATTGGCGACAAAGGAAAAGGATCTACATGATCGTAGATGAAACGAATATTGTAAACACATTATTGTAGAGCTAAAGTTGGTCAACACGTAATTGTAGAGCAACAAGATGAAATTGCCACAGTTGTTCGCAACTATCTGAATCCCGTTTTTTTCGGTAGATGATGAAGTCTTGTTTAGATTTTGGGCCTCCTAGTCACTAGATCTGACCTATTACACTTTCTGAAGTTTATCAGGTGAAAATCTACAGCATTGAACGATTGAAACGAGCATTACATTTGCAGTTGCGAAAACACACCGGTTATGCCAGAGAAAACGTTTCAGGTCATTCTAGACATGCTAGGTGTTTACGTTGAAACATCTGAACATGTGTTCATTAAGTGTAATAAAACGTGTTTTTTTTTCACTTAAAGTATAGAACTGCTATCCAAAACTTAGGAGAATTTGCTACAACTTCTTCCTATGAGGGCATCTCAAGGAGAAAGGTCTTCTGCGACCATCGTCACTTTTTACCAGAGATTAACAGAAGAGTGATCACAACATGAGGGTTCGTCTCCACGTGTATATTTCAGGGAGTATTTATTACCAACTGTTATTGGAATATTTGTTATAGCAAAAGTTGTATATTACCTGTATCACCGTGAACATATAAGTTTGCTAGAGCTAATGATGGCAAACCCGACCGTTAGGAGACTTTTACTGGTCACAGTTATAAGGGGAATGTATTAGTTGATAAGAGGGTAGAGGGTCTGGGGGCGCAGCCCCTAGCTATATACTAAATCGTTAAGTATCGAAAGGAGCTTTATGCTATTACTGAAGGAAATGTGTCTGTCTGACTGTTACTGGATCTTCTCGAAGCGTATGAACGATTTTCAAAATATTTTTTCGCCAATCCATAAATATGGTTCATCGCACGAACCAGTTCGAAGATGGTAGAAATCGGTACAATGATACATGCTCTAATGGTACCTTTATGATACCCCCTAGAAATTTTCAGTGCTAAGATATAGTAAATAATATATCAAACAACTCGTAACGATGAGCCATGAACGAATATAACGTTATTAATTAACGGTTTTCGAGAATGGATTAATATAGTTCGAAGATTGAAAAAATTGGTTCAATTGCACGTGTCTAACGCCACCATTATGATACCGTCCTTTGAAATTTTCAATTCTAAGATATTTACTTTATATTAAACAACTTGAAACCACCTGATATGAATGAAGATAACGACGAATTAATAACTATGAACATGGTCGAAGTGGTTCGATAAGTGGGTACGATTTTAATGACACGATTATGGTACCATTGGCAACTTTCAATGCTAAGATCTGGTCTGTGATACAAAAAAACAACTTGTAACGAGGAGTCGTGGATGAATATAACCATTAATTAATAAGTTAGAAGATGATCGAATTTTGATTCGAATAATAATAATAATAATAATCTAACAACCCGTGGGTTGTCCCCCAACAGGCCGAAGCCCAACACGGAGTTTTTACAGAGGACAAACACAAACATCCATGCGCTCCTAATTGCAAGAGCGATAAGACCTGCGTCCTTTATGGTACCATTGGAAATTTTCAGTGTTAATTATATTGCAGGCCCGTAGCCAGGGGGGGGGGGTCGAGGGGGGTCGACGACCACCCCATTATGGAAAAAGGTCCGACTCAGTGGAATTTTTGAAAATTGACCCCACGAAGATAACGTCCTGGCTACGGCCCTGTATTGCATGTAATATACCAAACAACTCGTAACGGCGTACCATGAATTTGATTCAGTGAAACCTGTTCTAATGTTTTCAAAAACTGTTCAAACGTTTTGGAAATATTGTGCTTCAAATGGTTTATGTGATGGCGACGAGTTTAGCCTTTCGGTACTTGGTTATGTCATTTTTTAATGGTTAATTTCTTTCTTAAGCGCTCGAAGCTAGCCCACCATAGCACTGGACTCCTAATGGTTATGTTTGCCGCCAATGATAAACATTAGATTGATTAGGCCTGGAAAACGGCACCGTCTAATCGTCTACAAACAAAGGAGGCGAGTTGGTCATGTCATAAACGTTATGTAATCCATTGCTGTGGGCTATTCTCTAATAGAAGAGGAAACAGTTTTGCAGTCTTAAGATCTAGAAGATTGCTTTCTCTTTAGGCTAACGAAACCGCCTGTTTCTTTTGAAGAGTTAATTAAGTGCTCAACCAACCGGTGGTGTCATTTTGGGTGTTGGGATAAAAATGAAGTTTCAAAACTCTAAGGAGGAGTTGCAGAGGAGAAATGTCCCGCAGACTCGTTGGCTTCAATTCAGTGGTGGCCGTGATTTAAAGCGAAGTTGATTACTCGTCACTTTCTTAATATTTTTCGCGCTCTTTTATTATGCGCTTTGCATCTCCCTTTCTAGTTGGTGTCGAGGATTTCCGCAAACGATGGCGACTCGTGGAGCCGATTACAAAGGAGGATCCTTTTAAGGGTGACGAACGAAATCGGCGAACTTTCAGCGTCGGTGTGTTATTGGTTATCATCAATGAGGAAGTCGGGAGGCTCTGGAGGGAACGAGCTAACGGTTAACTGTCCACGACTGTCGAACGAGATCGTGCCAATTCACTCCCCAGTCTCTTTCTCTCTTTTTCTGTGCTGTACAAAGTGTCGCCATCAGCTGAGATTTCTCCTCCGTGTCATTCAATCGGTTTTATCAGCGAAGGGAAAGATAAAAAGAGGAAAGGGAGAGAGAGATAGAAAAAAAAAAAGAAACTGGGTAGTCGCAACGGAGAAGTTCGTGCCTCGGCAATCGGTACCGAATCTCTGCACTCACTAACCCCTCCCACAAACTCGTCCGTCCGTCCGTCTCCATGGCTTTTGCATCCGGCGGTGACGGTGGTGGTGCCTCAGGATGAGCCGCTCGACAGACTACTTGACGCTCGCCGACGCTCTGCTCTCCACCTTCCTGTTCGCTCCCTTGGTGGTGGCCTGCTGGCGTGGGACATGGCAGTTACTCGAACTCTACCTCTTCCCCGAGGATCCCTATGCCAGCAATTGGATCTGTCTAGCCGTCGGTACCGCCGTCATCGTGGCGTTCTCTCTGGCGCAGCATCCTCTGGCGTCGGCGTTCTCCTCCGAGCGTTCTCGGTGCGTTTTCCTCGTGGGTTCTCGCCTCTACACCTTGGCCTATGCGTTCGCCAACGTCAACCACTGGCGCGGCGTCTGGGAGGTGCTCAGCCTTTACACGGGAAGAGGATGGATGAGTGCCGCTCTCTCAGCCATCGTCGGCACTCTTGCCCTCGCCTCTCTCCGCGTACTCCGCAACATTGCCGCACCGCCCTGCATACTCATCACCGACGAAGAGACCGACTACTTCGCTTTCCCCACCACTTTCAAGACGCACGTAAGCTCTTCCAAGTGCTTCCTCATTCCCTTAGATTAGTTTTCATCACCGTAAAACCTCCACACCCAAATCTAGTCTAACCTTCCATTCCGTTTGTTTAGGTTATGAAAATCAATGTTATTGTATTGATAGTTCGTAAAAAGTACATTTTAACATATATGACTAACTCGTTTTCTTTTTATAGAGGCTTAAGTCCGAATGCACTGTCTGTCAATGACATAATCAAGATCAAACGTTTAGAATTACAGTAATCCTTAAAAAATTTGAGTCAAGTCCCTTTAACCTTGGATAGAGATCAGCTTTCTATTTGGATTAGAGCAGAAAAAAATCCTCTAGAATTAGATTTTTAAGGGTTTCACTTGCATAGAAATATTCACTTGCAAATCATAAAAATTTATAAAAAAGCGACCCAATTTTGAGTCAATATTTCTCGACTAATGTATTTTTAAAAAATTCGTTGAGCATGAACTTCAAAATAAAAAAATGTAGCAATCAGAGCCCCACTATTAATAATTTTTTAAATAACATTTAATTATGGCAGTGGGAGCAAACCGATTTCGGCTATAAAGCCATCTTTAGTGCTGAATATGGTCTATTATTTGTAATGTATAAAACTTAAATTAGTACAGTAAGATATAAAGCAGAATATTTTATATAAACAAAGAATGTTTATTTTTAAAAATTAATAATTGGATGCAGTTTATAACAATCAAAATATTTTATCTATATACTAAAACTCTTGCGTGTATTTATTTATTTATTTATCTGTAATTCTATCTCCTCCTAGACGGTTTGAGCTAGCGACTTGAAATTTTCAGGGCAGGCTTATCAATAAAGGACCTGCTCTCTCCCAAAAATCAGCCCCCTACGACCCCCCTTCCCCACTTTCTGGGGTTTTCTTTGTAATTCCCCTCAACAGATGGCGCGGGCGGGCGAAGCCACGGGTAACAACTAGTTATGATATAATATTTTATATTGATTATAGCATAGAATTTTTATAATTGAAAACTCGTAATATAATGAAAATTACTTGGTTGTTTTGTAAATAGTATGATTTGACGATATTGATATGATTGAATATAGATTCTCTATGATAAACAAATTTATTATTAAAAATTTTTATAGCTCTCTCTCTCTCTGTGTGTGTGTGTGTGTGACTTTGTGGGGGAGGGGTTCAACAATAAATTAACTTCATATCTGGTTCAACAATATTTCGCATTTTTTATTTTGAATGGACGACAGTACTAACAGTTGAGAATGAGCAAGCTATCATTACCAAAACGAGCTTAAAAAGTTTATATCTTCGTAACAATAAAAATTTTATAGGTCCAATTTTGAATATTTTTTCAAATTTATACTTATTATTGAATCTACTATATGCACATATATAAGTCGCATCGGTATCGACTGTCATATATAGAGATATTAAACTGTTTTGGTTCCACTTTGCTCTGATTCGCTATTTTCGAGATAGAATATATTTCGGAAATTCTATTTTTGGCCGATATTCGGAAACGATTGGTCCCACAGAAATTCGGATGCGATATTCGTAATCAGCGATGAAAGACATTCAGTTCATATATCATATGTTCCACACCTTAAAAAAATGAAATACTATAATTCTTGAAAAATTATGACCCCTTTATTTAATTTAGTAAACAGGTATTATATCCTGTATTTGACAATATTGTCAATAAATAAAGAAAAAACACCTCCTGTCCACACAGAAAACACACCACTTGTTTATGTGTGGACAAGGTGTTTTTTCTTTCTTCATTATAACTATCTACAGTTACTTGGTATTTCAATATTGTCAGTGATATCGTATATCTTTTAAAAATTACGTATATCTTTTAAATCTTTATACATTGAAAAATTTTGATCGTTACATAAACAATATTATCTAAATTGTCAATTAGTTATTTAACTCTTCGTCTTCAAAGTGATAATGGCGATAGCCGAAACAATTGTCTATTTCATCATTGAATTATATGCCAGCATTATTAAGTCCATATTCCTTTCAATTACATGTATCAGTTATTATTTTTTGAATTGTACTATTATTGTAGACGATAATATTATTGCCAGATTAAATTAGAAATGTTTATTATCGCCCTGGTTGAATTTGGTTATTCAATATGTAGAGCTTCTCTGTAATTGTTGTTTTATGTATGCACAAGTAGGTTCAAGTCTACATTCAATCAGTTAATTATAATAATATCTATAACCAACTGTCTATAACAATAATGACCCCAATAATAAACAGCCAACAATTACAAGATCGTAGTACACGGAGAGAAATGTTGGTTAGTCGATCGGAGTAAATGTTATTGTTTTTCATTCATTCAGTCTTTCCTTTCATTCGTTTTGTATTACGGACAAATTAACAGCGTTTTTGAGGAAGGAAAAAAAAGAAATAAATATAAATTGCTTTTATATTTAACTTAGCACATAGTACTTAAATTAAAAAAAATAACAACCATATTGTTCATTGTAGAGAATCATAATCAACAACTATAAGCAAAGTCAATCAAAATTGCCTGAGGATTAGGTATTCTAGTCAGTCATATTTTTTTAACTTTTTTGGCGCTTGTTGGTGATGATAAAGTCATTAATGAAATAAATTTTCTTCAAATCATTTCAAACTAATAACATCAGTTGATGTCCATTGGTGATTTTCCTAATTTTCAAATCAATTTTCAAAACATTTTCGAATCCTTTATTTATAGTTTTTACTATGGATTTTATTTAATCAGTTATGATTTTTCGGAGGTTTAGTTCATAAATCTAAATACTTAATATTATTCTACTTCTAAAGATTTTTATATTACAATAATCAATCGTATCAATATCCTGAAATCCTACCATTTGAGAACAAGCAATTGGTAATTCTCATTATCAATTATAAAAATTTTTTGCTATAATATATGTAAAATGGTATATGATGATTTTGATTGTTACAAATAGACGATGTTTTGCAAAGATGGTTTGACCAACGAAGCTGTACATTTGAGCCATTTAAAAGGTGAACCCGTTCCCCCCGTGTAAAATCACAAACACATGGCTATAAATTTTTGTGTGTACTATCTGAATGTGTGGATTAAATATAATAGCATTTTTGCTTAACATATAATATAATTTTATGGGTTAAATCAATTTTGTATAACATCGTCCAAATTACATTCAATTATTAATTTATCAAAAAAAATTATATCTTTTATAAACTCTTATACCTTATTTCTTACTGTACTAATAATTTACGTTATACATTACGCCAGCATTGAATATGGCTTTGTAACCGCAACCGATCTGCTGCCATGTCCAAACAAAATCATAAATATTGTTTAAAAAAAAAAGGAAAAAATAGCCTATTTACTACATCAACATGGTCCTACTTATCTATACTTTTTTTTTAATAATTGAAATTTTTTTCCGTTAGAAATGAGAATTTTTCCTTTGGATAGGACGCGATCGACACTGTTTGCGTTTAGCATTAGCTTGGCGATAAACAACGAATGCAAAGTTCAAATTGATTAGGATGAAAGTCAAGGAGGAAGTGAGCTTCGTCAAGTAACCCACATGGCCTCCATTGATATACTCACACACTGTAACTTTATTTTACTTTTATTATTTTTCAATCCCCGCATTTCATACGGAGAGCGACGATATTCCAATCTGAATATTGAAAAAGCTTATAAAATAAATTTAACTTTAATAAACCCAATGCAGTCGACTAGCTAACAGACGCTATAGCCACGTTGAATTTATCGCATTTTTATTCCATGTAAAGATAATGAAAGCTGTTATTCGATGGCTATCTGGAATTACACTTTTGAAAATGATTGAAGTTTTACAATGTCACGTGTTAAAAAATATTGCCTAATATGTTTGTGTTAATATTCTCCGCGTAATGTAAATATCTCGCTCTAAGTAAATAAATGACATCATATCTGAAATATGGTTAATTGTGAAAAAACCTCACCTGTTTCAGTCGTTATACAGGGTGGGCCGTAAGTCGCGCACCAAAGCATTTAAAACAATTCTGATAATAATAAACGTTATTTTATTAAAACCAAGCTTAACTAATGAACTAAGAAACACGTTGCTGGTACAATCACAAGTGCTCAAAATGCTCGCCATTTGCTGATTTTACATTGTTTCACATCACACTTCACGTAATTCTTTGGTGCGCGACTTACGGCCAACCCTGTATAACATTAAAAAACACATTTATTCTGATTTTATTAAAACCTGTTGTTTTTTATATAAATTCCACGTGTATTTATGCATTACAAACATTCCCTAGCTTAAAATTGCAGTACAAATGCAGTTTGTATACATTACGATAGTAGCTATATTGAATGTTATTGTATAGTCATGTAAAAAAAAATTTAAAAACACTATCAAAGTGATATTTTTGTTCATGTTTACTCACTATTATTTAAAACACATCAAGATTTATTAACAAAAAAGTGATTTAAAATTTTTTAAACAAGAAAGTGGAATAAATAATGGAGATAAGCATCTACCGTGAACTTTTAGACTATTTTCTGAAAGCTGAAGTGTAACGAGAAATTATAAACATTGATGGCATAGAGTTTTAGGAAGGCTTAGTAGTCTGTTTTTCTCTTTAAAGTAAGTCGATTCTCTCTTTCATTGTTCTGCTAATTTGTGCAGTCTTTCATTGGGAATATCTTCCCAGGCTGTACGTAATTTGGCAACTGAATTGTATTATTTGCCATTCACATAGATTCCTATGAAGTTTAAATCCGTATGCATGCTGGCCAATGTAAAGTTGTGATATTTTGATTCACAACCAGTTTTTGTTGTCTTTGCGCATGGTAAAATGCATTGTCTTGCTGGAAGAGCAGATCTGTGAGATAACGTTGCATGAATGGAAGAAGGTGAATTTGTAGTGGCTCTTGATACTTAAAGGCATTCATGCGATCACTGACAACTGTTAAAGTGGTTTTGCCGCCATAAGCGGAAACACCTCAAACCATAACAGAACTTCCGCCGCCAGCCGCTTTGACAAAAAAAGCTGATATCTTCTTTTCTTAAGTCATGCCAATAAAATTGAAAGCCATCGAGACCGTTCAGGTTGAACAGATGAGAAGACCATGAATGCCACTAAGTATAGATGACATCGGCCTCGGTGGCTCAGAGGTTGCGTGATCGCCTCTGATGCCCGAGGACGCGGGTTCGACTCCGGCCGAGGACAATGAGGATTTTTCAGGAGGAAAATCCTGGGATCACGCACTTCCTTCGGAAGGGAAGTAAAGCCGTTGGTCCCGTGTAGTCGTTTGCCGGATGCACGTTAAAAAACCCTTGCGAGGCAAAATTTGCGGCCCCTATAACGCCGTCCTGAAATGACCATGGCAGTTGAAAAGGACGTTAATACCAAACAAACCAAACCAAACCAAACCAAATATAGATGATAATACCTCGTACATAAACTCACAAATGATCTGCTCTTACAGCAAGACAATGTATCTTTCCTTGCAGCAAAGACAACAAAATCATGGTTGCTGAACTAAAATATCACAATTTTAGATTGGTAGGCATGCAGTTCCGATTAAAAACTCAATAAAAATCTATAGGGTGCTCTTATGAGGGTGCTCTTATGAGGGAGCACCCATTTGCCAACTACGTGCAGCCGGGAGGAGATTCCCAATGAAAGACTGCACAAACTAGCAGAAACAATGAAAGAAAGAATCTTTCAACTTATTTTAAAGAAATAAAAAAAATAGATTACTAAAATCTTTCTAAAACCTGTATGCCATCAATGTTTCTAATTTTAATTTACACTTCTCTTTTCAGAAAATGGTCAAGCAAGTTCAACTATCATCATAAAACAATAAAGTAATTGCCTGCGGACTAGGTAACTGCTCTAACCAAACTCAAATGACATGTAAATAGTGTAATGCTTTCAGGTCTGCGGTGGCGCAATTGGTTAGCGCGTCGGCGGCATGAACCGAAGGTTTGAATCCAGGCTGTGGAATTTTCTTTCCTATTTTTATCAATAATAAAGCTATGCTCCTACATGTGGTTATTAAATTAAGATGAAATGATAAAAGAAAAATTCCGTGACCTGGATTCGAACCAAAGACACGAGTATCTAGCTCGTCGCCTCTACCAACTTAAATTTTGTAGACAGTCTATCTGATTTTTGATATCTCCAAAGACACATTGCTAGCACATTACTTAGGACCCCACGTGCATCATTGTGAAGTGAGAACTGCTCATGGAAATCGAATTTTAATCGCGTACGATAAGAGCTCTTCGAATATCAATTACAAAGTGTTGAACAGAATACTTTGACGTTTATTTTCAATGGTTATATGAAAATAAGAAGGGCCATCAGTGAGGAAAAGAAAAGATTGAGATTAAAATAATAAAAAAAAACGTTCTTTAGAAAGTAGATCAGATCTAGGAAATAATAAATTGAAATTAATATCTGGAGGATTTATTTCACGCCAGATCACCAGATGTAATCTATAAAATATTTAGAAAAGTCCATTTCGGTAGCGATGCGGTGCAATTTTTTGATTTGACGATTTGAATTTCTTTTCCGCCTTACCGTACACATCTGCTAGCTCCTGATTTGAGTATATGACACACAATAAATACCAATCAACATCTGAAACCATCTGCGGGAGGTAAGAAAACTTTCCGTAAATATCATTGTTTTGAAGGCAATAAATATGGAAATCATGCATTTCCGGATCCATGTTGCAATAAACGTTTTTATTGTCTACATGTGGGGAGTTCATTCCTGAAACACCCTGTATACTTTCGATTTTAGACGTCTTGTCAAATATCTAGAAAAATGACAAAATAATTGGTAAGAAAACTAAAAAAACAAATAAGAAAATCTATAATGGCACCAAAATGTTTTAAACCAAAAAAATAAAGAACACGTGAATAATCGTAATGATAAATGAGAAAAGAACACTCTTTAGCCACAACATATAAAAACAGAGAAATACAACCGGGATACGCACATTTCGAAAGCACTCCTTTCACCTTCGGCAGGATCAGTTCACTTTTGGGTCAACTAATTTTTTAAATATTTTGACTGAATTGAAACCAGTGGTGTCAACGCAGTGTGGGCACAGGTGTGTAAAGTTTCCTTGAAATAAATTCATTATTAAAAATGTTATGTTGAAAAAACAAAAGTTCCTATCATTTTTTCCAGGACTGTAGGTATGTCCACCTGCACTATTAAGTTTGCTTTTGATTGGTGCACTAGGGTCTGAATTACGGGGGTGGGACTCAGAGGGGACAAAAGATCTATGTGCTATTTAGGTACATAAAGGAGTGAAATTCAGTATCCAGATTCCTCTAGGAAAGATCCACATTACTATGAAATTTAGCCGATTGTTCCAGCGGGGTCGGAGTTGCGGGGATGGCAGTCACTTGGTCTTTAGAACTATGGCAACATATGGCATGTGATATGTCATTCGTTCGGAAATGATGAGAAAGGAAAGAAGAGCAAGAAAATCAATTTTCTGATTAAAATCTTGGAGTGGAGTGGAGGTGCGGGATAAAAAGTGCGGATAAAGGGGTAAAAATAGATGACGCGGATTAACTTCTTGCCTTACCCTATTCGGGCGGATTAACTTCTTGTTAATAAATGTATAAATGTATTTTTGCTTCACAACTAAATCTCCTCCTTGGAATGTTTACAAGATTTTATTATTTTTATCTACATTTGTAAAGTCACAGACCTTATAATTTTAAAAGGGCATAACTCATGACACTTAAATATTCCACAAAATAATTAATATGTAGGCCTATATCTGTGTCTTCAAAAAGGTCCTCAAAATCCATGACTCACCATATCGTGTCTGCTTGTAACCCAAGATGATTTTAATGGGGAAAAAAAGTCTTAATTCAATAAATTTAATTTTGATGAACTTAACAAGCAAATGTTTTGATATCAGGTCAGTTTTTAGCTGATAATTGAGATATAAACTCGAAAACAGAATCATTTACATAGCATAGATTTTAAACAGGTTTTTTTGTTTCTCCTCACAACTTTTAAAATTTTGACATAACGCCCTTTTATAAAAGCTCGATTCATATGTTGAAATTTTGAAGAAAAAAATTCCATCTGTTCGTATGTTATCAATTTTGTGCAGATAACTCGTCTGAAACGGTAAAAGAAGAACCAAATGAAATTAATGCGCTCTTAGAGGGTACCTTAAACTGTGCCTTGATGTATTTTTTATGACAATTGGTTAATCCTTTTTAGAAATATTATTATTTTTTTTTTATCTAAAACTGAAGAAATGGCTGCAACATTCATACCAGCGAACCAAAATCAATAAATTCGACAAGTACGACTCCTCTTATTAACAAGAATAATTCTTGTTTGGCTCTGGTGAGCCAGTTTTATGTTAGAAAGGATTTTGATGAAATCCCCTCCCCTAAGCCTTCCCCCCTCGTCCCAATTATTTTTTTTTCATGAAAAGTGAGAAGCCTGTGCAAATGTACCAAACCATCATTTCAATTTAGTTTTATTCTTTTTTTTAATTGAGTTTAATATACTCAAGTTTGTGACTTTGTACCTCTACATACATTTTTCATTTCTTCTTTAAGTTGAGGTTAATCATTAAGTTGTTAACAAATATTTTCATATAATTATATTCCTCAGCATCACTTCTAGATTAAGTATGCAAATTGAATTCTTTTGAGATTGATTCTTATTTTTTGACCGGCACTGCTCTTGTGTTTTGCAGGAAAACCATCAAAACGACGCTCACGATCATCATGAGCAGCAGCATCTTCAACAGCATCTTCCTCCTCCTCCTGCATCTTCTCCTTCAGAGCATCAACATGAGCATCCGAGTTTCTGGCACGAAGTGAGCGAGGTCCTAGTATTCACAGGCGACGTCCTTTTCTCGGTGCTCGTCGTCTGTTCCCTCGTCGTATTCGTGTGGCGCGGACTGTGGCTCTTGCTCGACATCTACTTCTTCCCGCACGACAACGCGCTTTCGGCGTGGGGCTCCTTCAGCTTGGGCGTCGCCATTACGCTCGCCAGCTTCTTCCTGCAGGAACCCAGTTCAAGGCGGTCTCGAGAGATGGAGCCTCTTGCGCGTATCGCCTTCGAGGACGTCGTCATCTTCGTCGTCAATTTCGGCACCATCAACGTGTGGCGCGGCGTTTGGAAACTCCTCGACGTCTATTTGTATCCTGGTAAGTCACAGTGTAGAGCCAGGAAATAGGGGAAACTCCCTATTCCCTGGTAAAGATCACAATTTTGGACTCTACCTCCAAAACAAGCTTGACCAAAAATAATCCAATTTTGTCGTTGAAAAGATCACAAAGTTGACTTTTCGCAATCTCTAAATGCAGAACACTAGCATATTAATACACGAGGCATATTTATCTGTGTTTTTAACGATTTTGGCATGTTCGTAGTTTTTCAATGAGTCCAAGAATTCTTGAATCTTAAAATAGTGCAAGTAGAAAAGGAGGAATATACAAGGTGTTTCTAAATTATCCCCCGTATTATACATGCTTATTACTCAAAAACTATTACAGATTTTAACGTGATTTTTTTAATTCACAAAGAAAAACTCAAAAAGTTTCTTAGCATGCCTTAAAAAATTTCAATGTGCCTCCCCCCCCCCCCCATTTATGGCGTGAAGGACGTCAAAGCGAAACTCTATTTCATCCCATGTTCGGACTAGCATTTCGGGGGGGGGGGATTTCAGCGATTGTTTCAATTAATCTGTTCTTGAGAGTTTCAATGTCATCAACGTTGGTCTTGTACACTCTATCTTTCACATATCCCCAGAAGAAAAAATCCTGAGGGTTCGCATCAGGTGAGCGAGGGGGCCAAAGGATTGGACCATCCCTTCCAATCCATCGTCCTGGAAAGTTCGTGTCAATGTACTGCCTAACTTGCAGTCCCCAGTGAGGAGGTGCTCTATCTTGTTGGTAGACTATGTTGGGCTGCAGTTCTTCGCTTTCTTAGAATTGATAGTTCTTAGAACGTAACATTTTCTTGAAAAATCTTTAAAAATGAGCAATGACTGGAGATAATGGATAGTTAGCACACTATTGAGAAAGAGTGGAAAGGCAACAGAGAAAGCCGTCCTTTCTTTCCGTGCAGTATTGGTTTCGCCAGCACACTGACCCAATATACAGGGTGATTTACATCGAATGTAAAATACTTAAAGGGGGTATTATAGAGGTTAAGATAAACACAAAACATCCTATGAACATGGGTCCAATTTTGAACGATAACTGAGATATGAACAGAAATAAAAATGGCGCCACCAAGATCAACAAATTAATAACTCAGGTTCTGTAAAGCCTAGGGTAATGAAATTTGGAGGATTAACAGGGTACATAAAACTGTGTATACCGTTAAAATTTGACCGTATTCCAACAAGTAGTTTCCGAGTTACGCATTCAAAATCGTAACAGTGCTCACATGCGAGTACTAACAAGCACGTGTTACGATATTGAGTGCGTAACTCGGAAACTACTCGTTGGAATTCGATAAAATTTTAACGGTATACACAGTCCTATGTACCCTATTATTCCCCCAAATTTCATTACCCTAGGCTTTACAGAACCTGAGTTATTAATTTGTTGATCTTGGTGGCGGCATTTTTATTTCTGTTCATATCTCAGTTATCGTTCAAAATTGGACCCATGTTCATAGGACGTTTTGTGTTTATCTTAACCTCTATAATACCCCCTTTAAGTATTTTACATTCGATGTAAATCACCCTGTAGAATCAGGTAGTTCTCCGGCATATCTAGGTAAGTTTCAGCGGTAATGATGTCTTCAGTGAAAAAGAAAGGTCCGATTACTCGATCATGTATTAAACCGCACCAAAATGCTACGCCGAACATGGGAGGAAATCGAGTTTCGCTTTGAATTCCTTCACGCCATAATTGAGGGGCACATTGAATTTATTAAGGCATGCTAAGAAACATTTTTAGTTTTTCTTTGTGAATAAAAAAATCACGTTAAAATCTGTAATAGTTTTTGAGTAATAAGCATGTACCGGGTGTCCCAAAAATAAAAAAAAAGACGGAATGCGATAGATATGTATCGTTTGCAGCCTTATGCTTAGGAAATCAGAGAAATTTATCCCACCAAATTTCAAATTTAGTTAACATTTCTACCAAGAGATGGCGCTGCAGGGATCTGTAACAGGTATAGTTAAAACGAAGTATTTCAGCTCGCCATTCCATAGTTCGTCGTCAAGCTGATAGCGTGTGCTGTTGAGATAGCAAGTCCGCTCTACCAAAATGGTTTTTTGCAACAGTCCTTGCAACATTTTCATACCGGTTTTTATTTTTTCATAGTTTTCAGCGCCACCTGTGGGTGAAAATGTTAACTAAATTTGAAATTTGGTGGGATAAAATTCCCTGATTTCCTAAGCATAAGGCTGCAAACGATACATATCTACCGCATTCCGTCTTTTTTTTTATTGATTTTCAAAATCCATCAGTCATTTTTGGGACACCCGGTATAATACGGGAGATAATTTAGAAACGCCCTGTATAGAGCTTATTCATGAGCCTTACAATATGGCGGCAGCAGCTTCAGCTCCGACTTTGATTGGCGGCGGCAGCTTCAGCTCCGCCGTTGATTGGCAGCTGAAGCTGCTGCCACCATGTTGTATACCAGTTTCACGCTGTGATTGGTTGCTGCGGTACGACGTCACTCTGATGAATAAGCTCTATTATATTAACAATTAACTTATGAAAATTCTCCGCTATAAATTATAATATGAAACGTATGAATTAAAATGAATTAATTATATAAGAGTAGGAGTTGAATAATGTATAATTAATTAAAAAACAATAACTCCATTTTAATTCAAAGAAATAGAAATAAAAATAAATAATAAAAACATTTAAAAATTTTTAAGTCACCCGATGTGGAGAAATATAAATGTTGAAGTGGACGAAACACATAATTGAATCAAATTTTTGAATGAAATTTCCGTTAAACAATATAATTGAAGACATAATAAAACAATGAAATCAAAAACAATGTTTGATATTAACAATATCTCCTCATTTTAATATGGTTTCATCTGTGTTTCGTCCACTTCAACATTCTCCACATCGGGTGATCTTTTTATTGTTTTTATTATTTATTTTTATTTCTGTTTCTTCGAAATAAAATGGAGTTATTTTTTAATTAATTATAAAATGAATTAAAATATAGTTCACTGCCAATTATAGTCCAAGAGCATCAACTTCTTTCTTATGTGCAGCACCCTTTAATCTTTCGGCACTACCTCATGTAGTTTAGTTTCATCGTTTACCATCAGGTAAATTTAACTTTCAATAGTTAACTGAAAATGTGATTAGCATCACAAACAAGTAGACGCGTAAAATTGCCTATGGCAGTTTAGGTTCTAACCTTATCTAGGAGGCTGTTGTCGGGGGCGGGGGCCATTGTCCGGATAAAAATATAAAATAAATAAAATAAAATATGTAGTTCACCGATTATAATCCAATATAGTGAAGTTCTGCATTTCTTCAACCCTTTTAGCATCTCCAATTTCCCTCTGCAAGATATTCCTTCTGATCATCTCTTTCAATAACTCAGCCATGTCATATAATATTAGTAATTGTAAATCGGGAACAGATATTCTGCAACCGACCCCCAACAGACATGAGTCCAAAAACGGGAAAATCCAGAAGAGAAGAGTTCAGATAAACAAGAAATTAAAACCAAAAATCATGAAAAGATGTTAATATGACTCAAATAATGGTTAAATACATAAATTAATTTGAAGACAGGATCAACATTTAATGGGTTAGTACGGACTTTATTCTTAAAAATTAAAGTCTGCTGGTTTCTTTTGGACAATGGGACACGAATACCTATAAGTTCTAGGGATCGCGGCACCCATAAACGTCCATTAAAAAATTTTTATTAGAATGTTACCAAATAACTTGTTAATAGCAAAATGTAGATTAAAAATATGTCTGTGAAAAGACATTGTCTAACGAACCGAACTTAGCACAAAGAAAATTCTTGAATCTGATTAAAAGATTGGGTAGGACCCGAATACCATATCCAGATACCATACAGAATTTTCGACAAGACTACAGAATAATGTAATAAAGGTACGAGTGTTAACAAAGAAGTTGGTCAACCTTTTCAGGATACCTATTCTCCTACTGATGTCAACTAATAACTCGTCGATATGACACGAAACGATAAAGAGCTGTGGAAGATAACTCCTAGATCCTTCACGGATTCAAGGTATTGTAAAACCCGATCTCCAACGTGGTAATTGAAGACAAAGTTCACTACTTACGCGAATAAGTAACGCAAAATGATTTATCAAAGTTAATCAAAAGACTATTGCTAACTGACCATTTAAATATACGGTTTAACGTGTGGTTTAACTTGTGGTAGTCCTCCCAAGTATCGACTTTTGAAAAAATCTTAAGATCATCAGCATAAAATAAGATTTCGGCTTCCCCCTCAGATACGGAAAAAGAGAGATCCGCTATGAAAATATTAAAAAGCACGGGTCCGAGCGGCGACCCCTGTGGTACACCGCTCCTAATTTTACCCGTAGCTCTTAAGCCATTATATTCCGGAAGGAAGAACGTCCTGTTTATCAATAATGAGTAAAGCCAGCTCCTTAAGCGATCGGATAAATCAACATGCTTCAACTTGTGTAGAAGCAGTTCGATGTTGACGCTGCCAAAAGCTTTCCTAAAATCCAAGTAAATCACATCTACCTGGGCCCTTCGATCCAAGCTATCGACCAAATAATGTGTGAAATGGGCTAAATTTGTAACCGTAGATCTATGAGATCTAAAACCATGTTGCTCTTCTGGTAAGAAAGGGTCCACAAATAGAGCCATATGTCGAGATATCAACGTTTCGATCAGCTTGGCCGGATAAGTAATTAACGAAATTGGTCTAAAATCTGCTGGTGATCGCGGATTCTTTACTTTGGGAATAGGAACAATTTGTACTCAATAATAATATTTTGGTGAAATATATAATTGTACATTAGTCATACAATAACTCAACCATGTTGACTATAATTGGTGAACTATATATTTTATTTTATCTTTTCTATTACAATTTGTAAAGAAGAATTTCAACTTAATACGAGGCGTGTCCGGAAAATAAGTACCGTTTTGGGAACAAACACGTAAAAATATTTTGTTCAAATCAAAATTTACTTTTACATGAAAGAGCATTTCTTAAACTATTTTTCTACATTGTTGTTCCACGTTGTTCAGACATTTGTCGTAGCGGGAACCAACTTTTCTATGCCCTCTTCATAGAAAGATGCCGCCAGCGAAGAAGCTACTGCGGAACGATACTGTAAAACACAGAGAAAATTTCGGTGCGCAATTCAAAACAAAAGGCGTGGAATGCTCAGTCAAAGCATGACAACGCACGTCCCCATTCTTCTGGTTCAAAACCTTATTCAAGAATTTGGTTGGGAGCAGTTCGACACTCGCCGTACAGCCCTTTGACTACCACTTGTTCTTGACATTGAAGCGTGATTTTGGAGGAAGGAGCTTTGACAGCAATTGATATAAAAAACGGTGTTCAGTAGTGGCTGTCTTCACTGGCGGCATCTTCTATGAAGAGGGCATAGAAAAGTTGGTTTCCCGCTACGACAAATGTCTGAACAACGGTGCAATTATGTAGAAAAATTGTTTAAGAAATGCTCTTTCATGTAAAAATAAATTTTGTTTTGAAAAAATGTTTTTATTATTATTATTTTTTTTTTTACAAAACTGTACTTACTTTCCGGACACGTCTCGTTTAATATAGTCCTCTTTTTTACTTAAACAAAACCAAATTGTTCATTTATTATTACTTTTTAATTTATCATTTTTATTAATTAATAATTATTTTATTAGTCCGAGATCTGAAGGGTGCTATGATATTTCCATAAAGCTTTTTGGGAAATTTTCATGAAAAAATACTGGATCTTCTTAAAATCTCTCCTAAAGTTCTTTCATCTTCTTTCTTTTCATTCAGATAATCCGTTGGTGAGCAACATGTTGAGCCAATGGTTCGGGTTTGTGTTGCTCGTCCTTTTCTACAACAGCAACACCATTCTGTCGAGAGGCGTCCTGCGTGACGGCGAAGAGGATTCTGACAGATACTTCCAAGTCGAATACTTACAGAGATTCCATATGGTAAACTAATGACGTCAAGAATTAACTGTATTAATTCAATTACTTTTTAAACTTAGCGCCTTTTAATTGATTTTAGATGTTACAATAAAACACAGGGTAATTCGGAAAGAATCATCCGATTTCAAAATTTTATATGTTTAAAAATTAATATCATAGAATAAGTAATACATGAATATAAAGGGGAAATGTCTAAACTTGTTTTACGAATGTTCAGTACGACTTGCTTTAGACACACGTAATATCTCATCTGTATGAAAATTCTTGCCAAACAAACACAGTCTAATGTGTCATTGGTAACTGCTTCTAAAGCAGCAGAAATGCGTTGTTTAATTTCGCATAGACTGATGGATAAAGGTGGCACAAACCCTGATTTTTTTTTTTTTTTTTTTTTACATATCTCTAAAGAAAAAAGTTGGCTAGGATCATATTAGGTGATCTAGGAGGGCAACTGTGTAACATCGAGTTATCTGCTCCACTATCCCCAATCCACTTGCGGGATAACTCCGTGTTAAGAAAATTACGACTCTCTATATATAATCTAAAACTCGGACATTTTCTCCATATAAACGAATATAATCCCTAGCCGTAATCTGCCTATTTTGAATTTTAAGAATAGACTAATAATCCTTCGGTTCTGCACATTATCCATAGTTCCGACCCTTTTAAAATGGGTGATGTTAAAAGAAAGTCCCGTCTAAAAGAAAACAAAGTAAACCAACCCATAAGGTTTCTTGAATTTTGTGCTTCATTGTTTCAGTGGATCTTAGTTCAAGAGTGAAACAAAGATCAAAAAAAGGGAAAACACTTGAAAGGCTGAAAAGTGTGTTAGCTAACATTAATAATAATAATAATAATAATAATAATAATAATAATAATAATATAACAACAACAGAGGGAAGATCCCTTCAGATGGAACCTGAAGGAAAAGCCCCGTGTTGTCCCCTACAGGCCAAAGCTCAAAACAGGGTTGATGAGTGAAACACATAAAAAAGAGAAAAAAAAGAAGAAAAAATAAACAAAATAAAAAACAACAACATTGGCTAACAAAGCCAAGTCAATCAGAAAAAACAAAACAGTGAAAACAAAGCTAGAATCAAAATAAATGATTAGACAATACAATATATAATTATTATTTAAGTACAAATATGTATACAAAAAAAACTTAAGAAAATAAGTACAAATGCAAACTATTGGCAGCAGCCAAGTTTATGTCTTTAAAATGGTTAAAATAATTCTGAATTAATTTATTCACCGGGTTAATACGCGCAATATGTGATCTCCATCTAAAAACAGAATCAATTATATAGCCCCTACGGGACATCCTAAGGGATTGAAAATTAAAATCAGGTAACAGAACTGGCACAGCGATTTTGCTATGCCAATTACTAAGCAAGATGTTAAACAAACAAATACTAACTCTGCGATATATATTAAATTCAACCAGCTTATAAATAAAAAGATTCAAGGATTTTAGATGATTAATTAAGAAATTATTAAAGCTACGCCATTTGCGTTGGATTTTATGCAAAATTTGGATATTACCTCCAAACCATATCCAAACGCAATAAGTGAATTTAGGATTCACAAACGCTTTAAACAATATATGAAAAGTTTTAATATCCGAAAAAAAAATGTATGGATCTCTTAATCATCCCAATAAACGAGACATATCCAAATAAATGGCATTCATATGAGGCCCAAAAGAACAATTATCAGCTAAAATCACTCCAAGATCCCTTAATGAAGTAGTTCTTTTAAGAGAACATTGATGATCTTGGTACTTAAACAAAAAAGGCGCTGTTGCCCGATTAAAAGAGACCACATAAGAATTTTGAGGATTTAACAAAAGACCATTATCTTTAGTCCATTGATAAACTCTTAACAGAGCATCCTGAAGACCAGTACAATCCTTTCAATCTTCAATACCATGATACAATTTAACATCATCGGCGTACAATAATATTCTAGAATGATAGGGCGCCAGAACCAGAGGAAGGTCCGCAACAAATACGTTAAACAGTAGAGGCCCCAGAGGAACTCCACTTTTGATGATAAAAGTCGGGCCCGATTGAATTTGAAAACGCATAGTAAAACTTTTATCTTTAAGCATTGTACTGAACCAATCCAGGGCAGATTTGGATAAACCAATATAAGATAACTTCGTTAACAGTAGGGAAATGTTTACTTTATCAAAGGCCTTTGAAAAATCTAGGAAGAGGGCATCGACCTGCTTCCTATTATCCAGATGCATAGTGACATAGTGCATAAAAATTGCAAGATTAGTCTGAGTGCTTCTATTGGCACGAAAACCATGCTGCTCATCTGGAAGAAACTGCTCAACATAATTTGTCAGTTGATCGGCCACCAACGACTGTAATAACTATAGGCCTTTTGAGCAGATGGGTCAACCTTTTTCAGAATAGGCTGTATAAGCACCCTCTTCCATTCAGTCGGAAAACGTCCTAACGTCAAGGAAGTATTAAACAAATGCAAGAAGGGAGCTAACATTCCTGGAAAACATCCCTTAAAGATGTAATCTGGAATGTTAGGCAAGGTGCAAGCTTTAGATGCCGAAAGTCTTTTGCAACGATCTAGAATTTGTTGGAGACAGACAACATCTGAAACTGAAAGATAGAGTTAATACGTTGCCAACATTTAGCAAGATTATCACCATCCTCTGTAAGTGCATCATCATTATCCATCGTGGCTGCAAAGGTTTCAGCAAGATTTAATAACTCATTATCATCTAACTGAGCGGACTTTGATTTATTCACATTGAGGCACTTCCTAGCAATTTCCCAAAAAGCATGCGGATTAGAACAAGTCCTCTCTTCCAACTGTTTAAAATAAGATTGACGATCTGCAGCCAATTGCGACTTAAATAAACGTCTAGCTTCCGCAAACGCCTTAAAATCCCTGGCTAACCCTGAAACTTTAAAACACTTGTGCCTATTTTGCTTAAGCGCCAGGTGCCTATAGTGGATTCTGAAACCCAGTGCGGGAACGACGTATTAAACCTTTTACCACCCCTACAAAACCTATCAAAATCAGGCTTCCTAAACACAGGAATCGTGTTATGGATGGCTGCCTTAATCCTATCAACAATGTCATGCCAGATCATGTCCACATCATTAATTGTCAGCAAATCACTTCTATCACTTTGTGCAAGAGACTGGTAAAGCCTCTTAAAATCACCTCTACGAAAATTATAAATCGTATCTTTAGGACGAGCATGTTTCTTAAAAACGGCCTGTAAAGAAAGCAAGAGAGGAGGATGATAGTCATAATAATAATAATAATAATAATAATAATAATAATAATAAAGGAAAAAAGAAAAAAAATCAATTCTTTAAGTCAATAACTTACACTAGCCACAAAATTTAAGATGTTTCTTGTTCACAGAATGGAAATAGGTGAGTTTGGTTGTATTTTTTCTGCTGATTATGAATATAATTTTGTAATTTCTCTAGTACGCATAGTTTTTGAGATAAAGCGAACTGATTGTATTGGCCTGTACAAATGGTATATTTATGGAGATTTGAAGATCACTGGACTTCTTAGGCATGCAGAGCGGATACACCAAATACTGCTTGGTTCATTTGTAATGGGATAGGCGGGCAAAAGATTTCCACTACAGCATAAAGGACTGGATATATCGCCAAAATTTGACTCCTGGGCGAAATTGAGAAAGTCCTGCTGCCTCCACTTCATATCAAACTGATTTTAATGAAAAACTTTGTAAAGGCAGTAGAGAGGCAGAGCTGTGGGATTCCAACATCTGAAATAGAAAATAAAGGAAGGCAATTTTGTCGGTCTTCAAGTCAGGGAGCTAATGGCTGATAACGTGTTTGAAACTACATTCAACCTAGTGGAATTAACAGCCTGGAAATCTCTGAAGGTTGTAGCGCACGCGTTATTGTAAAGAACAAGGAACCCAACTACGCCGAATTATTAATGAGTGCCTGCAAGCATTTTATGAATTAGGATGCAATATGGTACTAAATATTCATTTCCTGCATTCCCACCTGGATTTTTTTTTCCTGTCAACCTTCTTAATAAACATGGAGAAAGATTCTACAGGAAATTTCTACCATGGAGAAGCGGTACCAAGATAAATGGACACATAATAAGGAATTCCTTCGGGACCTTTCAGATGTCACAAGAAATTCCTCGACCAAATGGGTTTAATAAGCTGAAAGTTGAACGTTTAACTGTTTGCCGCATTTCAAAACACGTTTGAAATTACTCAACAGGAGTTAGTGTTTTATGTCATATGCACATTTTGGAAATACTTAATATGGTGATTCTAAAAGTTGGTGTGTGATAGAAAAATTTTGTTTTCATTTTTGTAACTGCGTAAAATACTACAAGAAACACCTAATTTGGTTCCGTGAACATTTTGGCTTTGAAATGTTTTCCAGTGTTTATTTATTAAACGATTGAATACTTTTAACGAATTTTGAATTTTTTTATTTTTGTATTCACCCTAGTGTGAGTTGTAGGAGATATTTTCGAGTAATAAAATCTCCCTCCCCCCCCCCCCCCGCCCAATTCTTTTTCTTAAAATAAGGGGAACGAATTCAAGTTGGTTTCCTTGTGTGTTAATTCTAATAAATGGGTACACGGGCAGAATATGAAAAATCTTCAATAAGATATGAAAGTTTAGTTTGTTTAGATAAATTTGGAAATCGTCAGCAAAATTTGGAAATCGTAATAGTCCAATGGCGGAGGACCGAAACTAAAACGTCACTGTCGGAAGATATTGGAATCCCATTGTCTTCACGTTTACTTCAAAAGAGCTACGCTTCATTTTCTCTTCTTGTCGAAATGAGAATGAAAATAATAAAATTACGTTGCCAACGCTAAGCTTTTTGAGCATATCATGTGCTCATCTTCTGGCATAGTTGACGTAGAAATTATGCTCGGGTATGAGAATTATGTTATGGTTTCCACATTTTACTGTTGTGTTATTGATCTTTATCATCAATTCATTAATTAACTTAGTTTGTTTAGTAGTCTAAGCCATTTTAAACCTGAGGGACGACCGTTGATTTCTGGCCTTCCAGTGATGGCTCGTTCAGAGCAGGCAATGGTTTGAATAGAAACGTGACAAGGAAAGGCAACAAGCATTACGGTATTGGAAATTTAAAACAGCTCTCTTTCCCCGAGGGGCATTACGATATTCATGTATTACTTATCATTCTGTGTTTTAATTTTTAAAAATATAGAATTTTGAAATCTGATGATTCTTTCTGAATTACTAATGTCCACTAGTTGAGGTAAATTATATTGATATAATCATGAACGAGCTGATGATGTGGTATGCTGTCCCTCTCATATGGTATGCTGTAATGTTTTTCTACTATATGAAGTAAAGGAAGTATTGTAATCGAGAAAAGTTTTGGTTTTCAGATTTCAATGGAAATATCCATTTTGACATCCCTGAATCCAAATTTGACTAGTTTCGGCGTGATGTATCTCGCAACTCAAAAACGATTAGCCGTAAAATGTAGAAATTTTGTATTTAGGACTGTTGTAACATCTAGTTGTGCACCCCCTCTTTTGATTACAATCTACTGGGCCAAAAATGTGCATTTGTGGTGTCCACAACAGATTTTCTTACATGTCTATGGAGTTTTGTTTGCGTGGAGTAGGTTGTGACGTCAGAATTTGTTTCTTCTAGGAGGGGAAACAATGAAGATAAAAAATTGTTGCACAAAAAACAACTGTCAAACTTTGTTTCTATAATTAGAATGTAATTTAATAGGTACGCGGTGCTCACAACAGTTTTTTTTGTGTGTGTGACGGTATTTTGTTGAAATCCTAGATTGGATTTTTGGACGTGAACAAGCTATTAGTTAATGTCCACTTTAAAAACTGAAACAAAAAAGTTTTATGTGATTACTTATTTAAGAAATAGTAATTCGTCCAAAATTATAGATATTCACTTAACAAGTGAAAAAGAAGCGCTATTTCGCGGCGATTTCAGAAAACATAAATTTATCTTGTAAATGAAATTTGTAGCTTACATAAAACATGCTGGAAGTAAAGAGATAATGCGTTGTTTGTTTATAACGTAGCTAATACAGTTATATGTTAACATTTGTTAATTGTGGTGTTTTCATTATTAAACAGCTCAGAAAGAAGAGGAAGGAAAAGAGTGCCCTTCAGCAGGATAAAAAGTGGAATGTCAAAGACATTGAGGTAAGTAATATATTGTTTGATTTAATGGAGAATTTTTGCTCTTATCTGCAAACCGGCTTTGCATGTTTATGTATTTTTAAGCTCAAAATGCTTTCATGTGGAGATGCAATTTCTCTGGGGCTTTGTGTTTTCCAGCATGTTTTCCTTCTGCCGCTAGAGTATGTTTTGTCGCTACTGTTGCCTCCTTAGCTTCTTAGAACGGCCAGTCTTCTCTTCCTTTCTCTCTCACTCTCGTCCACCCTCATGCTCATTGACTTCTCTCCCGTTTTAAATAAAAAATGTATTCCTCAATCAGATTAATTACAAGCTCCAAGCAAAATTCCTTTCATTTCCGATTGGGTTGATAATAGTGAACTTTATTCGTATTTTTTCTCTCTCTTTTCTCTCCCGTCCCCATTTATGATCTACCAGATGAATTCCATTGGGAGTAGTAAAGTCGGAGGCGCAGAGAGAGAGGGCGGCGGGACGAAGGACATTGCCGTGGTGGCTCCTCTCATGGAGGAAGCGGAAATTCAAATGGATGGAACCTTACCCACCAAACATATTGCCAACGGTAACCACGAGTCGACTGTATAGAACCGACGATGGGTGGATTTTTTATTTTTTTTTTTATTTTTACAAAACATTTCTGAAATAATAACGACATCGTTCCATGACTTCTCCATATTCGAAGCCTCTGTCGTGCGGCGAAAATGAAATTATTTATTTTACTGAACAATAGCAATCATTTTTTCCTCCTTAAACTATTTAAGAGGGAAACTCATTTTTAAAAAAAAAAATCTCATTTAGTATGCAAATGAGGAGGAATAAGTGCCAAAGTGAACAACTTATGTGGTTCATCGAACGACAAGTTTTTCACCCCCCTTTTGGATTAAGCGAGATTTAAACATTAAAAAAGCGATTCATAAAGAAATAAATAACATAAAGTTGATCTCGTCGAGTGCATAGAGTGAAGTTCAAAAGTGAGTGTTGGTGATATTCCCACATTGCAAACTTCCCGTCCAATTGAGGCGGATGTCCTTTTGCCCAAGTTGAGTGAGCGATCGATCGAGCGACCTCTGTGACGTCAGGCGCGAGATGGTCCTGACAAACCAGTCAGGGTGACGACGGAGTGAATAAATCCCAACCCTAAAGAATAAATTAAAAAAAATAACTTTCTCAATTAACATAGAATAAACGTGTTGAACACACTACGAGGATATGAAGGCGCCAGAATGACTATTAACTCATTAACTGAAACAACTCATTTGGTGTAGCAATATTTACTTGCGTTAATTCGTTTTTACTTTTAAAGTATTATTTTCACGGAGATTCTGAAACGACACCCTGTTTTTGACAATTGCTAAAAAGCACAAATATTGTATTAAAGAGTCATTTATTGACCTTATACTCTGTCGTATAAAATAAAGTAGGAAATCATTTAATTTAATTTTATTTATTTTCTAGTAAACTAACTCCTATTAATATGCGCTATTTGATAAATCTGACAATTTTTTTAAGACATGTACATTTTATATCAAATGTTTTATATATAAAAATTCAGTTTTCTTGAATGTGTGAAAGAAGAATTGAGTTTAATGAACTTTAAAAACCTTTAATACAGAAACACGTTTTTTTATTATAAAAAGAAAATTTCAAAGGAGGAAAAGAGACTAATAAACTTAAGTAGAATAAATTGTAATTAGTTTTCTTACTTTCCTGGGTAGGCAATTTTTTTCCTTTATAAACTAAGCAATATTCTTCCCATTTAATATATTATTATTATTATTATTATTATTATTATTATTATTATTATTATTATTA
>JAHWFO010029543.1:878690-954652 GCA_023313115.1 Rhysida immarginata
TATTATTATTATTATTATTATTATTATTATTATTATTATTATTATTACATAAAAGTTCTTTATAGTAAGAATTTATTTTAAGATAGCTCTTAAAACAAATCATAAAAAAGGTAAATTAAAAAGAAGACGAACTTTTAACTGATACTTTAATCAATAAAATCAAATGAATGGACGACGCTCATTTCGGTATTACACCATTATCAAGCATTTTCAAAGATTAATTGAAGATTTAAAAGATGGAATTAAATGACAAACTGAGCGTGATTTAAATGAATATTGGGTTAAACAAAATAAGTATCACGAAAGAAACAAGATTTTACATTGTGAATTATACAATTTTCTGTAGCCTGTCCACTGAATGGGCGTGCCCAATTAAATTTCTAATTTCAGTTGTTAAACATTGTTAATTTTACTTTGTAACAATAACCAACAATGAAAATAAGAATCAAAATTTAACTGGGCACGCATTCATTGGACAGAATATAGGATAATTTGATGGTCGACTCTCAACACAGATTTTTATCAATTGAAAAAAGACTCTCGTAACATTGAAAAAGACTCTCGTAAAATTTCCCTCATAGGAAATATTGAAATTTTCAAGTCAAATTCAAAATGTACTACAAATTCCCAAATTTCTTTTGAAATAGACCCTTTATGCAATATCTAAAAAAAAAACTTGATTTAAAATTTAATTTTGCATTAAAATAATTTTTTAATTTTAACTTCACTTGAATGTTATTTATTTATTTATTTATTTATTTATTTATAATTACAATTACTTACAATAACAAAGTATACAATAAATTAGTAATGATAATAATAACAATATAAAAACAAAAATAAATATTGTATGAAATTCAAATAAGATAAATTCAAGAGGGTTTTTTTTTGTATAAAAAAAGAATAATTAGGAATATAAAGGTGCCCAAAAGGCCTGGAGGCCTGTCCAGGGGCATCCTTCAAAACTTTTACAGATTAATACAAAATTGTATAAATTGGCAGGACATTAAATAGTATCCGTGGGATCCATATTGTCAAGTATCATATTATGTAATCTAGAATAAAAACAAGGCACATTAAAATTATTCTAGCGTATCATTTCTCTGACTCGTTTTTATTCTAGATTAAATAGTAACAACAATATCAACAATAATAATAATAATAATAATAATAATAATAATAATAATAATAATAATAATAAGATTAACAGTGAACTGTATAAATCGGTTAATATTTAAGAGTATATAGAAATTAAATTAGTTGTGATTAGGCCCGAGCGAATGCTTCTAAGGAGAAGATGTTTAAAAAATTGAAGAGACCTCTAAGGATCGTGAAGTTCTTTAGTTAATTTAGTTAATATAACGCCGGAAATCGATATTGATCTCTTTAACCCTTTACTGATTCATGGTACATATTCGTACCATCTTAAATTTTCTATTGGGCCTTGGTAAGGAGTTTTACGATGTCTATTTTTTTTTCCTGCCTGTTTAATTCTTTAATAACATTGATGCTCAGTCTCTGTCTGTAGGCTATGGTACAGGTACAATGTTTTACTATGAGTTTATATATATATATTTCTTTTTATTCTAAAATTACGAAAAAATTCATACACACACAAACAGACACAATAAGTATATAAACCAAATTTGATTAACTTTGGAGTATTTTTTCAAATTCGTCCCGATAAAGGGAATTACTATTTTTTTTCTCTCTCGGATGGTAGTGATGATATGAGCTAGTTATTATAGGGGGAATTTCTAAGACAATGTGTTATGTGTGACTTTATATATAAACTGAGCTAGTTCATCAAATTTTAATAAGTTAAAGTTTTTAAATTCTGAACTGACAGAAGAGATATCGGGCCTGTCTATATAGAGTTATGCTTGTCTACATAATTTATTATCAGTTGTTAAATATTTATTTTGTTCCTTAATAATCTTCAAATTATCCTAGAAAATTATATAATTCACAATGTAATATCTTGTTTCTTTCATGACACTTATTATTTATCTCATTGTTCATTTAAATCACACTCAGTTTGTCATTAAATTCCATCTTTTAAATCTTTAATTCATATATGAAAATGGCTTGATAATGGTGAAAAACCGAAACGGCCTTCGCCCAATTCTTTGATCTTATTAATTAAATTATCACTTAAAAGTTCGTCTGCTTTTTAATTTATTATCTAGTGATACAAGTTTTACATTTTACCTTAGTAAGAAGGTTCTATGTAAAATTTAAATTGCTAGAAATTTCAGGACGTATAAAAAAAAAAATTCAAATTTACCGTCAATTCATCCAAATTCTCTGGTGGCATACTGGATTCTGAATTTAGTCATAGAACCAGAAACTATTATGATGCTACAGTCTGCAATTACGGTCGCTTTTCAAATTGCTATAAATTGGTATCTTTTGGAGTAGGAGGATATATTTCTTTTTTAACAAAATATTTATTTTGATATGGAATTTAGCAAACCAGTTTCGTCTACTGTATGGGAGATAGACTCTATAATATTGTAATTACAAAGTATCTCGTATTAATATCATAAATATAACATGAGGTTTAATACTTTTTCAAAAATAAGGAGGTTTTTTTTTATAAAAATTATTAATTTGGTTAATTTGAAATGTGTTAAAAGTTATCCAAATTATGAATTTATAAAAAAAGAACTTATTTTGTAAAATATAATTAGATTTCGTGTATACTTTCATTTTGTCATTCTAATAAATAGATGTAGGTGAGACCATGTTCAGCCTTGTGAAGTCGAAATCTGTCTGCTAAATTCCATATAAAAATCCATACGTGTTGTTAAAAAGAAAAAAAAAATAATTTCCTACTTATTATAAAGCATGAGCCTACTTATCTATATGGTAAATTTTGGGCTTAAGATAAAGGAAACTTCCCTTTTAGAAGCCAATGTCTCTGCTACACGTCACTTGGCGAAGTAGGTGGCTGAAAGTATTTGTATGCAAAAGTCTATTTGGATAGGATTTCCTATTTTCTGGTGTTCTACTCTGGGTGGCCGCTTTGTTAGGCAAATGAGGAAAACGAGAGACAGAACGAGTGGATGTAATTAAACAGAATAAATTAATTTTTTCTCAGTCTTTTCCTTTTTCCTCCCACAATACTCTGACACAATTTTCTTTTTTTAAAAAAAAAGATCCTTAAGACAATGCTAGATAAAATGAAAATGTTAACCTGTTAACCCCAAGTGGAATTGAGAAAAACGGTTCTTTTGCTGTGGGTTCATAAGTTAGTTGTCTTTGCTCTTTCCATAAGTTAGTTCTCTTTGATGCATACTGGATTCTGGAATTTGGAAATTTTTCCATAGACTCAAGCTAAAATGTAAGAATTTAATGATAATTGCTGAATGTTTTTTTATTAATTTATTTATGTTATTGTCTTCGCTCAGATGTTTTGGTTCTTATGATAAGACAATTTTATATTCTGATTTACAATCTTTACGAAGTAATTGACACTATTTCTATAAGCATTTTTTGGAAATAGTGAGAAAAGTTTAAAAACAAAGACACTGTCCTTTGTCAGAAGGCAAAATTAATTTTGTCTTTTTCAGAATTTTTTTTCACTCCGTTTCCAATTCGTGTTCCTCTATGTTCGTAGTTTTATATTTAAAATTATTTATTTATTTCTCAACTTTAAACAATTAACTAAAAGAACAGATAATTAATCTAAATACCATCAAAAACGGTATTTAGATAGATTTTAAAATTACCAATTTACTGAAGCAAACATCATTGTCGATCATTTTGTTATTGGTTATTAGAAAAGGTTGAACAAGATATTTGTCTAAATACGCCAGGTAATTTTAAAATCTTTAATTAGTTTTGATGCATTAATTAAAGTATTTAACGTAAGTATCTGTTGTGTTTTTTTATTTTGTTGAAGTTGAGCAATAAAAGTTCACCATATAAATAGGTAGGTCTTTAACGTGCTAATTATTTAAACATCTTTGTATTTTGATATATTTTATATTTTTGTACTTATTATAATTAATTGTAATTTTTTTGGTCGTAAGAAGAACTGCTAATTGCTTGAGCTCCAGTTTACAATAGTTTTATTTTTTGAATGAAAATGAGAATTTGTGCTGGTTAAAATATATCAATCCTATACAGGTAACAAACTCTATATTATTGATGAAAAATATGAAAGAAAATTTTACATCTGGCGTATGATTAAAAACCCTCATGGAGCTATCTTGAGTTTTTTTAAAATATATATGTTTATTTTTTCGCTTGAATTTTGACTCTTAGTAAGTTGAGCTATATTATTTGTAAAGATATCTTTCATAATTTACGATATCATTAATATAGTTTCAAATGAGATTAATGTTTGAAGTTACTAGACTAAGCTACACGAAACTCTAATAGAAATATTTAGAGATGTCAGCAAGTTTCTTTTAATTTTTAAGCCTGTTTTGTTCTCTTTCTGAATAAAACAAAATGCATGGTAAGTAGGCGTCCCTCAAAATGTGAGAAAGTGGAAATGCAAACCCGCACTCGATAAACACACAGTGAATATTTATAGTTTCAAGAGAAGTAGGTAACCAAAACACCTAGGACATCGCCTAAAGGGAATCGATCCCAAGACCCCTACTAGGCTTTAAATTTTTATACGCGCCAGTAATTATTAATTTTGTAATAATTGAAACCTAGATCCTTAATTGATTATTAGTTGTAAAAATACAGGTGAGGGACTGTGTAGAGAAATAAAAAAATTCCAAGAGTGCAACTACCTGTTTCGGAGGCATTTACTGTCTCGAATAATCTCAGTGTCAACCTGTTTAATCATCCTTAGCACAAATGCATAACATCGCACGATTCAGCGCTATCCCTTTTAAAAGGCAAAACGTAGATTTTATTGAGTGTAATGACGTGAAAGTGTAGAGAAGCATTTCCTAATTTTCCCGGATGAAATCGGCCATAGCGATTTCATGTTCTTCCACGTGAATTTATTAATATTATTAATTATTTCAAAGGTAATTATTCATTTTTAATAAGAGATGAGAGTAATGAACACAAAACAAGAAAGGGATCAAGTTGGCCAGTGCCATCCAGAAAAGTTTGCACCATCCATAAAGTAAACAGGTCACGAAACTGTGGATGCAAAATCAATAAAAACAAGAAATTAATCCCCCCCCCCCCGAGGATGGTATAGGAAAGTAGCGGAAGCCTTGAGTTCATCTATTTTACCCCTTTATCTGCACTTTTTAACCCCCCCCCCCCAATTTCTTTGTATCAACAATTTGATTTTCTCGAATGTAGTATTTAGAAAATATTAAAGAGCTATATTTCCTTTCATATCATTTCTGGTCGAATGATATATCATATGCCATATGTTGCCTAGTTCTAAAGACCAAGTTGACTGCCACCTCCGACCCTATTGGGACAATTTAGCCCAAACTTGCTAATAATGTAGATCTTGCCTAGAGGAATCTGCATATCGAATTTCAATCCGTTACTTACCTAAATACCACATAGATCTCTTGGTCCCTACTAACTTCCATCCCAGTGGACCAACAAAAATAAACTAAATAATGAAGTAGGGCATGCTTATGGTAAACTACATACCGAGTTTCAACCTTTTACGTCTAAAAATGTGGAAAATATGAAGACAGACAGACAGACAGACAGACGGACGGACAGACGGACATTGTGAAACCAATAGGTGCTCAATTCTTCCGCTACTTGATAATAAAACACTTTTCCAAATAGAAATTTTAATGCAACGCGTTTGTACGAGGGTTGTTCAAGAATTTTTGCCTCCATGCTGTAACTTTATTTGTTAACCGATTTTCAAAATTCTTTTTATATTTGATACTTTTGTCTTGTATGTAATACACTATTCGCTTTTCGACTTAATCCCTATCCCTTTAGACGCATTGCGCCAACGCGTGACTAGTCGGGTGAACCCGTCGGAGAGGAATTCTGGTGTTTTCGACACCAAGATTGAATGGCAGCTTTGGACCCTATTCTGCAGCACGATAACGCCCGCCCGCACACGATCGCCACACAACAGAGGCGTCTACAGTTCAAAGATGAAAAACTGCAAGTTCAAAGATGAAAGACTTAGCACCTTGCGACTTTCACCACTTCCCAAAGAAGAAAGAGCACCTTAAGGGACATGATTTGCGTTCTGACGACGAGGTGAAAGATGCCATTCAATCCTCGTGTCGACAACATCCCCGAAATTCCTATCCGACTAGTTCACGCGTTGGCGCAATGCGTGGAAATGAATGGAGACTATGTCGAAAAGTGAATAGTGAATTACATAGAGGACAAATGTAAGTATCAGATACAAATAGAATTTTGAAAATCGGTTAACAAATAAAAAAAAAGTTACAGTCATGGAGGCAAAAATTCATGAACAACCCTCGTATATTTCGAGGATATCAGCATGATAATGAAGAAAACATCCGTGTTGCATTAAAATTTCTATCTGCACCATCCTCAGCAATGTATTAATTATTATGGTAAAAATGGAGAATTGCGTCCTCTGACTTTTCTGGATGACAAAGTCAAGGGAGGCTATTCTCCACTTTTACAATAATAACTAATACATTCCTGAGGATGGCGCAGAAATTCTGCAGCAGAAGTAATAGAGTAACCAAACTATAGTTTATATACAATAACCTCTGAACGCTTTTTTCATTGTTTGAATAATTATTAAACACAAGGATATGGTTTTGCAACTTTTTATTAGGATCCTACTATTTTATTATTAGGCTTTGAGTTCGACTTCCAGATGAGATTCTATATACATTATATTTAAACTAAATGTAATATCGGAGGGGTTTTTTTGTCTTCTATTCGCGATTAATTGGCGAACCTACTTGGAGCATCAGGCGTTTACTGATAATAAAATTCATATAATATTATCACGCAATAAAAATAACAGCTGAATGCGGAGGAAAGGAGGAGTAACATGTGTTTAAAATAATTTTACTCTAGTTAGATATGCAACGATAACCTTTCGACCGAATAAAATATTAATAGCTTATTATAAAAAGAAAGTATTGGCTACGTATGTGTCTATTTTTTCATAAGCATCGTGGCCTCCTGGTGTCTTCTCTCTCGTAGAACGAGTTTGACAAGAAGATCGTATTTCCGGTTGATAGAATTACCCCCAAGTCGATTCCCTTCCCGCCAACCTTTCATTAAGCGTTCGGTCATTTACCAGGATAATTAATGCGGTCTCTTAAAAAAAATAATAAAAGATAATTCAGCGTCATTCGTGAGGATTAGGTCTGTGGAGAAGAGGAAAAAAAAATTCACAACTTCTCATCGAGTTCGATATCCGCCCTACGCATTGTTTGTCATCGCCTTCTCTCGCTCGGACATTGCAATTTATTTATTTCTTTATTTGTTTTTATGCTTGTTTATTTCGTGAGGCCCATTGTCGAGTGGAAGTCTACTATCGGTTCATTGATCACAATCGGGATTATTTACCGAAAGCCGAATTTGAAAAGGAAAGCGTTGAAGGATATGACAATAGATAGACTCATTCCCTCTCACTCGAATTGTTCCTTCCAAATGTTGACTTGCTTTCTTCAGATACGACACGTTTTTGTTTTTTAACTTTATTTTTAAAAAGAGAGAGTGTCTATTTCAAATGTTGAGGAGTCTCCTCTTAAAGACGAACTCTCTAGTTTTCATCAGTTGAATTATTTAGGAAAAAGTTGGCTTTCTTCCGTTGACGTCCCAAAAAGAAAACCGAAGTCCGTTTTGGGCGCGTACGGACTCGAACCCCATACCTTGTTTCAATGAAATGACTTTGAAAACGTGTTCAAGGTAAGATATATTGTTTGCTTAGAAAATTCTATATTTATTTTAAATGTCTAATTTTAACTTAAATTAAAATTTTTAACTTAAATCACAGAATAACACAGCTTATGACTTTATTATGTGTTGTTCTGTGATTTAAAATTAAAAAAAACCCCTCTTAAAAACAAATTATTAAAATAATAGGATTTGTTTTTAAAGAAAACGTTATTTATTATTTGTTTACAAATTAACAGAACGATCATCGCAAAGAAAATAAAACAGAAACACAGTAAGCATTTAAAAATAATATATATAAAAGATGTTTATGATTATATTTTGTTGTGGTGGGCCTATTTCTTAAGTTATTTGGAAGTAAACTTTGTTTCACTTTATTTTACAAATGCTTTGATTATTGTCAGTTAATTTTACTTATTGGCTAATTTGGATTTTGTTTCTACTGGAAAATTCTTTTCCGAGGATCATTTTTCAAAAGGTCCCATTGAATGATGACATTTTTTCTCAGTTTAAGATTTTTCAAGTTCATGTAACTACAGACCACTGAAAAACACACGAAAGTAAACTGTTTTATTTTATTCTCTCATAAAGAAATATGCACATTTTTAAAAGAAATTTTTATCAAAGGTAAACTGAATATTGTGCTGTTTATATATCAAAATTTAAGGAAGACTATTAATTGTAACCTTTTTAAAAGAGTTTGCAAAATAATAGGACCAGTGTCGACAATTTCCAAAAAATAAGACCACTCAAATTATAACGGTGAATTCGCGTGCAATGAAGATTTTTCAAATATTTTTTATCTGCCTGCAACCCCGTCTGATTATTGGTAATAGCCTTATTAGTCGTGTTTTTGAATATAATTATTTATCAGTTTATCTTCTCCTAATCCTTTAAAAAGATGGGCAGGAAGAAAAACTTAACCCAAGCTATTCGAGATACTATTGTTCTGAAATATTTGGAAGGTCTGTCAACCCCGTCAAATTGCTGTAGATTTGCTTATTAGCAAAACAGGTGTTACAAATATTATACATAAGTATAAACAAGAAGGATTTACTCCACCCAAGACCAGTCGCAGAATGATACAATACTCAGACGCGGCATTGTTGAACTATCTGCGGACTGGAGAGATACTACCAACACTGAAGTTTCAGCGTCAGCTATGCGAGGATTACTCAGAAAAATGGGCTTACTACGTTTATGTTGCAAAGAAGAAATCGTTGCTGACTAGGATTAAAAAATGGGCCAGAGAACACCAGACATGGTCTGAAAGCAAATGGAATTCAGTAATATTCAGTGATGAATCAACATTCCAGTTATCCGTAGGCACTGTTGGCCGAAGAATCATCCGTCGGCCTGATGAAGGATATCATCCAGATTGTTTGCAGCATACTGTGAAATTTCCTGCTTTTGTGCTTCAACGAGGTTGGTACATTACATCTAATAGATGGGATAGTGAATGCACAGAAATATCAGGACATTCTTCAATTGACTCTTCTCCCATCGGCGAGACAACTGTACGGAGGGCGAAAGTTCATCTTCCAACTAGATGGTGCCACAAGCCATACAGCGAAGACTACCCAACGCTGGTTGGAAGCTAAAAAGATAACAACCATTAATTGGCCACCCATTAGTCCAGATTTATCACCAATTGAAAATTTGTGGGGCATCTTAAAACGAAACATCCGACGATTAAAAAGTTCTATTGGACGACTGGTCGACAGTCACTCCTGAACAGTGCAAAAAGCTAGTATCTACGATGCCTAAACGTATTCAGGCGTTAATGATTAAATATTATTTTTTTGGAAATTGTCGACAGCGGTCTTATTGCAAAAGAGGAGACGTTGGATTCCACTATTTCCACAAAGAATTTAGTCGTCCTATTATAGATGTACATTTCGGCTACATGAGGTATCCACAGATCGGCAAGGTCAGTCTTGTTTTTATATACAACCTGTGACAATAAAGTTCGGTGAATGACGTCAAATTGCTAACGGTCGTAAGAGTGCACCATCGTCGTATCCTGCCCCAGACAGGTCGAGACATGTTTAAACAAATTTGAGAGAATCAGCGCTGCGAGTGTGTTTATTGTGTTTAAACAGGACATTGAAGAGAGAAGGCGTTGTACGCGCGGCCGAAACCCAAAATAGATCAGCGAACGAAAGAGACTCATGAAATGATGACAACAGTTTACAAAGAAAGTGCTATTACTTTGAAGTGTGTTTATGAGTGGTTTATACGGTTCCGAGGACGCCAGAACACCGTAGAAGACGCCCTCCGAAGTGGCCAGACATCCAACGTAATGTTACGACCCAACTGAAGGCTATCTCTAAAAAGGACTACGCCAGGAGTTTCCAGGACTTGTACAGGCGTTCCCAGAAGTGCATTATCATCGACGGGGATCACTTTGAAGGATAGTAACTGCTGTTTCATGTAAGCGAGCAATCCACTCTCAATATGCCATCATTCACCGAACTTTATTGTCACAGTTTGTATTATATAATTATTTGTTAGTGGTTTTATTATTTTGCAAACTTGTTTAAAAAGAAAAAAATTAATTGTAAGATTCACAATTAATATTCTTCCCTTATTCTTGGTGTATAAACAGCACGATATTGAGTTTATCTTTGATAAAAATTTCTTTAAAAGATGTTCATATTTCTTTGAGAGAATAAAATAAAGCAGTTTAGTTTCATGTGTTTTTCAGTGATTCTATCTTTATGAAGCTGACTGTATGACCTTTAAAGAAAATAATATATAAAATTTTGTTGAATTTTATTGTTTTTCTTACTTCAGACGATTATATATTCTATTCATTTTTATAGTTTATATTTGATAAAATTCTAGATATAAATCTATTTTAAAATGTATTCATTCATTATAAAGTCTTGATTATATTCGGTCCAAAGAAAGAAAAACTAGGCGTAAAATAAACAAAGTTTAACAAAGTGTATTTGAAATTTAATTGGAACACGCCCAGCTTTTCTTCCTTCATTAAGTAGCGGAAGAATGGAGCTACTTATTGGTTTAACAATGTCCGTCAGTCTGTCTGTTTGTCCTCTTCATATTTTATATATTTTTTGACGTATAAGATTGATTGGAGAAGTCCTACTTCACTATTTAGTTTGGTAACAAAGATCACTGAGATCGGAGTTACAGGGTTAGGAATTGAAGTGGTCCATCTGATCAAGATTACTAAGAAGTTTAGACCAAATTGTCCCATTAGAGTCGGAATTGTGGGAGTAATATCAAGTGATCTTTAGAGCTAAGAATATTTTCAAAAGTCAGAATATGGTATGTAATATGTCATTCGATTAGGAATGATGAGAAACGAGAGAAGATAAAGCTCTTTTCCTTTTTCTTAAAACTACGATCGCGAAAATCAATTTTTTGATTTAAAAAAAAAGGAGGGGGTTAAAAAGAGCAGATAAAAGGTTACGACGCCTGGCTATGCTTAATAAAAAATTGTAAAAAATTAGATGAACTCAGCGCTTTCCTCTACTTTCCTATATCTCCTTAGGGAGGATTAATTTCTTATTTTTTTATTTTATAACCGAACTCTCAAAATTTATGAACAAAACCATAGGGCTATGTTGCAAATATTTTATTATTAATTGCACTATAGTTAAAACAATAATTCGTTAAATAGCCAAAAGAAATGATTGATGTCTCTGATCTAACATTCCTACAAATAATAATTTTAATAATCGTCCCTACCTAGCAATTTGTTCGTTGATGTTCATGAACATAGCCTGTAGTAGCAACGCCATCGATGAAGAAGGCCTGCGGACTGATTTCTGACGTCATCATAAAAAGGCTGGGAATTGTGCTTTACAGCAACGTATGATTTCTCCACATGGGCTGATAGGATAATCAAGTTTTGTTCGCAACTTCAGAAATTTTAACTCAACACTTAGCAGCCATCTGTGAAACTAATAAACGTACACTTGCCTAAATTGGAACGATTAACGCACTAACGTGCTTTCATTAAATAATCCAAGGTTCGTGGAGATAGGTGGTAAACGAGCCGACTTGCGAACAAAACTTGATTTAGGCAAGTTTTGCTATCTAAAGTAATATTTCATTATTAAAAAAATAATTCGTATAATGTAATTTCAAAAAATCTTCAACTTCTCCTATTACTTTTTTATTTTTTTTTTGATAAATTCAGCGTTGGAATATTTTGGAATATCAACTAATCGAGATATGAACTGAGGTTTCTAATTTGAAGATAATCCACTGTTTTTATTAGATTAAAATTTTAAATTTTATTCTTAAATTTATTTTTAAGGATTCAATACTGTTAGAAATTTTAAATTAATCATTGAATATCTTTAAAAATATATTATTAGCTTAAAATATCTACATTTCAATTGACAAATTCTTGATAAAAATTTTAGTTTTATTTATGATGACCATCCTTTAATGACGTCAGAAGCGTGATACAGTGCTCAGGCCTTCTTTATGTAGATTGTTGGTGGTAGGCGACTTTTGTGCCATACGATATTCATGAATACAGCTCAGAAGGCAATCTGTGGCACCTAAAGAATGAAGATGATTGCCTAATTTTCGTACACAATTAATTTTTCGTATTGATTGCTTTTTTCGCTCCATCAAAGTCTTATCATTGATGTTGATTTTGCGTCTCCTATAAAGTATCTCTACTCGCAAAGGAATCTGCTATCGATGTACTGCATTTGCCTTTTTTTTTTCTTTCCTCCGCCAGTCTTTTGTATGTGTGTTTGATGTTTCTCTGCAGTGCATTCCATTTACCTTTTTACTTCAAGAATTCCTGAACTCTTTTCAGTGTTATTTCCACTTCCTGTCGCGTGCTTTTTCCCATCGATTTAATTCCCTGCCCCCTCCTTGCTTTCCCCTACTTAACATTCCAGACATTTTTTTAAATCGTCGCCTCTTCGTCGTTTTTACATGTCTTCCTCTTTATAATTTAAAAGTTGCTGCGCAGAACCAGAAAGGGTGGTTTCCCGTCGACCTTTGAACCCGTTCGTTTGCCTATAAGCTAGCTTCTCATCCTTGGCTCCGAGCGAGCAAAGCAAACAACCCCGATCTAAAAACCCATAGCCTAGAGTTCAATTGCAGAACGTGCTGCTTGCGCCAGAAAGTTAGTTTTTCGGGAAATTTTGGTTTTTTCTCCTTGTAGAACGAAAACTTGATTTGGTATCTTGTGAATCCTTTTTTAAATTTGCTTCCACCTGAATTCTTTTTTTTTTCTTTTCTCGATTCCTTCGATATAATAAGCCCACTTCGCCGTCATTATATATCTCATTAATGACTTGGACTGAGAAAATTCTCAGCCATAAAGCTGATTATTAAATAATTGCGCACTCGATGTCCTATGGCTAGAAAGGCAACTTGATTTGCATAAGATTGCAAAAAGTATTAATATAGGCTAAGACGCGTCTCTCTCTGTAATAAGATGACAATGTCGAAGCTCCTTTCTTAACTCCTATCTACCTGTCTGTCGATCCATATAGAAATCAACTTGGCCCGGTTTCCATGGAATTTTGTTTGGATGACGTTTTAACAAAAAAAAATTCGTGGACCGTTCCCGAGGTAGATTCCAATCGGTCAACTCTGCTTGTCTGTCAGGCATTCATCTTTTCAATGGCGAGTTGTTCTGTTGAAAGACTGTAAAAATGCTCGACAAATTTATACAGTGCCTGCATGCTCGTAAGTACCTGTTTTTAACTTATTTATCTTTATGTTGGGCCATCGTAAGTAGAATTTTTTCCGACTCGTTATAATTTGCGTTGACGTGTCTTCCTTAGTAATATCGTGAAAACTCTGCATTGTAATCAAATTTTATTTTTATGTCTACTGTAATGAGAAAGCAGTATTATACTGAATTGAAAGCCTTGCACCCACTATTTCAATGTTGTTTTGGGAGATTTTAACTGTTATTAATTAATAATCACAATGTAACTGTAAATAAAAAGTATAATCTACAATTTATAATGTCAGAAGTAATTGAAGGGTTGAGAATTATAGTGGGCCGACCGCCTTTTTTTTAACATTGAGAAAATGAAGGTTAAAATTTGTTAGCAAATGTGCGAGTTCATGTTCGGCAAATAATTTGATATGATAAATAATCCTCAGCTGGTTTTCCATTGTACACGGAGATGGTCCATCATGGTTCTTAACCCTTCAATTAAAAAGATGATAATCTGGTCTGAGGTTCAGTTTTGAGCCTTCTTGTTTTTCATGTAGATGCCAGTTATATACAAAGTTCATAGTGTATAGTATCAATTAATGCTGGATAAAGTTTATTGAGTCCATCTAACGTTATGAATTATGGGCATGAGCATTACACTCGAGTTTAATTACAAAATTTTGTAAAAGATCTATATTGGTTAATCGAAAAAGCAGCTCTAATAACTATTGCAGCTGCAGGTTTTTTAAATTGATATTATCGGTTGATGTCCTAATACAGTAGAATAATTTAATGACGAAAGTGTTTATTTTTCAATAATTTTTTACTATTTAATTATTTTTTCTTGATTTTTTTTTATTCTTGGCTTTAAAGAATTCGCTTTCAAAATTCATAATTAGAATGACTTCAAAAACGCAGTTTGTTAGCTAGTAAGTTACAATATTTAGCTGAATAGGGGCAGTCTACGCTCGATCTATTACGATATCCACGCGACCTGTGTTAAATAATCATCGGCAATCAATAACCATTAGGTAAGCTTATATTGAACTGCATTCGTAAAGGAATAGCCATTTATTTATATTTATGTATATATATTTATTTATTTATTTATACGTATGTTTCTCCCTTCTTGAATTGCCCTGTTAAATTGGACACGCTTGCAATTTTCGACGATTTGGGGGGTTGGGCTGAGTTGAACATTTATTTTTCTTTCTTTCCAAAATGTCGCCTCCTCCCCTTTTTTCTAAGTGGACGACCCATTTCCAAAAAATTATTATTCGAAATTCACAAGAAGTTTTCTTTAATAACGTTGCACTCAATTGCCTTTTATTAACTGGTTTTACGCGTTTCTTTGGTTGAACCTGATTTCTTCCAGCGAGCGAGAAACCAATTCACAGACGAAAATACTCAGCGGATGAGACCGTGAAAACTACGGTAAATTACTACTGAAACAGAATATCAATGGCAAAATCGGAAAATGGATTAGGATGGATAATTTTGAGAATGTGAACAAATCTGAACCAAAATGATGATAAAACTTTAAAAAGTTAATTGATATACTAACTACAATTTTTTTATTAATAAAAGAAATTGTTTTGAATTCGCCATTATGAATGTAGAATGAATTTAGCCAATTAGAATTTTAAACATAATAAATTTAAACTATAATTAAAATAAAAATGAAGAATAAAATGAATTCAAAATAAAATCTAAAAATAATCCTGATTACTACAATGGAGTTTCACATTAGTGCATTTTGTTAGTTCCTTGGTTCAATGAAAATTTCAACTTCTTTTCCTGCATGGACGATTGGGGTTATTGGAAATATCATTCAATCTTAAGAAGATATTTTGTTAATCATATGAACTAATTGCACTAATGTAAAGATGATTCACTCTAATTTGGATTTCAACTTAAGAATCTCTGTTCTAAAAATTGGATCATCAGTCGAAAATCATCAGAAAAGCCTCACATCAATTTGGACATCAATTGGACATCATCTACACCTCAAAAGTTGGATATCATCTAAGTTAAAATTGTGGACAAAAAAGTGACTTACATCATTATTATTATTTTATTATTAATTTTATTTTAAAAATGTTTTTAACTTTTATTTAACTAAGTTTTACATTAAATTAAAGAAGTAGGTGATATTAACTCTGATTACACTCAGCTGTTTACTGTATTATAATAAAATACTTACTAAAATAATTATTCCACCATACGGAAAATTTCCTCTTGTTCACATTACTTTGCACATTAATGTATATGTTTATATCGCATGTTCATTCAAATTTTAATCTTTCGGTCTGTGCACTCTATTACTGAAGATACGATTCTTGCCCCCTCTATTGCATGACTTTGCCTTCTGCCCAAGTTTGTAGTATTTTAAAAATCGTACAGCGTGACAAAACTGTCAGCTAATGGTACACATTTGTCGCTAATCACATAGCCGACGTAAAACATAGGCCCTGGCACTGAAAAGTCACCTGACCATCAACTTTTTGTTTCCTACAAATGAAAAAGTACTGACTGTTAAAATTACTGAATGTTACATTGTTGTTTGGATGATCAGGAGATCAGTGCCAGAGCAACACCACCTCTATCAAAGCCTGAGCGCGAAAATTTCATAGGGAAGGACAAATTTAGGGCTTATTATTGGTAGAAATACGAATAACAATGCCCTTCTTATGATGATGTAATATTGTATGACATTTCAGTGCGGAGGCATTCTCTCTCGGTAGTCACGACACAACTCTGTGTTTGCATTTTTGACCTCTCCCACTGTTCAACGAAAGTTTGACTAGGCGTGTTCGATTAAATTTCCAATAAATGTTGTTAGACATTGTTAATTTTACTTTGCAGTTGAAATGAAAATAAAAGGCCATGCCTGTATTAATCAGGCTTATTTTTAAATTTTATTTTTAATTAATTTTATTTTTCATTATATTTTAATTTTATTGTTTAAATTTATTATGTTCAAAATTTTAAATGGGTAAGTATTTCTAAATCCATATTGGCGAATACAAAATTTTTTTTTTGTTGTAACTAAACTAATTGAAAATGCGTAGTACAGTACAGTACCGTTTTGTCAGAAAGATGATAAAAGCACAAGTCAATTAAAAACATCATTACGGTATTTGCGAAGTCAGTCGTTCTGTTGCCAATTTTTTTGCAAATTTTTTGATTTTGACTTCATATTCGGATAGAACATCAAAAAGTGAATATCAGTTATAATAAGCATGCATGTCCTGTCCGGAACATTACCAAAATGGCAGTCAAAGAATGGATAACCAAATTTTGATCGCAATTTTAGGCATGTTCCTGGATATTTAAATATGTGTGCCTATTATAACTTTTACTTCCTTTTTGATGTTCTATCTGAATCTGAAAAAATCTCGAAAAAATTTTGATGCTCAAAATCGAAAAATTCGAAAAAAAAATGGCAACTGACTTAGAAAATTGTAGTTAGTTTGTGAATTAAAATTTTTGTTTCATTATAACTTTGGTTGAGGTTTGTTCACATAGTCAAAATTTCATTTTAACTCAACGTTTTTCTTGAACTAAGATGGAAATATGAATTTAAGGAGGAGGTCGCGGAAATACTAACATATTGAAAAAAAAAGCAAACAGTGTACGAATATTAGAATACAATTTTATTATTGTTGTTTTTAAGACTGTTTTCTATTGTTGATTAATAGAATTCTAATAAGGAAATTAAATTATTAAAAATTGCTTTCCTGGTGGTCTTTTATTGACTATTGTTGAGTTCATTATCTAATCTGTTGTGGAGTATTTAAAATATAAAATAATGACAAATCCTAAAGGAAGCCAATTGAATTCTAATCAGTTAGAAGAAAAATTGAGCTTGTTAAAAGCGAATAAAAAAATTTTAGGATTTAAAAAAAAAGTATTTTTTTACATTTTTAAAAATATTATCTCCCTCGGGAGGTGGAACATTTATAAAATTTATTGAGTCCAAAATGACTTGAAAATTATCCTTGATGAATAACGATTATAAAAAACATCGTTGGCGGAGGTCAAATGCTTTTTTATTCTTGTTGTTGCTTATACTAGAATGTTATTTCTATTTTAATTTACATAGGGAAAAAAAATCTTTTTTTTATTGCTTTATTGGCTGAGATGGGAATTTCTGATCGATTTCCCGTTCTCAAATCGAGAAGAGATTTCTTCCTCCCACGAGTCGAAGGCAAACAGAATAGGAAAAAAAGCTCATTAATTTCAGAATGTGATGATGATGATGATGGCCATATGAAGACGAAAAAAAGTAGTTAATAAATAAAACCCACATGGTTCACAGTGAATGGAATACGTAATAGCAGAATATAAATAAATAGGAAAGATCGATTGTAATTGCAATTTTTTTTCTTAAATATATAAATCTGAAATTGGGGCGAAAGGTTAGCGAGTTGTTTCAGGTGTTCGGGCGACTTTTGCATATTTCTTGATGAATCGTTTTCCTTTCTTTCCCGTCTTCGTCCATGTGTAAACCATCAGTGAACACGCGCTCCTTCAAACTTAAAAGAAAGATTATTTATATTTAGACAACGTTGCTTTTGAGTTGGAAATATGTTCAGCATACAACCGAAAATAGATGATCAATGAGATTCGACCTAGCATTGGAGTAGACACTCGAATCGAGGGCGTCCCAATATTGATGGAGTTATTTCTCCATCTATCCCATCGTCTTCAAAGGTAAAGTTCAAGAACATTGCTTCATCTTTCTATCTATATACATATGGATGTTTGTGTATATTATATGTCTGAATGCGACTTGTAAATCATCTCTTCGTCCCGCTTTCTACTTTTTAAACGAGAGAAAAAAAGTCAACGAAGCAATAACTGCGTTTCTTCCAATGTAAGATTCAATGTAATCTCTTATATAGGTCGAGCTCCTCCTCTTTTATTTTATTTTTCTTTTTAACTTTAATAGCTTCTCTTTTCACTTTTTCTCCATTTAATTTTCTCCGTTATCGTTGATCTATATTTGGAGGATTTTAAATCTAACCGAATGAAGCTTAATTTGTATTTAAATATGCTTAAGATGACGTCCTATTTTAGGAATGGCTATCATTATTAGAATGTTTTTAACATTAGAAATATCGTGAATTATTTTTAACTTCTCATTTATTTTGAAATTGCTGTGTTTTTATTTTCGTTCTTTCTACAATCTTTTGCGGTTGCTATGGGTGATGTAATATCTGTGGACTGTCCATTTAAACAATTTAAAAATGGTATACGAAAGCACAAAAATTAAAAAAAGCAGTTTTTTTAAAATCAACAAATAATATTTATCCACTACAGATCCTTAAAAGCATATGTAAGCTTATGTGTTAGAACGAATTTTGATTTTAAAAATTTATTAGAGAGAATGAAATTGATTTAGGAACACCCATTTGATGATCATGACTGTTCCCATGTAAACTAGTGGGAATGTGAAATGTTAAATATAACTTTATTTTCTCCAGCAGCGACATATTCAAGATATTATATGTATCTTTCTGAATTGGAAAATGCTTTAAATGATCTGCATTTATTGGATTTGATGCGCAAATTGATTTTGTGGAACTCCCACTAGACAAAGTTGATGTTATTTCCTACACAGATGACATTGATGAAATACTTTTGAAACACAGCATCACAAGGATGTTCCTCGATATAGACAGAAAAAATATGTATAAAATTATTGTCTAATCATCAAGAAATTTTGTCACTGGAGAAAATAACCAGATGGTAAAGTACTGCAAAGTACCCCCCCCCCCCCCCCCCACATATTCTGCATCTTTATAATAATTTTATAGCGGTGTGGAGAAATTGGACTGGCTAACTAATAAGTATAGAATAAGAATCCGTAGAAAGAAGTAGTATCTTCCTGTTTTAACAAGAAATTAATCCCCGCGAGGAAAATATAGGAAAGTAGCGGAAGCCCTGAGATCATCTATTTTACCCTTTTATTTGCACATTTTAACCCCCCAATTTTTTTAATCGAAAAACTGATTTTCTCGAACGTAGTATTTAGAAAATGTAAAAGAGCTCTAGCTTCTTTCGTTTCTCATCATTTTCGATCGATTGATATATCACTTGCCATATGTTGTCTTAGTTCTAAAGACCAATTGACACTTTGGCCCAACAATTCAGACCCCATTAGGACAATTTGGCCTAAACTTCATAGTAATGTAGATCTTGCCTAGAGGAATCTGCATACGGAATTTCACTTCTTTACATACACGTAGACCTTTTGGTCCCCTCTAACTCCCACCCCCGAAATTCCGACCCCCATTGGATCAATCAAAACCAAACTAAATAGTGGAGGTGGACATGCCCATACTAAGCTACATTCCGACTTTCAACTTTCTACCTCAAAAAATGCAGAAATTATTAAGGGAACGGACTGAGAGACAGACGGACAGAGAGACATTGTAAAAGCAATAAGTAGCTTCATTCTTCCGCTACTTAATAATATTGTTGTTCTGACTATGATGAATGCCATTGCACTGAATACCATTATATTGCAAATGACAGTACTCCCCTACTTGATTTCAGAAAAAATATTGCAAAAATAATAATATAAGTCCATTATTAAGTAGTGGAAGAATGGAGCTACTTATTGGTTTTACAATGTCCGTCTGTCCCCTTCATAATTTCTACATTTTTTGAGGTAGAAAGTTGAAATTCGAAACGTAGCTTACGATGGGCATGTGTTTGGAAATTGCTATTTAGTTTGATTTTGATTGGCCCACTGGGAACGAAATTACGGGGGTGGGAGTTAGAGGGGACCAAGTGTTCTGTGTTGTATGTAAGTATGTAAAGGAGTGAAATTCGATATGCAGATTCCTCTAGGCAAAATCTATATTACTATGAAGTACCAGTAGAGTCGGAGTTGTGAGAGTGGCAGTCACTTTGTCTTTAGAAATATGGCAACAGACGGAAAGAGGATAGAGCTCTTTTATATTTTCTAAATACTACGTTTAAAAAAAAACTAACACTTAATGGGTTAGAACGTCAATTTTGATAACGACGATAGCGTATTCAGGATAAACCAAATCAAACCACAGACGACTACTTGGATGGTGCCTATGTAAAAAACTCGACTATAATTTCCGTCATAAGATAATTGAACATCAAACTTAATGATAAAGAGTGAAAAACCTTTAAAAAAATTACGAGACTTGGGATCGAATCAGAAACCACGAGCATTTGCCTCGTTTTATCAAAGGTAATAGTCAATAGGAAAAGGTACCCACTGTACGAGGTGAAGTCGTTAACGTGAGAATATTTGACGGAAAAACAAAAACATGAACTGGTCCTCAAGAAATTTTATTTCTTTTTCACAGAATGTGATATAGTATAAGTCCGGGGGCGACCACTTTTTTTCATTGTGGTCTGGCCAGTTAGATTCCAGGAACTCGAAAAGTCCCTTGCGGATCAAGAATGAGTAAAGTATTGAGAAAATTATACATGGATTGGAAAATTTATGATTTAGAATAACAGTGTTCGTGATTTTCTTAGAGAATAGCTAAATTTGCCACAACATAAGGGAATCTGTTCCAAAAGCTGGAATGCCACTTTGTATTTAATTGCCATTGTATCTTTTATTTACAGCGTATTAAATCTTTAATAAACCTTTTTGTAAGGGAATCTATGCACACTATCATTGCCATGTAATTAAATATTAAAAATCATCTTTGCTGTTTGGACCAATCAATCAGAATTATACAAAAAAAAAAAAAAAATTGTAGTCCTCGAACGGTTCTTTGCCTTACACCCCCATTCCGTGTTCTATCACCAAGAAAAAAAAATATTCTAATAATTACAAGTTTCATCAACTGTCTACCTCCTCTCTGTTTCATTTTTTTTCTCCTTTTTGTGCTTATTCATTGTCCTGCGCTTTTTTATTGCCTAATCACGAAAGAGATTTTTTTACCATCTCCGCCCACCGTCGTCGAGTTCATTTCTCTTTTCTCGTTCAATGTGAAATTGACGTCTATTAAGCTACATATTGGCTAAACCCGGTACTTTGTAGGAAGGACGGAAACATCGTAATACCTTAAAGCAGTTGTTTAGAAAATTATAACAGCTATCGATGTCAGTAATAACTTTTTTATAGCAAAAATAATTTCTATAATAACACTACCCTATTATTAAATGACTAATGAGGCAAAGTTGAATTGTAAAATCTTTTAGTCAGGCAAACATTTACTGTTTCTTTTTTCACAAATTGACATATTTTACTTCAATTTTTCTTGAAATTTGTTTATGCTTGGTATATATGTTATTTATTCTGAGTATATTTATAATGATCATATGTGCGATTGGAATATTTTATAATATCAGTCTTATCGTAATCAATTATCAGTATAAATGAAATAAATTTTTTGTGTGCGTCTGCCTTTAAAAGTTCAAAAGAATGTTTAACTGATATCTTTTCAGCAATACTTAATTTATTAAAACGACCGACGATCATTTCGGCGATCTTTTGCCATTTTTAAAAATCAAAGATTACAAGAAATTATGCTTGTACAATGTAATATTAAAATTCGATAATTTAACGACAAAATGGTAGTCATTTAAAAAACATTAAGTAACGATTCTTAATGTTTCGAATAACAAAAATCGGCATAGGAGATTATTTAACACCAGATTTCCATTTTCTTTTTTTGCTTTGTCTATTGCTAAATTGCTCTATTATGATCATTTTTAATGGATATCTGAATTTTTAATGGATATTATGATATTAATATTTGTATAGCCTCTTCTATATTGTGAAAAATGGATGGGGTTCGCGAGTTCCTACTGCCGTATTTGTAAAAATTTAGATGTATCGAGTTTTAAATTGTCTTTTGGTCATGCTTACTTTAATGAGTTGTCACCTTGAATTTATCACAGTTGATATGGTTACAAGCAAAATTATTAATTCAAAACGGACTGTGTTACTCAAAACAAAATTGTAAGTAAACCATAGTCCTTGGTTTAGTTTGGTTTTTATAATAGGCGCCAACGTATAAGGTCATAAAGTTAGTTTAGAAGTTAATGTTTTTATTGACAAATCGATACAGTACAGGGCCATGTTGATTTGGATTTTTTTTAATTTTTTGGTTACACAAAATAATCCTATTTTAGATCTCTGTATGGAAAGAAAATTTATTTCTATATCTGTGTTTATTCGGTTTGGTTTGGTTTGTTTGGTATTAACGTCCTTTTCAACTGCCATGGTCATTTCAGGACGGCGTTATAGGGGCCGCAAATTTTGCCTCGCAAGGGTTCTTTAACGTGCAGCCGGCAAACGACTACACGGGACCAACGGCTTTACTTCCCTTCCGAAGGAAGTGCGTGATCTCAGGATTTTCCCCCTGAAAAAAATCCTCATCGTCCTCGGCCGGGGTCGAACCCGCGTCCTCGGGCATCAGAGGCGATCATGCAACCCCTGAGCCACCGAGGCCGATCTGTGTTTATTCCACAGACAATTTAGCATGCTAGGTCAGGTTAGGTAACCTTATCTAACATACCTAGAATCGTTACCAACAATGCTGATGGAGCGATTCGGTCGTAGCAACACCTCCTAGAAAGAAAGCCAAACAACTGAAACGTCATATATTGTTACATCATCATATTTCGACCATTGTTAAACGTATTTCTACCAATAATAAGCCCGAAATTTGGTCGTAGGAGGTGTTGGTCGTAGACTTTCTAGGTGTTGATCGTAGACTTTATCTTAGACTCTGAAGAAAAATCGCAAAAATTCGCAGCAAAATGTGGAATTGTACAGGATGAGCCAAACGTCTGGACCCATCTATCTAAAACTTCATTTGTAATACCTTTTACCACCCTTAATGGTCCGGCCAATCCGACGACTAGAAATTGCAGATCCCGGACTTTGGTCCCAGTGGATTTGTACCTCTGAGGCAACACCTCTTAGAAAGAAAGTCAAACAACTGAAACGTCATACATTGTTATATCATCATAAGTCGACCCGTAGCCGTCGGCTACAAAGTCGACCAAAGTTAGGGCCCATTATTGGTAGAAATACGATTAACAATGATCGAAATATATATTTCACATGACCCCCCCCCCCCTTCCCTTCCCATTTGAAAATTTGGAGTTGTATCCAAGATGGCCGTCTATCCCAAATCGAAATTGTTAACTCCACCCAAAGAGTTTAGTTTCATTTCGGTGGTCCAGACTTTTGGTCCACCATGTATACATGTGTTCAATCTTTGTATAGAGCTTATTCATCAGAGTGACATCGTACCGCAGCAACCAATCACAGCGTGAAACTGGTATACAACATGGTGGCAGCAGCTTCAGCTGCCAATCAACGACGGAGCTGAAGCTGCCGCCGCCAATCAAAGTCGGAGCTGAAGCTGCTGCCGCCATATTGTAAGGCTCATGAATAAGCTCTATAAGGAGTTTCATAGTTACAGAATAAGTTAACTGTATTTCTTTATGTACCATTATTAAACAATTTAAGGTTCTTAACAATGAAAATAACCATAGACAAAGATCTACATGCACACAACAGTTCGACGAAGATTTACACGATCGCAACAGTTTCAGTTCAGTTCAGTTCAGTTCAATGCAGCTTTCATCTCCCTCCAAAGGGGAGACTAGCTGATTTCTTCAATTACAGATGTGAAAGTTCAGTTCAAGTCACTGGGGGGATCCACGGTCTTGAGAGGGCCGAGGATTCTATCGAGAAGGTTCGTATCTTGTAGAAATTGGACAAGGGAAAGTATATTTCTCCGCTTTTTACGCTTTCCACCCCGAGTTATTAAGAGGATGTTGGCAACAGTAAAGGGGAAGGTAGTTAGTTGGGACATGTGCTCCCTCTGTTGTCGGTAATTAGGACACTCAAGCAGAATGTGGTCGACAGTTTCCGGTGCCCCGCATGAGCATTTGTCTGATGCAACGATTTTTAGCTTATATAAAAAACTTTTGATTGGTGCGTGGCCGCTTCTTAGCCTGAAGAGTAAGGATCTTTGATCGAATGTGAGCCATTTCGGAGTAATTTTTTTGTTTGCCAGGAGAGTGGGCCTGAGGTTCTTGTAGTGGCCGCCTCTGGGGTCGGCGCACCAGTCGTCGTTCCAGAGCACCATAAGCTTGCTATTGGTGTAAGCTTTCAAGCTTTTGGGATCGAGGTGAACTTTCCTGGCGGTTCTTTTAGAAGATCTGGCCCAGTTGGCTAGGTGGTCTGCAACTTCGTTGCCCTTTATATCTTTGTGGCCCGGGATCCATAAGAGATTGATGGTAAAATTGGCTGAGGAGAGTGACTCGATAAGAGAAATAATGCGCCCCAACACATCGCGGTGGAACCATCTGCCCGAGTCCAGGGATTTTTTGATTGCCATGATTGAACATTTGGAATCAGAGATGACTAAGTATTTGGCAGGTGGTTGTAGGGCTATTTGTGTTAAGGCTTTATAAATGGCGGCTAGTTCTAACATAGTTGCGCTGGTTGCAGGTTCAATTTTACATGAGATAATGCATCTGTTTTTCTCATAGATGCCTATACCACCACAAGTATCTCCTGGGGTTAGGGACGCATCCGTGAATATCTTCCTGTGATCGTAAAAGTGGTTATACAGGATTTCTGATACAATGGGCCTAACAAATTCAGGTGGGTCTTTTGCACTGAGTTCCGGCGGGAGCATAACGATTTCCGGGCTAATGCCAGGGTTACGTGGAGAGGCAATGGTGTCCCTGCCAGCCAGGAGCAAGTCCGCACATTCGAATTTAGTGAGAATATCTAGAAGGAGACATTTGATCTTACTAGATTTAAAGAGCATGGAACAATTCTCCGCGAAGGAAAGATTTTCGTTGAAGGATTCAGATGCTTGTAGGTAAGAGTAAGCTGTTGAAATTACTTTAGCTTCCCATCTCAAGGGAGTAGGGATTAGATCAGAATCAGCGTATAATAATTGGTTGGGGGAGGATTGTGTAGCATGGAGACAAGATCTTATGATTTTCCTCTCCAGACTAGCTAGTTGTTCACTGCATGTTTTAGAGGCCAGCAGGAGGAAAAGATCGGATTGGTCAGTTGTTTGTATTAAGGATGATAGAAGAGTGGACGTTTCTGACCATGGAGGGCCCCAACAAGCTCTAGTGATGCGCTTAATTCTGGCCAGGTTTTTCCTTAGCTGCTCTTTTAAACGGGATACGTGTTGTTGCCACCTCAGTTTACCATCCAGAATGACGCCTAGGAATTTATGGGATCTTCTAGCGGGGAGTCTTGTGTTGTCCATATAAATGAGGGGTTGGGGTAGTGGACCATTTTTCACGAAGAACACAATCACAGATTTATCCGGAGAAAAGGTCATTAGGTTTGCTTTGGCCCATCCGGTCAGTGAATTACAGGCAGCTTGCAGGCTGCTCTTGATTTTGGGTAGGGACTGGTCGGAGTTCCATATAGCGATGTCATCCGCAAAAATATTTATATCAGTTCCTTCAGGTAGGGCTTGGGCAATATCTGCAGTGACTATATTGAAGAGAGCAGGGCTCAAGGTGGATCCTTGCGGTAGGCCTTTCGATTGTATCTGCCAGACAGTGCCTCCTGGGTGCCTAATCCCAACTCGCCGGTTTTTTAGGAAGGATGACACCCATGAGATCATTCGTGTTGGTAAGGAGAAATTAATCATTTTGTTCAAAAGAATCTCATGTTCCACTGCATCATAGGCTTTTTCCAGATCGAGAAAGATAGCTCCCAGGGCTTCCCCTTTCTCCCAGGCCGCATATACTGAATCTACCAGTTTGATGGTAGGGAAGGTGTAGTTTGAACCTTTTCGAAAGCCAGTGATACAAGCGGGGAGGACGTTATGAGTTTCCAAGAAATGTTGGAGCCTGTTGATGATCATCCTTTCCATAATTTTTATGAGGCAGGAGGTCAGAGCTATTGGCCTGTAGCTGCGTGGATGAGTGGGTGGTTTGTTGGGTTTCAAAATAGGATGAATATACGACTCCTTCCATTTGCTGGGGATGATGCCCGTCAACCAAGATTTATTAAAGGAATTTAGAAGTAATTGGAGTTGGAAGCTACTCAGCATGGCGAAGGTGCCATTACGGAGCTTGTCAGGACCTGGAGCATTGGATTTGCTTCTTAAAGCTGTCTTTAGTTCAGAGATGGTGAAAGGTTGTTCCCATTGGTTCCGCTGGATCTCTGATGTGAAGGATGTAGGTAAGGGGGCAGGCCAATTGGGGAGTTTCTTAGTCGGCGCTCCCACCGTGAGCTTAAGTATGGCTGCGGCCGATTCTTCAGGGTTTTTCATTGATCCATCATGATTTTGGATTAGCGGAATGACGTGTTTTGGTTGGTGGAGCATTATCCTCAGCACTTTCCAAATGTTATTGTGTCTACTATTGGCGATAAAGTTTGACCAGTATAGTCGACGGTATTTTCTGAGGACTCTCTTACACCTGGCTTTAGTTTTTTTAGAGAGGTTCCAACAATACGGACATCTGCATTTGAGGAATTGCCTTCTGGACTTATTCCTAATCCAAATGGCCGCTTCACATTCCGGTGACCACCAGCGGGGCCTGGGGGGGATGCTTCTATTCACTGGGACGTTCGATGAAGATTTATTTTGATAAAGGAGGATTTGATGTTGTATGTCATGAGATATGTGGGAGCGATTGTCGTCGGTGACTAAAATGGTGTCGAGCAGAGGGAGGGAGGTGCAGGGTCTGGGCCTATGAATTTTAGTTGGGCATGGGTGAATTGGTCGGATGGTTAGGCGGATAGGCTGGTGGTCACTTCCATAGGTGCCCGCAACAGAGGAGATGTGCGTGGGGAAGGGCCAGTTGGAAGAGGAGAAGGCAATATCCAGATTGGACGGAGACCATTCAGTCCTGGGGGGGTGGTAAGTGAAGTCAGGGGTAAAGAAAGGTCGTAGGTTATGTCTTATGCACAAGTCCTCTAGATAATTCCCATTTTGGTTATAATTTTCACATCCCCACAGAGGGCTCTTGGCATTTAGATCACCTATGATTATAAATGGTGGGGTCAGTGAGTTTATTAGCCTCTCCCAAGTTGCTTTCTTAATGAAACCCGGGATGTACAGACAATAAATGTGCAGCCAGGTATCACAAAAGAACACTACCAGATCTATAATTGCAATAGAATCTAAATGTCTCTTGTAGTTAATATAGTGGGGGATGTGTGTATTCACTGCAACCAAGTTGCCACCTCCGTGATAATTTCTGTTGTTTAGGTAAGTAATTGAATTGTTTAGTGGTATATTCGATTCCACGTTCAGGAAAGTTTCGCAAACCGTGAAAATATCTGCTTTTCTTTGCAGAAGAATAATATCTTCCCAATTGGCGAGGACACCTCTAGCATTCCAGTGAACGACGTTGATCATCTTTGGGGGCAGAATGGTCGTGCTGGCCGTGCTGACAGGTGTGCTGGATAGGAGATAACATTTCCTGAAACCAAGTCGACACATCTACATACCATCGAGGTAAGTGATGGAAGTTTTTCCCCATTATTTCCAGGGTGGCTTCCACCCCCCTCGCGTTATCAAAGTTATTTGAAGGTACCATTCCTATCATAGTAGAGATAAAGGTCTTTAGAGGGTCACTGGAGGCTTCATCGGGGTCAGGAAGGGCGGAATCATTTTTATTACGTGTAGGGGCATGAGTTATCGTTACGTCCATATTCATTTCTTTTGAGGAGTCGCGGGCTACAGTCTCTGCTGTAAAAGGTGTGAGCTGGGACCAATGAATTTGCGCGAAGCTATCACTGAGCTCATTCTGTTGGAAAACTGGTGATGGGGGAAAACTGGCATTCATTGCAGGAGGGGAACTTTCGCGGCCGCTTGTGGTGCATGTCATGAAGTCTTGATTATAATTTGGGTGTGAAGAGTAATCTTGAGATGGGCTATATAAGTCTTGAGACAATTGAAAATGAGGAATAGACGTAGGAGTGGGAGTAGGGTCAACAGCAGGGGAGCTTCTTTCAAAAAGACGAGATGCGTAGGTTTTTTGGCTGGGGCCTGCTCCGCCTAGCTCCATGTCTACTAATTTCTTGGCCTGGTAGTACGATATATATAGGTTAATCATTTTAGTGCGAATTAATGCCTCATATCTGAATTTGGGGCAGCCCCTGTAATAAGGCGAGTGCCCACCAGTACAATTTATGCAAATGAACTCCTTAGCGGTGCAATCTTTTCTTTCATGGTCCTCGCTAGTACATTTTGAGCATGTGGGTGAGTTAGAGCATCTAAACCTAGTGTGACCCAGGCGGTGGCATTTTGCGCATTGCATTGGGCGCGGTGGGGGTCTAGTGACAGCAAAAATCTCATTTTCAAAAACCACTTTTTCCGGAGGCGAGGGGGTACAGAAATAAATAGTAGCTTTCGTGTACTTTGCACCCTGAAAGGGTGGGGGAGAAATTCTTATGCCTGTGATGAATTTGCCAGTCTTGCTTTCTGCCTGAAGTTCCTCCAGTGTGACATTCGTTCGGATTCCGTGTATAGTGTCGATTGATGAAGTCAGGAATCTAGGAACTTCATATGTTAGTTTAATTGAACCTATATCCCTAAAACCAGCACATCGTTCAGCCAGTGCTGTGGAAGAGAATTTAACGAGGAATTTCCCCGATTGCAACATATTTACAGTGGGTGATCCTCCAGTAAGGGAATTTATTATTCTTTTGATAAATGCGGGAGAGAAATCTTCTTTATTGTTTAGGTCGGTTGAGTTGGCTGAAACCAGCAACCAGGGACGGGCCGCTACTCTCAAAAGATCATGAAAGTTTGGTTGAAAACCGTCCCCCAGAGAGGGCGGTTGAGCGACGGTCTCGTTATCCGGAGTCAATGAATCCATATTATTTGGGATTCCTTCGTTCGATAGTTTAGATGTTGATGGGGTATTATTTTCTTCCATCTGATTATTGCGTTTACCGTTTTTCTTCTTGGGTGGTTGGGCATTCTTGTCAGAATTATTTTTATCAGGATTAACTTTATTCGGATTAGCTTTATTCTGTCCCTCTTTGCGGGCTTTATGTGGTCTTGGGGACGTATTACGTGATAGGCTTCCCGATGAGTGGGGCCCATCGCTTAATTTAATTCGTTTCTCATCAATTTTCCCTGCCGAGGAAGCTCGGCTCTTGTTAGTCCTGGGGGGGGGCTCCCCCATGTCGGCCCGCTTAGGCCTCTTTCGAATGTTTTTGCCTTAATTCTGTAAGTTACCTTGTATATTAAATAGGGTTGGCGTAAAAATAGCGTCTATTGATAAGAGAGGTTCACTTTAACTTCTCTTGAGCACTCCTCTTTATTATTATTATTATTATTATTTATTTCCCAGATAATGGCTTCCTTATCGAACAAGCAATCTCACAGTCGTGGAGATCCTTCCCAGCCGACGATCCGAGCGCGAATCTCGCAACAGTTTCTTAATTGCTGGCAATTTTGAGAAAATTCGATTGTTGTGAATATCAACAATGAAAAAAAAAATTAAGTCATTCTTTAACGCATGAATCCAAATTCCATGGTTACATCGGAAAGATAGCGAGCATAACGAAAATCTCAAGCAAGAACTTAAGAGTAAGAAACCAGATTACCAATCAAATTCTGTTCTCTAAATAGTTTATATAGAAATATAAACATTTAATATTTCAAGCGGCAAATCTCTACAAATAACCATTTATTTCATAAATTTGACTAATTTCATTGATGAAATTATTTTTTATTTTATTATTGAAAATATTTATGGATTGCATATTTTTAATGATGTTTGAAGACCAAAAAAGAGTCAAGAGTAAGATGATATTCTTTATTTAACTTACTATATTTATTTCGTTATTTTTAAAATTTTAATAGTATTAAATAAATCAGATCCAGCAAATATCCTATTTTATATATTATTGTCTGCCTTGAAAATATGATTTCTTAGTTTTATTATTGTAAAGGCAGAAGCTTGCAAATTCTTCAAATTCTCACTTGTTAATTTTTACACCTCCAAGCGATTATATACATTTCCCTTTTCCTGGGTCTCTGTCTTGATCCAGCGTAGTTTTTAAAGAATTTTTTTTAAAAATATTCTCTTCCTATTATTTTTTTTTCTCCCATTCTTTATTCTCTTCCGTCAACGCATCTTCACTCAGGAACCGTGTTTCGTGACACTCCAAGAAGGCGAATGAACGGAAGCTTCTGCTGATGACAATGATGATGATAATGGTGGTTGTATTTCTCATCCTCCATCGAATATTTTTAATTTCTCCCTTTTTATCTCCCTTGACCCTCGGCAATTTTGAACGATATCGGCGGTGGCTTTCGAGGGCACTCGTCGCTCTCTTTTTAAGACTGGAATCGAAATCTTTTCATCCGATCTGGCGAATGCATTGGGGCGTTAAGAAGAGTCAGATGTCGAGGCTTGAAAATGCCCAATTTGTGGTCCTCTTTCCACCCCAGCGAAATAATGCCAATTGCCCTCGTCCCGAGTTCTCGCCTTTGAGTAACGGATGGCGAAGGCAATTCCATTGACATGCAACTGGTCTAATAATCATACCATCGAATTTTTCATAAAATAATTTTATTTTTTATAAATCTGACAATTAATTAAAATTGAAAAATTCTAATTAGTAAAGGGCAATTAATAGGTGAAACTGAAAAAGATCGACTCCAGTTCTCTTAAACAGATTCATGTTTAGATTCATGGCAAGCATTGGACTCTGACTATAGGCAAGGATAGGCCAAGTGCGGCCATGGATAGTTTTTCAATAAATTTTATTAATTTTACTCAATTATTAAAAATCGTTTTCTTAGTCAATATATATTTTGTCTTGACATATTTTTTTCTTATTTTTTTCAAAATTATCGACGTTTTTTCTATTTAGATTTTCCAAAGAGTTTTTAAGTTGATAATGGAAAGTAAAGAAAATTCTAAGGTAATAATTTAATATCCATATTAGGAGAAACCAGTATTATAATTAATCGCCAACAGGTTGAGGCAAATATCAATAATCTCAATAAAAAATTTAAAAAAACTTTACACGTGAACACAAAAATTATTCTATAAAAATAAACTTTTAATAATTTTAACCTTACACATATACATGTAATCCAGAACCAATTATAACCCCAAATTCATTTAACATTTATATTTGCAATAGTTTTGGTAAGAATTTAATTTGATTGAGCATCTGTTTTGATAAATTTATATTTTAAGTCTTTTGATAAATTCTAAATATAATAAATTATTGGGATGCATTTGGGGTTCTATTTGGTTCTGGATTACGTAGTTAAAAATTGAGGTTATACATACAGGGTGATTTACATCGAATGTAAAATACTTAAAGGGGGTATTATAGAGGTTAAGATAAACACAAAACCTCCTATGAACATGGGTCCAATTTTGAACGATAACTGAGATATGAACAGAAATAAAAATGCCGCCACCAAGATCAACAAATTAATAACTCAGGTTCTGTAAAGCCTAGGGTAATGAAATTTGGGGGGATAATAGGGTACATAGGACTATGTATACCGTTAAAATTTTATCGAATTCCAACGAGTAGTTTCCGAGTTACGCACTCAATATCGTAACACGTGCTTGTTAGTACTCGCATGTGAGCACTGTTACGATTTTGAATGCGTAACTCGGAAACTTCTTGTTGGAATTCGACCAAATTTTAACGGTATACACAGTTTTATGTACCCTGTTATTCCTCCAAATTTCATTACCCTAGGCTTTACAGAACTTGAGTTATTAATTTGTTGATCTTGGTGGCGGCATTTTTATTTCTGTTCATATCTCAGTTATCGTTCAAAATTGGACCCATGTTCATAGGACGTTTTGTGTTTATCTTAACCTCTATAATACCCCCTTTAAGTATTTTACATTCGATGTAAATCACCCTGTATAAGCATGAGGTTAAATGAAAAGCATGAAAAGCATGAAAAGTTTATTTTTAGAGAATAATTTTTGTGTTAAGGTGTTTTTTTTTAGTTTTTTTTATTGAGATTGTTTAGAATTAATATTAGATGGAATTGAGTATATAGATTGAATATTCGTTTAGTTAAATAAAAGCATTTACAAACACTCAGATTTTAACCTCGTATGACTTCTTGTACAGACTGCACATGCTTTTACAAGTCCGAACGTGAACGAACAATCCAGAGTTTTTCTAGACTAAACACACTCAGATGCTAAACTCCGATTATTTCCAATGATTTGGAGGAACAGGTCTTGTTCCATTTTATTTTATTTTATTTTATTTTATTTTATTTCATTTTATTTCATATTAAAACTGTATTCTCAACCATTGATTATTACTGTCATGGCTGACTGGAGGGAGTGTCACCATCTAAATTTAATTCTGGTTTCTCCTAATATAGAAATTATTAAATTATTACCTTAGAATTTCCATAGACTTTGAATCTTCCGTGAAAAATGAGCGGGAAGGTTATCAGCTGGGTATCTTCGTTGAAAAGTCCTTACACTAATCTTTGGATTGGTAACTTATTCTTCAGGAGGCAAGGAGATGAACCAGGAATATTTGCCCACTTAAACTTGACGGGATGGTTGAAAAAAGGTCATTCAACCGAGGAGCTGTCTTTAGACCGAACAACGGTCGACTATTTCTCTGCACGAACGCGTTTTGCCATAGTTAACCATAGATATTTTCGGTTCCCTTTGGCTTCCACGTTGGAAAAAGTAGGTGACGAGATTAGATTACATTTAATTTGGATTTTTCGCATAAAATCGACTCGGAAGAGTTCGGCCAAATTACACAGTCGAGTGTGAATTCAAGATGGTTAAAGATACGATTCGTTCGTTGTTGGTCGGTCCTAGTTTTCCTATAAACGACGACCCGTTTTGCGTTTTTCGAAGTCAAGACTGTTTGTGGAAAGAGGAAATGTTTTTTAACAAAAATAATACAATTTCGTGTTGTTTGTTCTTAATTTTAAGATTACAGTGTTCCCTTCTTCTTAAGGAAGCGTAAGCAATCATTGAAAAGAAGGCGAGAGGTGTATTATGAGAATTTATTTAGACGAAGCTTCTTATTAAGTTTGTTTTCCCGTCAATGTTTATGAGTTTTCCCGAGGAGGAGGGGCTCACGTGAGCGGGAGGTCACGGGTTCAAAGTCGGCTAAGAAAACGAATATCACCGAAGGGAATCCTTGGATTTTAGAACTGTGTTAGAGAAAAAGGCAATACAGATTCTCTGAGCTGTTTGAAGGGCACATGGTTTTTGGAATATTTTCTTGAATTTTTTATATATTCGAGTGAAGGCCTTAAACTCTTCGTTGTCCTTGATTAATGAAAATAAAGTAAAAAGTTAAAAAAAAAACAGATTTGGAATGTAACAACAACGGCATTTCTGTTATCGGCTGTATCGATCTAATGCACAGAGATATGAACTGATAAGATTTAATAATTGAGGGGGAGGGAAACGACAATAATTATAGAAATATTTTTTATAAATATTTTCGTTGCAAGTGCAGACGAGATCCTCTGACCTCAATTAATCCTCCTAAACGATTAAAGCTCACTCATTTAGCCTTATAATGGTTTTTTATCTGTTTTATCTTCCCTTCTCCGTCTGCCCTGTCTGGGTTTTTTATAGCCAGTCTTTCATTATGTTGCAAAGAAAGAAAAAAAAACCAACTTGGAAGCTATTTCAAGCTGTTGAAGAATTTCTCTTTTGACAGAGTGAGAAAAAAGTTTTTCCTGTTTTATTTCAAGGTTTAATTTCGCGTCTCTTTTGCTAATCAGAGTCATCTCAGCCCAGTTTATAGACACACTGACCTGAAATGGATCGTTTTAGAAGTTGGTTGAACGGCGACGAGTTTTTAGTCCGATGATTCTGCGAAAGGGTTCCTTTGACAACGACACCTGTCACGTGGTTTGTAGGTCATTCCACGTGGGAGGCTTAGTGACTGATTGACCAATATTTGTTTCTCCCACCCATCCATCTAGTCACCCACTGAAGGTCTTTCAGACTTTATTTGACTTGGGTCGAAAGCAAAAAAAAAAAAAAAAATAAATAAAAACATTACAGCAAAACGTTCGTTGTTTGTTTGTGCGGTTAGCTTCTCTCCTTCCTTATTGTTCATTTTCTTTCTCTCTCCTTCCCTCCTGTTTACGTTTGTACTATAAAGTATTCGGTGGGGAATGAGAAATCAATTTCCAGCTGTCTTTTGTGTTGTGAAGGTAATTAAAATCGAGTTGGGTTGAGCTCTCGCCGGTTGCTCAGCCAGCCCGCAGCGCCTACTGACTGACTGACACGCTTTGCCACCGACGCTCCTTCTTTCATATTCTCCTTAATCACGAACGACAGACTTAAATTATTTTTCGTAATCCCCCTCTCCCCCCAAAACCGTCTTCCACCTACTCATCTACCTCCACAATTATTATTTTCAGAGGGTTTGCTCAAATGAAATTATATCGGAATGAAAGGAGTGTAAAGGTGAAGGAGTTGGACGAACGGCATATTAACAGATTGCTTACGTGAAAGTTCATTAAACTCTTTGGTTAGAATTACGTGTCAGGACAGGATTGCTTGTGTATTTGCGATGATTTTTCTGGAATTTTCATAATTTACTCTGTGGCTTACAAGGACTCGTATAAGAGAGGTGTCGCTTGAAACTTAAAAGTCTGTATTGAAAAATCTTCCAAAAGAAATTTCTATTTTTTAATTTCATCTTAAAAAATTTATATTTCTACTACATGTTCAGAAAGAGGATTTTATAAATGTCTCACAAGAGTATTTTGACAGTTTAATTAGAATATGAGAAATAGATATTATTAATGAAGAAATTAGAAAAATCTTCTTTACATGGATAATAAAGATGGAACGTAAATAAATAAATGAAATAAACTTAAAGTAAAACATTTTTGATTACTAATTTTATCCAAATAATAGTTGATGTGTGATGTATGCGAAGAAATGAAGATCTTGAAGAAGGCAAGTGAATTGAAGAGTTGGAGAAAGGAAGACTGAAGATGTTGCAGAAATGGAGATCTTGTAGAATTGAATCAAAGATGTTCCAGAACTGAAGAACTGGGCACTGCGAACTGAGTACTGGTCCAACCAGCCCTAAGGACATGTAGATAACGTAATGCTTCCATGTCCACGATGGCACAATTGGTTGGAGCGTCAGCACGGTGAGCTGAAGGTTCCTTGTTCGAATCCAGGCTGTGGAATTTTCTTTCCTATTTTCATCAATAATTTGCACGGAGGTTTGGCGTGTAAAAATCGTCACAAAACCATTCTTCACTCATTCTTTAAAGAACTGAAGAACTTGAAGAATAACTGGTTGGTGTCAAAACTGTGAAATGATGATCTTTTTTTGAAGAAATTTTTGAAGAAATATAAACATTGAAATAAAATTAAATAGTCCAACGCGTTTCCTTGTCTATCCAGACTTCTCTTCAGTTGTAAATATTTTTATATTTTAAAAAATTGTACAAAAAATCAGTTTTTAAAAAAAGGAAAAATGAGAAGGATTGTTGAGAAAAATTTTTGAGATTATTTGAAATAAATAATAATTAGCACATTTTATTTAATGAAATCATCGACTAAATTTGTTACGAATTTGGCGCGCTTTTTTTCCCCGCGAAGAGGATAGCTTCTTCCGTTGCAAAATCTTCTGTGTGTTGTTTGTGTTTATGGTTTTCTTGAGCTAGAAACAAAATTTGTGGTGGTTTCTCCTTCTGAACTTAAGATATTGCAATTAGCGCATACACGCACAAATAAGTGTAAAGAAAACAACGGATAATCGTGCGCTTGACAAAGATTCCGTTTAGCAGATTGATGGTTAACAAAATACAGAAGAGGAACCTAGCTACGCAACTTCATAGCGCCTATGGTTTCCACGGTATTTTCAAATTTTCGGAATGTTTAGGTAGCATCCTGTGCAATGTAAATATTGCACCATCAGAAAATATTTCTTAAATAAGAAATGGATACTTTGCTCAATAATGCCAAGACTATCTTCGAAGGCAGAGAGTGGAATTATTTATTTGAGTAATTTAATATTGAGTAATTAAATAAATAAAATTATCTTTTGTAAATTGAAAAAGACCAAATAATAAATAATTAAATAAACTCTTCTTTTTACAAGAATGTTGTCTTTATCTTTCACAACTATTATTATTCGAGTTCTTCATACTTCAATCATCTGCTGTTGTTCTTCAAGCCTTCAATTCTTTCTTCAAAATTCTCATAATTATATTTATTGGAGAACTTTATTTTATTAAGTAGCGGAAGAATGGAGCATATTTTGACGTACAAGTTGAAACTCAAAACGTAGCATGTCCTACTTGACAATTTAGTTTGGTTTTGATTGGCCCACTAAAGTCAGAGTTACGGAGGGTGGGAGTTAGAGTGACCAAGTGATCTACGTGGTATTTAGTCATGTAAAGAAGTGAAATTCGATATGCAAATTCCTCTAGACAAGATCTACGATGAAGTTTGGGCCAAATTGTCCAGTGGGGTTGGAGTTGTGGGGTTGGCAGTCACTTGGTCTTCAGAACTATGGTAGCATATGGCATATGATATACGGGAGGGGGAAGTGTTAAAATTTCAGATAAAGGGATAAAAGTAGATGAACTCAAGCTTCCACTATTTCCTACACCATCCTCGGGAGGATTAATTTCTTATCTAGAAAATGAAATAGAGCTTTTTATCTTCTTACGTTTCTCATCATTTCCAATCGAATTTCCAGTGATAACATGCCGTATTTTACCATTTAAGAACGTTAATAAATACAAATCTTGCCTAGAAGAATCTGTATTCTACTGTATATAGAACAGTTCACTCCTTCTATACTACTGTATATAGAACAGGTCGTCCCCTCTAACTTTCATCCCCGTAAGTCCGACCCCTTTGGGCCTATTAAAACAGAACTAAACAGTGAAATAGGACATGCCTATAATAAGATACATTCCGAATTTCAATCTTCTACGTCAAAAAATGTAGAAAATATGAAGGAGATTGACAGACAGACGAACATTGTAAAACAAATAAATAGCTTCATTCTACCTCTACTTAAAAAAATAATAATCAAGCACTGTATATTTAATGAAACCAAATTATACCATGACTTTTTTGAAAGAAGAGAGTAGAATTCTTTTTTAACTCTTCTTCTTTAACCCCCAAGCTATTTTTTTTTATTTCATATCTCGTCTATTATCCATGACTCTTTGAGCATTGTCCCTCCATTTCGAGTGACGTTATAATTCTTTTTATAAGCTAATAACCTTGAACTGTACTCGCTTTATTAACCTAATAATTAATGCATAACTAATTACTAATTGTTGTGAACTTGAACTGATTTTGATAAGAATTTTAATTAGGTTCGTTTCTGGACGTTAGTATCTGTAGCGTTGGGAAGATAATTTCTGAGCAGTGCTTTATGAACAAGGTAGGAAGCTTATGTGAGTGCCTTATACGTATTCGTATTTTAAAGTATTTCTATTTTTTTAATATTCGATATAAATTCGTCCTTTAGATTCTAAAGTTTGTACAAAAATAATTTCCTCCTAAATGAGGGACTTGTATATTTGTTGAGCAGGCCCCTTCTATGGGGGACTTGAAACCTCGAGTAGACACAGAAAGGCCGCCTCGGATAGATATTTGTAGGCGAGCCTTTCCAATCTCCAGCAGACACCTTGTTATCGTTGTAATCCGAAAACGCTGCGATTCTGAAGGGGCAATTGCCTCGACAAATTAAGCGTCGTTGTTCCTCCTCCCCCTCAAAAATCTTTTGTGGCGTTCTTTTTCAACGGTAATTACTCCCTGTAATCGAGACTAGCTTTTCCACTGTGAAAACAACGGTTGTTGATTTTTTTATCTTTACGACGACTGCTTTTTGTTCCCCCTCCTCTTCTTAATCACAACCGCGAGAAGCTTTTGTAAGGCCAAGAACGAAAATTCTGGCCGTGGCGATATAAAAAGGGGACATCAAGAAAAAAAAATAGCAAATAATATAAACGGTAAAAATCAGGTTTTAAAGAGAATCCTAACTACTTCCTATCGTTTATTTTTATCATTCGTGTCTCCTTCCGACAACAAGTACCTTGTCTTCTTCTTCTTCCCTTGTCGGCGGGCGATTTTTGAGGTCACTCTCGGCGGCCGCTGACAAACCAAGCCAATTGGCGCATCCTGAGTAACCAGTTGCAATAATTGCACCCCGAAAGAGATTTATATAGATATTAAAAATCAAAGTGCCTCAGTCGAAGGCCGAGATTCGTCGAGTCGAGGGAGGACGATGGAATGGAATCGCTCTGCATTTCTGGCCCCGACCCCGCAAAATTGAGGCTTCTGGTTTTTTATTTCGTTTGTTTGTTTGTTTGTTTGTTTTTGGTGTTAACATGTTCCTATGTAATCTCTCTGACTCTGTTTTGTCATTGTATATCAAGAATAGGAAGAGTGAAAAGAAATATCTTTGAAAGATATAGAAGAGGATTTGCGTTACTATAGTGTCAACAAAGTTCTTATAATTGACAATTCACTTGAAACATGTATATGAGAATAGACTAAGGAAAACAGAAGGAAAACTCTTTTCCACATAAGATTTAATGTAGTACTTGCACGAGTGAAATTTAGCTGAGTCGGTCTTCTTCAGCGCGTACATGTTTTGAGATCCGATTTCAGAAGTTAACTCTGTGAAATCTAATGAGCATATGGTATTGTGAGACATGTGTTACGAAAGGTAAGCGTTCAAAGTTTACTTCAAACACATCACAGCACAAGTGTTCTATGTGAGCGCCTTGCTAACCCAACACACATCAAGCATATAGTCTATCACTTGCCAACCTTTCGTAGCATGTCGTGACAGTAATGAACGTATCGTAAGGTGAGACATGTGCTTCGAAAGGTTAACTTTCAATTTAGTTTTCACGCAGTTTTTCACCGCAGCCATTGCTGATATTGATCGCCTGATATCCCTGTTCGATATTTGAAGAACCAAAAAGCCTGGATGACTTCAAAGTTCTTCACGGATTGGCTTGCTGATTTACACAAAGCAACGCAAATAAAAAAGCGAAACATTCTCCTGCTTCTAGATAACTGCCCATCTCATCTTGCGCGGAACTGATGTGTTTGAAGTAAACTTTGAGCTTTGTTTCGTAGCACATGTCTCACAATACCAAATGTTCATGAGATTTCACAGAGTAAATTTCTGACATCGGGTCCATCATTTTGACTTGCCCTGTATTTGTTTTAGCTAATAGAGTTTTTTTTATTACTTTTTTAATAGTTAGTTGATATTAAACCTTTATCCTGCATTCCCGTTATATAGGGTGTCCAAAAAGTCTGGTAACATGGCAGATATCTCAAAGCCGCTAGGTAGGCGAGATCTGATGAGTGTGGTTTATAGGTAATAGGAGGTGGGGAAATCATTGCCGCACTTAAATTTAACTTTGACCCCCAAATTTAAGGTCATCCATTTGCTAACTCGAAAACTATTAAAGATGGAGGAAAATTTCCGGCTAATGAGCCTTCCCATCGGTGTGTAAGCAATTCAAATGTGTTAGAAACCTCAGCCAACCTGGCTAGCCCAACCTGACCTTTAGTGACTCTTTCTCGCCGATTTTCTCAAAATCTTTCAAGGGGAAGGGTGTGATTAAAAATTGTTTTTAGACTAATGTGGTGTTGCTCTACAGGATAGCAATCGGAAATTTTCCTCTATCTTTAATAGTTTTCGAGTTAGCAAATGGATGACCTTAAATTTTGGTGTCAAAGTCAAATTTGAGTGCGGCAATAAATTCTCCACCCCCCCCCCCCCTATTACCAATAAACCACACTCATCAGAACTGAAAATGGGTACCTGGTACTCGTATCCGATAGTTCAATTTATTCCTTGTGGATTAGAGATTTCCCCGTTTTGGTTGACCACTTAATATACTGATTATTTTAAATATGGTAATATCTTAAGGTACTGTAGCCGCACGTAAAATTTGTGTTACCATACAGTATCACAGGAATCTGACAGGAAGTGGATTTTTATACTATTTAAGGGATAAATAATCAAAATTCACAAAAGCGCAATTCACTGTATTTAGCATGTGAAAATGGGAACTAACATGAATGAAATTTAATATTATTTTGTTAATAAACAAAAGTTCGATTATTATTGATATGATAATGAATGTAACAAGAAAATATTTACGCGTGTTCATGTTTTATTTTATGGTTTGTTTTCTTGATGATGATGATGATGATGATGATGATGATGAAAGTTCCTTCCTCAGGTGAGGGTGGTTATGATATGCCTTAAGCTAAGGCGTATATCATATTATTCATTAAGGCTAAAACTGCACAAGGACCCCAAGAACTGAGTACCTAGGTGATTAAAATCAGAGTAACCTTCTCCTAGATGATAAGCCTTCCCAGGCTGCGGAGCATCATCAACCCCAAATAGGACAAACACAAACTCGCTGACTTGGAGATCGTCAAGTTTGTTCTCTTAAGTTTATTAAAATGTTCTGCAGCTTTGCGCTGAGTAAATGTTCCATTTCTTATAGATTCCAAACATTCTTCCAGGTTTTAGTGGAGTAATCTCCAAATCGGCGAACTCCAATCTTCCGCTTATAGACTCGTACCATCTTAAAACAAAATTAATCTGTTAGAAACATTTATTTTGAATGTAATAAGATTGATACTGAACCTAAGACGAAGTAAAAATACTGCTAGGTTACTTTGCATTACTTTTTAGAAACAACCAAGTCGTTTTCTGATAGCAAAATACAACTTTTTCTTGAGAAAAATTCCAGCAAAAATCAAGCAGCATAGATATGTTTAGCAAATCAAATACTTGAGTTGACAGAGGGTGCCAGGTGTAGGGAGAAGTCGAAACTGTTTGAAATTAGAACCGCTGCTAGGCCATGTTGAACATTTTTTTTAACGTTTGCTGCAAAGTAGCCCCGAATTACGATATAATTAAGCTGTGGGCTAAAGTCGCTTCTGGGCCCTTCCTGGAGATTAAGCTTTATTGGTTTCTCAGTAGATCTGCCTTTGGTTATAAATTGCAATTAACACTAGAAGGAAGAAAATCTGAGAATTTTAATTAATAACTTTGAATTCGACTTGCCACACTCACTAAAACAGCGCAACGGTCACATAAAACAAAACTGTTGAATTTTTTACATTTTGTAAGAATACAAAAGAAGCCGCTTACGCAGCACTCAAGGTACTGTTGAATTATCTTGATGCTTGTCAAATTGATTTCCTCGGGCTTCTCTGAAATCCCGCTCGAATTTCTTCCGCCTTTTTTCAAAAACGGGACGACGGGCTTCTCCAGATTGTTTTAGAACTCTTCCAAATGCTACAAACTTCTCGACCCATCACGCCTTAATCGTTTTCCCATCATGTGCACCTCCTCCAACTCGTCAGCAGTTTTGTTTTTTTTCACTAAAATTACTGATTCTGTTTGCGCATACTGCTGTAGACTTGCCATTTTGCTTTATGCGACTGTGACACTCTGTAGTGAGCGACGAGTTAACTTCAAAATTATGAATTAAAATTCTTTGAGATTTTTGTCTTGTATGTCAATTAAATCCATAATTTATCGTCGTTTCCAATTAACACTTAGAAATCAGATTGATCTACAAAAAAAAAAAAAAACAAATAGAAAGTCTTGGAGATTTCTCATCTCAATTGTGAACATCATCAATAGTAGAACTATATTCGATTGATGATGACCACAAATGTGATCTGTAATAGCTTCCTAGGAATATCTTATTTCTTTTTTTGTGGACCAAGAGGTGATATTTATGTTCCTATTTAATTTCCTAAGAATGAATGAAACATTCGTCTCGTTTTACCATTTACTTGTCTCTGGCGCTTAATGCGTGGCTAGAGGGTAGGTTAGAGGCATTGGAGAACCTTGAATGGAAATGCGATCGCGTTTCCTTATTGGAGATAAGACGCTTAAAATTCAGTTTCTCACCCGGAATGATCCATTTCTGTGAACATTTGGAGAAAGTAGTACTGAACATCCCTCCCGGATTGCCTTCTGCTAATGATATCCTTGTGAAAGTTTTCAAATTCATTACCTTCAGTCATTAACAATCACGTTAAAGTCAAAAGGAAAAATGAATTTTTAAGCAGCGCAGCATTGCGTTTATGTCTAATTGGATTTGGATTTGGAAATTCCTCTTATAGGAAAGTGATGGTTCAACTTGAAGTATAAAACTAAAATCTCTTTATGAAATTTTTTTTAAATGCATTTTAAAAACTATTAATCTAACAATTTATACGTCTTTAGTTTATTGATAAATTTTATTATTTTAAGGAGTTTGAAAAATAAGGAATATAGAAGACAGGAAACTTCGACTTAAAACCACTCCAATTAAACTATAACATCCCTAATAAATGATACTGTTTAGTAGGCTAATTGATTAGTTTTCATTGAAAAGTTTTTTTTTGGGGAGTAAGTTATATCCATCAGTAGATATAAATCTAGTTTTTATTTTTAAAACTATTAGTCTAGTAATTTATGGGTCTTTAGTTTATTAGTAATTTTTATTATTTTAAGGGGTTGAATTCTTATATTTACTAGCACATATTGATTATCTTAAAACTTATGATATTGAGCTTTACGTTCTTTAATACACCTCCTATTCAAAATATTAGAATATTCACAGAAGACAACATTCTGATGCACATGCTGGCCCAATGATTGTGTCTTTCTACTGGCGTAACAAAAATAAGATTCAAAATTAAGTCATTTAAATAAGGTAAAAAAAAAATAAACTAATGATCCAGAAAATTAGAATACGTATTTATTGGTTCAAAATATTAGACTTCGTGAACAACTAACGAATAAACATTCGTTAACGCCAACTGGTATTCTTGAACGTTCAATATTTGATAGCATCTGCTCGTGCTTTGATCACAGCCTGTAACCTGTTTCTCATATTGCCAACAAGCCTCGCACAGTCCAACCTTTGTAAGAATTCCACACATGTCTCAAACAAATGATGAGATCAGCTTTATTTCCTGGTGATGCTACTTAGAGCCGCTTTTTCATTACTCCCTATAAGCTCTCTATTGGGTTGAGGTCGGGAGAATTGGCAGGCCAAGGAATCACCGCAATGTTTCGAGATTGCAGCCATGCCGTTGTTGCTTTAGAGGTGTTGCAGGACGCACCATCCTATTAGAATATGAAGTCCTCGCCATACAGGTCTTCTGCAGAGTCGAGCATGTAATTCTCCAATACTTCTTGATATATTTCGGAGGTTACGCGTTTCTTCAAAATACATAACTGTCCTACTCCTCCACTGGCCATAAACCCCCATACCATGACAGATGCTGCAAATTTGACTCGTTCTCCACACACGGGTATCTTGTTCACCATGGCTCACGCAAAACACTGATTCATCGCTGAACAGTACGTTGTTCCATTCATCTTTTCAGAGAAGATGCTCTCTGCACCACTTCACACGAGACTTGCTTTCCTTGCGCGTCAGCGCAGGCTTTATTTTTGGAACTCTTGATGCAAACTTCAGTTGACCTGGATATGTGTATTCCATGCAGGCCCCACAGTCGATAAATGTGCCGAACGCTTTTGAAACTGCTTTTCTTTATGATGTTCTTCAAGCACCTTTCATCTCGCACAGTTGTTGCTCGTTTTTTTCGGCAGTTGCGTCGTCTTGTCGCAAAGCTATCACCACATTTGTGTTGCTGAATAGTTCTTGATACTGTGCACTGTGAACATTTGGCTTTGTGGCGATTTCCTTCTGCATTTTACCGTTTTGATGTAGAGCTCTAATGAGGGTTTTCGTTGTCGCTGAAATGTCGATTTTACGACCTATTGCAGTGAGACAAATAGCTTCTAAGCGGTGTTCAATGACAGAGATGTTATACTTACACACTTTCAACTGACCAACTTAAGTACGGAATGCTCAACTGCCCTTCCCATCCCGATATTCTAATGTTTTGAACCAATAAAATACAGAATAAATCATTAGATTTTCAGTGAGGGTTTTATTGTACGCCAACCTCAGCTGTTCAAATTAACGATGAAAAATAGGAAAGAAAATTCCGCATCCTGAATTTGAGCGGTCTGAGCCAAAGGTTCCTGGTTCAAATCCAGGCTGCGGAATTTTCTTTCCTATTTTTCATCATCAATTAATTACGTATTCTAATTTTCTGAATCGTTAGTTTAATTTTTTTACCTTATTTAAAAGAACTAGTTTTGAATCTTACTTTTGATACGCCAATAGCAAGATATCTCGTTCACTGTACAATTTTAATTTTAATGAAACGAGTTATCATTGGGCCAGCATGTCCATCAGAATGTTATCTTCTGTGAGTATTCTAATATTTTGAATAGGAGGTGAATGATGGAGGAGAGTACAATTTTAATAATTTTGTTAAAGATTTGCTTATGGGGCTTATGGTAGCGATTTTTCAAAAATTTTCGTTTTTTATTACTTAGGCTTGACAATAGCTTATCTAAAACTAGCCTTGTTGAATCCAGCAAAAACGAACAGAAACTTAGATTATAATAACTGAGTTATGCAAATCAAGTTTTTGATTGTTTTCTTCACACAAAAATGCTCCAGATAGTACTTTCTTGTCGATTCTTCACTGAGTTGATGCGCTGTTTTGCTGCAAACCAAAAATATTAGCAAGAAAACTGAATTCAACTCAAAACCAAATTTTTGGCGTTTTTTTTCCACACATAAAATGCTCCAAGATTGTTAACAAAATTTCTTTCTTGAAAAAATTTCTGTTTATTTATTGTTTCCTCTTAAATTAATTTTGAATATTAATATTTCTATAAATGCATTCAAAAATTTTTAAAAATTTGAATTTTTTTACGATTTCGTAATTTTTATCCTCATAAGTTATGCTATTTGCCTCTTCGGCTTGAAGCAAATCTTTCAAGGAAGAGTGAGGCGAGTAAAAAATTTTTACAAAAAAAGTCAGACACGATTAAAAATTTTTTTTCATTTTTTTTTACTGTTCCTATCGTTTAAGGAAATAAAAAATAAATTGGAAATTCCCTGTTGAAGAGAGACGGAAAAATCAGATTTCTTCTCCTGAAAACGCTCTTCCTTTTTAAATCAGTCGAATGTCAAGGAATGGCAAAAGTCAGAGATAAAGAAGACGAGGAAATGTTTTTAAAAAAACTCTTTTAGATTATTGTTATTATTTTTATTTGAATACCATTGCCGGTTTCTTATTTAATATTCTTATTTGTTTTCTTTCCCAACCATCGAAAGAGCTTTTTAGTGAAGGGATTATGGAAAAGAAAACACTCGGAAGAAAGATTCATAGATTAACTTCACGGAAGGGGAAAAAAAAGTTTCTTTACTTTGGAATGCTTAGTTTTCATTAAAAGCACCTTTATAATTCTTTTTATTATTTTGTTTGAAATGTGAAAGTTTGAAACTGTTTGTGCGTAAAATTTTTTCTCTGTCCTCCTCCTTAATGAAAAGATTGAAGGTGCAATTTAATTATGATTATTATTTAATAGAAGTGAGTTTCTGTCTCTCTCTCTCGTCCCTCGTTTTCAAGTTTGTTTTTTTTTGTTTTTTTTGTTTACTACTTCGTCTTCCTTTTTTTCCTCCTCTTTTCATCTTCCCCACTTTTATTACACAATGAGGTTAACCGAGTGAAGATGCAAAAACATTTAATGAAACGACTTCCACTCGACTGCGTCCAATCATTTCGTTCGAAAACGATGGATTCGCGAGAAAAAGGATTATCTTCTGCCCCGTCTTCTCCTTCTTTTCTTCTTCGTGCTGATCGATATTGCACAAAGAATTCAAGGAAAATGAAGTCTCATTTCAGATATGATAACATCCAGCATACCCTCCACATCGCTTCCTTATTATAACTGTGAAGAAAAAAAAATGGCAAGAGTGAAAGGGAGAGAATAGTGAAAATGCATAACCTGAGAAGTGTACTTTGAAATTGTACGGAAAAAGCTGGATCTACTGGGAACCTTGATTGCGAAGGATCATTGCTATTACGTAAGACAATTTCCTTCATTTTTAAACCTTTAATTATAGTATTATGAAGCTTTAAAATCGGTGCGCCCAAATATTCTACAAGGATTATTCAATAGCCACACGTTTGGACTTAACAGCCGTGCATTTGTTTATATGCTGCAATGTGTAAGTACTAGTGAGGCGTCTGTCATACAAATTAGCTGTTTGCTTTCTAAGAATTGGGATTAAGTTGGAAGATGGAGTTCATCGTAGACAGTCTCTTATTCAATTCTTGACCGCTAAAGGGCGTCTGCCAATGGAAATTTTTACGCGAATGAAAGCGGTACACGGCGACCATAGTTATTCTCATACGGTGGTAGTTGAATGGTGCAAGAAATTTAGGCAATGAAGGGAATCAACGAAAGATTTGGCTCGTTTAGGACATGCATCAGATGAAAATGTGATAAAGTTGCTTTACGCGACATTCATTCAATGTTCTAATTGATAACATTGCTTTATGAGATAGGGAAGAGTTGCATAAATTGGGACATTTTCAAGAAAACATTTTTTATGAATCATCAATACAAGCTTTTAATCTAAAACAGGAACAATTATGGGTGCTAAATACCAAATGAATCGTAAGTTATCTATAGGTTTTATAATTGTAACAATGTCCCATCTATTAAAATTCCATGCAGTCTTAGTTGTGAATGCAACCCATCAAACACAAATGGAAACAGGAGCCTAAGACGGGACATAGCAAAGTACAGTATAAAATGTGACAAAGCACTTAACTTTTCTGATGTTGACTTTTGATATCAACTGTTGGCTTTTATCCGTTGTTATGCAGGTTTCATGTGCCCATTCTTTGCACTGGATACACTAGATAATGCATTTGGCCACTCTCCAGATTATGCAAAGCCATTCTGTTATGGCAATTTTGTTAGCTTTTTTTGTAGCAACTCTGTTAGTTTCTTCTCTTTTGACGTTCCTTGTTTTTTCAACGAGAAAACAGTGTCCCATCTTAGGAAATTGAAACTGTCGCGACTTAGGAAAATGGTAACTTTGAACATCGTCTAGCACTTTTGAAAATAAAAATCTAATGGTGGCATGAAGCACATGTTGCTGTGAAAACACCAGTCGATATAGCAATCAAAATAGGATATTCACAGTTAATCTACGATCTTTTTATCTTCAACAGTTAGCAGGAGGCATTAGTAACAAATTTTACTTTGAAATAAATAAAACTTACGGGATTTTTTGTGGGAAATCGACTGCAGCTTTGGCCTCGTCAATAACATAATGCCTGCCTCCTTCGACGAAGTGCTGAAAACTAACAACAAGAGGCAGTAAGAATTGTTTAAATTTTTTTTAATTCAGTTTGTCCCGTTTTATGGCGCGTCCAAAGTTAATTTGTTTTAATTTGTATTTGATGGGTTGCATTCACAACTAAGATTGCATGGAATTTTAATAGGTTAGCTGTTTACAGGTTTTATAGGTTTTGCTTTTGGATTTTCATGGTTCAAAACGCTTCCATGTTATTTTCGTGCTTTGTAGGAAGCTAGGGCGAATGTAAACTCTTTTCCTGATTTCTAACATTTATTATATAAAGCTATGGTAGATAGAGAACGTAATTGTCTGCAAATCCTACTTCTGTTCAGTAAGTTTTTTTTTCTACCTTATGTGCACATGAAAATATACTCAGTTTAGTGCCCGTAGAACATTCAAAAGCGATATTCCTTTTCGCGCCACCTGTGCTCCAACATCCCTTATTTTTGAAGTAATGAATCGGATTTTGTATTCTAGGTTTTAACAACTTTATTTGAGCTTTACAAAACACCAAGGTGCAAATTGAAATTTGACACGACTAGTTTTGGCTTTTATTCCGCCTTTTTCAAGTGTGCATAAAAATGATTTACATTGGTTTACTCCTTAGTCGTTGCTGGATTGGTTATGGTGTATTACATAAGCCACTTCTTAAGAATTTTCCTGTGAAAAAAATTGTTAAGGCCACTCTACGTGTGCTCTGTGTTTTAGTCGTTCTTCAGTTTCTGAATATAAATTTTCCAAATTTCTAACTTAGACTGAGAAATTTGGTTTAACTTGGCCGTTAATTAATTGTCTTGACCTTGATTTTTTATGGTTACTTGCTGAAGACAAAGTGTTTCGCCTGTTTCTAAATTGAAACTCTTGAAGCCAAAAATAAGGCTCTACAATATAACATGATGCAAATTGAAATTTTACACGACTAGTTTCAGCTTATATTCCGGCCTTTTACAAGTGTGCGTAAGAAATGATTTACATTGGTTTACTACTCTTTACAATAGAAGTATATAAATTGGTGACAGAGTGATAAGATTAAGAGAATATAACAGAAATATTTTAATTATAAAAGCCACGGGATTAATTTATATTTACATTTCCTTTCTTTGCCATCTTCATTGGTATCATCTGCATAAACCAACCCCGTGACTTCTGCATTGGTTAAGAGTTCACCGCTGACACAAGATCTGCAAGAACTACAAGCCAAAGCATTCTGCACAGAAGAAGCCGAGTGAAATCTGCAGCTTGTACGACTGCATGCCACGACATTTGGCAAATGCATTACGGATATGGCGGCCAATATCCTATTGAGACTTGTAATGATTTTGGTATATTAACCAAAACATTTTATCATAATCACGCTCGTTGTTTAATCATTTGTTATTATTAGTGAGTACTAACTTCCTTTCAAATAGTTTTTTCAATCTGATGATTCCTTCTGGGTGCAATTTTTTTGACGATGAGTTCATTATAAAGAGTAAATCAATGTAAATGATTTCTTATGCACACGCGAAGAAGGCTGTAATATAGCTGAAACTAGTCGTGTCAAATTTCAGTTTGCACATGTTGTATTGTAAAGCCTTATTATTGGCTTGAAGAGTTTCGATATTAGAAACAGGCGAAACACTTTGTTTTCAGCATGTAACCATAAGAAATTACTGTCATGAGAATTAATGGTCACTGGCCATGTTAAACCACACCTGCCTCTCACAGTGGCTTTAAAAAATTTTTTCACAGGAAAAATTCTTAATAAATATCTTATGTAATACCTTAACCAATCTAGCATGGGTTTTGAGACGGGATTTTTCTTAATCAGAGAAAGTCTTCATGCTTTCCCTGCGTTTCATGGATTCGATGTTCAACAGAGAAACAATTTCTCACTGGCGTCAACAAACCATCTTGGACTTACTTTCTTCCATCATGACGCGCAATAAACACACCCTATTACAATTTTTCAATTTTTTTTAAAATTCTATATTGGTTAGAGGGGAAACCACCAATAGGTTGGGCTTACGTAAATCTATTAAAATATTATCTTTGAACCTTGATTTTTAAGAAATCTCATTGATTCTTTTTTATTGGAAAAAAGATTTCCAGAATTAGTGTAGACGAGAAATTCAAAACGACCTAGAGCATCCGATTTCATTGCATTGATAAATTAAAACAGTAAAAACGTCTGTATGAGAAAAAATTTATCTATTTTTTTAAGGGCGCAGATTTTAGAATCCTGAAACTTAAGATGATTTATTAATCGTTAAAAGATATTTAAAAATCTCTCACGCCTTCTTTGAAGATATTGAAAATTCTCAATTTTCGTTCTCGATTTGAATTTTAAAGTTAATATAAAATTTGACTTTAATGATCATTAATGACTATTTTATTAAGCAAGTTAAAGGAGGTTTGGTTTTGTTCTTTTTGATGTGTTCGACTATTTTTTTTTTTTTTGCTCAATTTAATTTGCGTTACACATTCAGAACAAAGAGAGTTAATTTCTTCGTTGCGCAAGAAATCATTTCGTGTGGCCTTGAAAAATTTTTTGATGATTTTTTTGTTCGTTTAAGTATTAAAAATAAGATTTATTATTAAAAAATAAAGAAGAAAAAATGATTTTGACTCTCAGAGAGCAGGCTACATTAACGAGACTCCAAAATCCCCCTCGTTCCGCCTACTTAACGAAACGTTTCATTGCGTCACAAGGTGAACTCTTTAAATGGTTTTTAAACGTTTTGCGATTTTTATTCATTTTTTTTTACACTTTTTTAATACTTATCAGGCATATATGCACACTGAATCGTTAAATAAAAAAAAATAATCAGAGTAAGTAAAGAGAAGGCGGAGTGAGCACCACCGAGTAACGCTTCATTCAGAACCGTGAAGGCAAAGCCACGCAAGGCGACCATGGTCAAGGTGATGGCAAAAGGGAACTAACAATGATAATAATAACGATAATAGGAGATGGAAAATGGAGGTGACCAAAGAAATTCAATTTTACCATCACCTCAATTACATCACAAGGTAACACACATGTATAGATTCGTCAACACCTTTTGCCATTATGTGGTTTTGCAATCGGTCGAAGGCCGTGTCAAGGGTCAGAGAACCTTTTTTTGCAGTTGAGGAGTACATTATGAAGCATTTGTGTGTGTGTATCACCCGGTGAAAAGGTTTCTCCATCCGATTCTATGTAATCTTCTCGTGACCCCCTCGAGAAAGGCTTTTTGCACTCGACCACAAAACATTCCACGCGAACTTTCGCCTCCTCCATCAACCTTCTCCCTACTTCTCTCTCTCTCTCTCTCTCTCTTTTGAAAGTGACGGCTTTCTCGGTCTTATCCAAGGAATTTCCTCTTTTGTTGTTGTATGTTATCCAAAAATGGTTGGAGAGGGGGCTAATAAAGCAAATGTTGCTCTATAAAGCTCTTTTAACTTGTAACGCGCGCCATTTGTTAAAAAACTACTCATGTTGGGTCAAAATGATCCGATTTTAGAACAAGTACTAAAAGTAGGAAAATCTAAGTAAAGCAGAGTTCTTGCGCATAAATAACAAAATCTTTGTTTTATTTATGAGGAATGCAAACTAAGCATTATACTAGAAATACGTACAAGAGCCTAAACTGTGGACACTAAGATAAGAATGAAGGAAGAAAAGAAACCACTATTCTACGTAAATGGTTTCTTTAATGTGGAATAGTGATTTCTTTTGTTCCTTTGTTAAGCATTATAATTCTTTTATTTGTAAAAATAATTGAATTTTTAAGTCTAGATGCAAAATTTTGTTTATTACCAACTTAAATATTAGTTCTTTAGTTTCTTTAAACAGCGTCCAGATAATTTATGAGTGCTTTTTACGTATATGGTATCTACATTTGGAACAGATGGTTGAGACTTTATTATACTCTTTACTAGGGCAAATGTAGCATCTCTTTCATTTTTGGACTAATTGTGCCTTGTCTATGCATCTCTTTCATTTTTGGACTAATTCAGCGGCTCTTACTAAAATTGCTCCTTCTTCTTCTGGATGCAATTTAATTCTTTGCTTTAAATTTCTGCTTAACGAATTGCTCAGTTGGTTAGGGCGTCAGCGCAATTAGCTAAAGGTTCCTGGTTTAAGTCCAGGTTGTGGAATTTTCTTTCTTATTCTCATTAATAAATTGGGTTCTAATATCATAATTACGTGATTTATTATCAGTTGACGCTGACGCTCGAATTTTTTTAGAGACCACAATTCGTGTATTTTTCATATGAAACACTGATGTTAGTATGCTTACGCAATATAGAAATCAATTCCAATTACATATAGAAGATGATGAAAGATAGCATATGGTTACAAATTTGTACGGCATCCAAAGTTGTAATTTCTACCGAGTTAATCATTAACATCGACTTCTCATTTGATGCAATTATAAATGGTCGTTAGAGGTCAAATTTGTCGATCTTAGGAATTCTGGAGAGACAGAGTTTTATAAATGGATAGAAATTGCCAAAAAGAAAAGAAAAAAAAAAGCATCTAAAATTATGTTTTAATTTCGGAAATTTTAAAGAATAGATTTATTACAATTAATTTATTAAAAATAAAAATATCAGTTTTATTGATTGTATAGCTACAACTAATGTTTTTGGTACGACTTTAAGACCACATTTGCCACTTGCTACAAGACTTGTGTAGTGTCGAATCTTACAGAATACCAAGACTGGATTCAGCATTATATGGCTCGTACTCGCTCGGGATCAAAATTTGAATTCCTGGCATCTGGTGAATATTCTGAATATAAAGACCATGCTGATTCACAGAGATCATCAGAGATTAAAATGAATCTTACCGTTTTAAATTATTTTTGACTACAAAAGTGTGATCGGGTCATATTGAGGGGGTGTGAAAAGTTTTCATCGCTTTCTTGTGTGCCGCTGTTTTCTTTTTAAGGGTATTCTAAAGGAGTTCATTGAATTTGATATTAATAATTAATTAGTTAATTGACCTTCTCTGGTTCAATAAATGCGATTCAAAACGTGTCTTCGTGAAAGTGAATGGAGGGTGACGCTCCTCTCTGAGGTTGACAGCTTCTAGAAAGATTTGCTTCAACGTCAAACAACTAAAAACATCATTTACATATTAGATGATTAAAAAATTATTATTAAACAAAGATGAAATATAGATTTAATAAAAAAATAATCTCGACCTTCTTAAAGACCATGGTTTGGGGCGAAGTTGTTTTTCGAAGAAATTTTTTTCTACGCGATGACGAAAGACGATCGCATAACTCGGGGATTAATCATTGCATAAACATTGGCTCCGGTGAAGAATCATCACGAATTCATGAATTCATCTTTTAAAGATAACATCCTCATTCATTCCATTCAGTGTCGTCTTTACAACGAAGTCCTTATTGTCCCGCCAATAAGAATAGTTTAGAGTCGCGAGCCGTTAATTTTACTACGTAAACAGTTTCGTCTGAGCAGGTTTCGAGTCGCGTTTGTTTTTTTTCTCATCCACTTTTTCATTCTTGAAGGCCCTTAAAAATAACTTTTTATGTCTTATTTTTCTTCTCGATATGCAACGTGACCTGTTCGATGTTCACGAGGCGGAAATTTGTCTCTGAAAACAAACTCTTGAGAGGTTTGCTCCACCTCATATGAATTTACATTTGCAAATGAATTCATTAATTAAACAGGAGTGGGTCTTGGTGTAAGGTTAATTCATCACGCACTCAATTGAGTGAAAGGAAGAAAAAAAACACAAAGGCTTAATTGCTTTGAGAAATTATTATGAAGCGTTTTAAAGTGAAAGGCCATTTTTCATTTCTATAGTAAGTGAAAATAGAAATCTCATGTTTTATGAGAAAACTAAATCAATTCTAAAAATAAGTAATAGAATTCTTATTTATTGATGAATCTTATAAGAACTTTAATCGCTTCTAGTTAAAGAAATTTGTAGAATACTCTTGTAGAGTTGTAGAAGTATTGTAGACGAATTGAAAAAGTTGAAGAAAAATTTTTGTTAGCCTCAATGACGTGACTATTAACTTTTCATTCATTTTTATGAATTTATTTTAGAAGGAATTATTATTATTTTTAATTAAGTTATTAAATTCCTTCTTTATGATAATGATTAGTAAATAAATAAAACGATTTAAGTGATTAAATAAAAAAAGTTCGCCAATTACTATGCAAATTATTGCATGAAGAAGTTCTTGTAGATTATTCTGAAGAAAAATTTTGAAAGTTAATTTTTGAGAAAAACTTACGTTGAAGAGTATCAAGAAGAATTTTGGAGAGCGGAAATTTGTCTCTACAAACTAGCTCTTGAGAGGTTTGCTCCACCTCCAAATAAATTTAATTTACATTTACAAATGAATTCACTAATTGAACTAAGGAATGGGTTAATGAGGTAAGTTAATTCATCACTTGAATGAAAGGAAGATTTGAATTGCTGAATTTAAGTTCTGGAAATTCACTATGGGAAGATGTTATTGGATTGATAAATCTTGTAGAAATAAAAGAAGACCAATTTTTCTTCTAATTATTAATGATAGGTTGAAAGTCTTGTAGATACGTATGGCAAGATGTTGTAAACACGTAGAAGAATAACGATGGTCGGGGAATGTAGTTGAAGAAATTTATTTAACAAACGTTTGAAGGCATGATATTTCAAATAATTTTTAAATGCAAACAAAAACCTTTTCGAGATTCCTCTCATCATAGAGTTGTGTTTTTGAAAATTTAAGTTGAAATAGAATAGAAAATAAAACAATGATATTATTTAATTGTTGTTGGTGATTGTTGATTATTAAATTATTTTTAGAATTTGTTTTTTTTTAATGAATTAATTTCATTATTATTTAATTTCTTGAGAAACGATGGCAATAGCTTTACCTGACAGAAAATTTTAATTGAAATAACGATGAATAAAGAGTATCCACAAGCCTTAGACAATTTCAAAAATTATTATAAATTTAGAGACGACAGTAATAAAATAAGTAATTTCTCATGTTAATAGATTGTTATTATTAAAGTGCCCACTACTGTTTTGTTTTTTGTTCGAGAGCGAATAAAAATTTACAAAAATGCAAACGAAGGCCATAGTCATTTTTCTATTGAATTGACTGTCCTTCCTTATATGTCGTTGGCAACTCGGCTCCTATGCCACCTATCTGCACGAAATTTGGACGGTTCATTGGGAGCAGACAGCCCGTTAATCGTTCCAATTTAGGCGCGTGTACGTCCATTAGTTTCGGAGATGGGCGCTAAATATAGAAATTTATTAAGGAATTTGGAGGAAAAACCTAATATTTAATAGTACTTGATATTATGTAAAAATTTAAAATTTAAAAATATTTAAAATTGTCTAACGACATTGTGGACAGTGGCCCACATTAAAAAGTATAATTTGATCTAAGGAGAGATGCTTCAAAAATTCACTATCTTTGAAATAAAGGAAAACAGAAAAGAAAAATCGCTTGGAGGCTCTGGTTCGAATCCAAATCGCGGAGCTTTTTTTATTTATTTCTGTCATCACTTTTATTACTAAAATGGTGAACTGAATAAGGCTCTTTAAATCAATGTTTGATTTAAAGTCTCTGGTCTTCACTCTACACTGGATGCCTGATTTCTCATACGGTATATCGGTATATTGAAGGTCCATACCTTCACTACTTTGTTCCTGGCATGACTCCAAGTTAACTCAGTTGTTCGAATTGCAAGGATTTCTCAATAAAAACATAAATTCTAAATTAATAATATTCTTACTTGGGATTTACTTAAAACTTTGTCGAATTCGAATATATTTTATTCTTCGATTCTGTTTGTCTCGCAGAAGTTTTGCAGCAACGTTTCGATTGATAAGTCAAATGTGACAAGTTAAAAGTTCCACTATTTATCATAATCCACTATTATAATCCAGTTGATGTATGATCAAGGAGGAGGGCAAATGATCCGTAGCCCAGCGGACACCCGCGATGTTGAATCGAATGCTTATATAAACATTTAATTCTTAATGTTGTTTATAATCAAGTAACAAGAGGACTTGCTCGTACTTTGCGGTCATGAACTCGACGTAGCCCGAATGCTGATTATTTAAAAAGAAAACTGTTTATTATTTTAATATAAAAATGTTTTAATTATTTTACATGAATTTCATGTTTTAGAGGAAATAATTAAACAGGAGATTTACTGAAAAATTAAAAAAAAAAATTCCCGTGGGTCTTCGATGACCACTGCTTACTTCCCCATTCGTGTGTCTGAGGCTTTCTTTCCCTTTAATAATGTCACTCCTTAAATTTCATGCGAAACAAAAAATAAATCAACAAATAAAAGAGAAGAAAGGAGAAGGGGAGTGGGTGAGAAAAATTCGAGCCAAGACTACTATCATCTGATAAAGGAAATTGTTTAAAAAGGAATGCGTTCTCTTAAAGGAGAGAGAGAGGAAGAGAGCATTAACCCCTGCGAGCGATGGGTTTCTTTCCTCTTGTCCAAAGTGTGAACGGTTTGCTGCTCTGATACGTCACTCAGGAATGTATGTGAGGTAGATGGGTTGTTGGGTGGGTGGGTGATGATCGACGATGGGGTTAGCCACCACATAGTGCAAAAATCTTCTCACGGTGATCAGGAAACGGAGAACTCCGTAGAGCCATAATAACAAAGTTGTGTAGAAGAAAATATAAACAAAACATTCAATAATTGGCAACTGGTGTGGTTTATGAAGTGGAAATATCACGAAGGCCAACAATATAATAAACACCTTTGGCAATTTGATACTTCTGGTTACTTCTGCTTGCAAAGTAACGGTTATTCGACTATAATCTATCTACTATAAACTATATTTTAATAGTGATGATTGTTTTTTATAACCTAATAGCGCGAAAGAAAGTATTAGTGTATTTGTAATTTTTTTTATTAATTAGTTTTAAAAAAAAAAGCAAATTGCTTGTTTATTTGAATTTACTCACTATCCACCCACTACTAAATTTAGGTTGTGTATTCAACTATTGAGAATAACTAAAAAATTAAAAAGAATAATAATTTACTTAGAAAAATAATGACCCCTTTATTTAATTTAGTTATTTATTTAACAGACGTTATTTATTTAACTAAACGAAACTGTCAGTAATTTTATCGGTATTGTTATCCATTCAAGTAAATAATTAACGAAATACTGTTGAACCAGATCATTGTTGGGTTAATTCATTTAAGCTACAAAATTTTTTTTAACAATAGATGCAACTTGAATAGGGGGCGGGGAACGTAAATAGAGACTCAGAATGCAGAAAAATATCACGTAGCAAGATATAAGGTGCCGATAAAGACTCAAAAAAATTATAAAAACGAAAAAAATACGTTATTCATGCCTATTTAATTATTTTCATTTTATTCAACATTTTATTTAACAATATTTCCTGGATTTGAATGGAGATCTCAGATCTATCGTGAACAGACATACATGTATGAATATACACATAAACATATATATCGAAATTTTTCTTTTGATTATATAATTAATCATATATAATTAAATAAAATTTTGTAATTCTCTCTCTGAGCGTGTGGCAGCAATGATCCGAATCAATAATGGCCTGGCTCAATAATAATTACCTAAATAAATAATAAAAAAGACAAATGTGGATAATTGTAATGGAAAACTTAGAACTAATAATTACCTAATTAGTTACTTTGAATTGGTGACAATACCAAAAACAATATTAAAACTATTGTTAAAGTCAAATTCAAATAAACAAGGAATTCGTTTTTTAAATGGTAATGAGCTAGTTAAAAACAAACAAATTTCTCCTTCATAAAGATTAAAAATTGTCCAAAATTAAAAAAATTTCAAAATAAAATAATAAGGTAATAAAATTCACCAATATTGAGATTTTTATGGAGATTAAGAATTACGGTTGTGAAGGATAAGGAAAGCGTACTGAAGAATGTAATGTTAAGAATTAGTCTTTTGAAGAAACTGAAGATGCTGAAGAAAACAAAGAATTGAATAATGAAGATGTGAAATGAATGCTGGAATGTAGAAAACCGTTATTCGAAGATATAAAGTTTCCTGGTTGGAACCGATGTTTTGATGGATGTTGAACAGTTGAAGATTGTTTTTAGAAGTTGAGTTGAAAATTAGGATGCTGGTTATTTATTGGAGACTAAATAAGTAAATCTCCTTTTTTAATGTAGTAAATGAGATATAGAAAATAATGAGATAAATAAATAAATTAATCAAAATAAAAGTCATCAATGCAAGGCCCGATGAGACGGATAAACTTGAAGAAATAACGAAATTGTATGAAAGCGAAGAAATTGGATGAACTTGAAGAATTGATAAAAATCACAGATCTGTAGACATAAAAAGAATGACGAACAAAGACACGAGTGTGTATACTCGGAAAGGCGACAGGAAAGAGGAGAATTTATTTCTTGGAGGTATGGTGATCTAGAAGAAGTGTTCGAAATTTTTTGAAGGAAAATCCAAATAATTATTGATTAAAAAAATGTTTTCAGTTTTGAATGTGTTGTTTCATTTGATTGTTGTCGTGGTGTATTGTGCTGTTGTGCTAAATAATGTAATATCTTTTATTTTTTTATTATTAGTTTCCAATTATTGCTAATTTCTATTGATGTTTTGGCTAGATTTTTATTATTTGAAATGTTTATAGTTTCTTTTGTTCTTTTTTTTTCTTCTTTACTTATAATTTGTGTTTTATTCGAATCAGGTATATGAATTTTATTAAGGCAGTATTTACTACGTGGTTGTTTTTATCTTTAATTCGATATCCACGTTCGTGTTCTTTTAATCATGTTTGTAATTGTCGTTTGTTTGTCCAGTGTAAATGTGTTCACAATTGGTGCATGGAATTTGGTATATTAATTTAGGGGTAGCCTACTTCATTTCTTTGTTATTTTGACAGATGTTTTTGAAATTTGTATTTGTATTGTTGTTGTTGTTATTTTGTTATGTTGTTTTTATGTTTGTGGTTGTTATTACGTAGCGGAAGAATGGAGCTACTTATTGGTCTTACAATCCGTCTGTTTCCTTCATAATTTCTGCATAGAAGTTTGAAATTCGGAAAGTAACTTACTATGGTCATGCGTATCTTCACTATTTAGTTTGGTTTTGATTGGCCCACTGGGGTCTGAGTTTTGGGGGTGAGAGTTAGAGGGGACCAAAAGGTTTACGTTTAAATATGCATGTAAAGGAGTGTAATTTGGTATGCAGATTATTCTAGGCAAGATCTATATTACTAGAAGTGGGGTCGGAATTGTAGGGTGGCAGTCACTTGGTCTTTAGAATTACGGCAACCCATGGCATGTGTTATAGCATTCGATCGGAAATAATGAAAAACTAAAGAAGATAGAGCTCTTTTTCATTTTCTAAATACTACGTTCGAGATTCATTATTTTACGCACGTTGCATTGTATAGTGTATATAGTTATAATTCCATTTAACAATACAAGGGTTTATTAAGATATTTAACTAGAATCGATTTTCATCCAATGGGATTCTTTTTAAATTTTGAACAATACTTCTGTTCATTGGTTTTTGGTCCAAAATCGATTCTAGTTAAATATCATAATAAACCCTCGTATTTTAAAATGGACATTATGGAATTATAACTACGTTCGAGAAAATCAATTTTTCGATTTAAAAAATTCAGGGGTTCCGCTACTTTCCTATACCCTTCTCGGGAGGAATAATTTCTTGTTAATAATTTACTTTGATTGTTCTTTTTTTTTGGTATGATTTTTATGTATTTTGTATGAATTGTGTTGAATATCTTTTGTATTGTTTATTTTGAGTTTCTTTATTGGTTGTTGTATTTGTGAATACTTCATTGATTGAAAATTTTTTTCTGATACTATGTCCAAAATACAAAGAGTATAGGTAATATGAATTTAATTTTTTCTCATCTTCAATTTTTGATTTTTGAAATTAAATTGAAAACAGAATAGTTATTCAACTCATCCTCTACAAAGATTTTAATACCTTATTACCGGTATTTTATTTTGGAATTTTTAATCTTTATAAAGGAAAAAATTATTCATTAATAATATTATATTACTCCTATTACTCAAATAATGTAATATTTCTTATTTAACTGGCAGTTAAATTGTTCGCAGGGCGTTATATCTATTCCCAAAAAATAATCAGTTATCCTGGATAAGCAATAAGGTAGAATATTTTAATTGCCGATGCGTTTCGATTTACATCATCTTCATAGGACCTGCAGGACCCTCCCTGAGTTATGTTTTTTTTTTTTAGTTTTTTTTTTAATAATATTGGACAGCATGGATATTATGAACATGTAAAAAATAAACTTAAACACAAAGATACAAAGATATAAAATTTTTGAAATGAAAGTTCTTATAAAAGTCAATGAATGATCTCTAAGAAATGTCTAAATCTCAATAGCCAGCAAAAATTTTAATGTAAAAATTATAAATTGACATTAGGCATTTGTTATAGATCACTCGTTGGTTACTTCGGTTTAAATATATCTCTGAAATAAAGAAATTCTTATTCTGCAAATCATTAACCTTTCGATCAGAAATGCGTTCAAACTCTGACAATAGTATAATCAAAATACGAATCTCGAACCAAATTTTAATATCGTTTAATGAACTTTTATTAATCTCGCAAGTTGTTGGGTCTTTCTATATTTCAACCTGTTTGGATCTTGTTCTCCATCCAGGCGTGTCCAGTGTCACATAAGGCTACAAAGCCTGACGATAGGAACTGCCGGAAAACAATTGTATTTATATTGAATGTTTAAGAATTCAGATTTGGTGTAAAATGTTTGCTTCGGTGTGCTATTGTGAGTAGCCTATATTGTGTGGGGCCCGATTGGGAGAGTGGTCTATTTAGCTTAATGCCGTGTATGAATTAATTTGCAAATAGGAAATCTGGAATTAAATAGAAATTAACACGTTCGACCTTGGGTACAGACTTTTATAGCTTATATATCCGTAATTAAATATAATATAACACAAATTTTCGAATTTACCCCATGCACTATTAAAAGCTTTTTTAGAATTTAACTCCACTTCGTATTTATTGCTCTCTTTAGAGCAAAGTTCGCATTTGAAATAGTTGTGAGCTTGATGGTTGAGTCCAATAAACTCGGAATTAATATTTTCTCAGCGTCCAATAAACTCGGAAATCATATTTTCTCTAAATAATTTTAAGCGTCGTCATTTTAACATTGAAATTATCATTTTAAGTAACATTTTCATTCTTTGAATCATCTTGATGGCCTCTATGTAATGAATTGAAGAGGGAAGAATCTAGAAATATTTCTATCGAGCACTATCAGTTTGTTTGGAAAGATTCAATTCTCAATTCAATAGCAAACTGGGTCCAACGACTAAACGTTTTTCTCCAACATTTCATTCGAGTTTAACTTCATACCATACAAAACCGAGTTGCCGTTACAGAATTTGATCGAATATAAAATTTTATATTTTCTATGCATATTTTTTCATTTCCTTCGCATTTTTAATTCTGTTCACGGCTTCAAAGACAAAATTTATGGTTGTCACGCTTTTCCTCCCTTCCTTATCAGTTTTCAAGTTTAAAGAATTATCATTGGGGAAATGTAAACTTATATAACATTCTTCTAACATTTGAAATTCTTACTATTTTTTTTTCCCCCCCATTTTAAATTAAAATTTTTAATTTCAAGGAAGCTTTAAATGAGGCATCACGTAATGGAGGAAGGAAGATATAATAATGGTTTATGCGTTTATTTATTATCATTTTTTAAAGTAGAAAAACAGCCAATAGGTTTATTTTGAGTTGTATGTGAATAGGTTTTTATTGAGTAATTGTTTTCGATTTTTATTACATTTTCCCCCCCAAACGATTAATGGAAAAACAGTCGGCGCCCAAATCGGCGTCTTCATCTCGGTGACCCTGTTTACTGGAAAAGCCATTATCAAGGAGAGAGAAAATGAGGAAAAGAAAAAAAAAGAAAATAAATAAATAAATATGAGGAATTATCAAAAATGGAAAAATTGAAATTATTATGAATTACCAAATTTGATCAATAAAAAAAAACAGCATTATTTATACCGCATATACAGCATTTTATGATAGTACAGATAAAAACTCCTTAAATGAACTCGAAGGGAGAATCAATTAGATCGTTATAAAGAGAATTCGTAATAAGGAGGTGAAATCATTTAACATATGGCCAACCAAAGTTAAAAAAATTCGTTTTACTGAAAATTTCGTTATAAAGAGGTTCATTATAAGGAGTTTTACCTGTACTTGGGCAATTCTCAAGTGTTTTAAGAATTGAAAGTTTTCATTTTAATAATTAAAAATAAGATAAAGGCCAAAATCGATTAATCTTGAAATCAGCAAACAACAGAGTACAATTATAGAAAACAGGACAGTTAAAGCCAATGATATCTAAAATATTTCTACTGTGTTCCTACTCTGAGGAATAATATCAAACAATGACAATAATACAGATATCCTAAACGTAGCATATCTTTTCCCCAAATTCATTAAGTGATGACATAAAAACTGTTGCTAATGATAATTACGATAAATATATTACACTATAAATTGTTAGGTATATTTAACGTTGAAGAATATGATTATATATAAAGATTCTTGAAAATTATTTTTTAACTTCAACAGGTTTTAATATAAACAAAAAATTATAAGAAAGGATTATAAAACTGACTACATCTGCTATCGTACAAAACTGTTTAAATATAGGAATTTAATACTCAATATAGTTGAGCCGTTATCAATAATTATATAAATCTTCCATCCCCGAAATATAAAAATCCTATATCCAATATTTACATTTAAAATGAAAACCATCCCATTATCTAAAAATATTTTATATTTTTTTTATATTTCGTTATTTAGTACTTTTTAATGATAAGGATATTTTTTTGATAATAATGATTTGGATTATTTAGAGAATTTATAAAATTTTCTATCATTTCTATGTTGAGTAGCCATTATAATTTCATGTTAAGTAAAAAATGTTACGGCTGGCCTTTTTGTTAATTAAGTTTTTATGGCAAAGCATCGTGACTTTCAAAATATTAGGCATTTTTTTATACAACATATCTAAATTTAATTATCAAACAAGCACTAAGAAGATAAAAATTACAAACCAGTTGAGAATGCGTGGTACTGCATTACCAAAAGCATCGTTACTATATATTCGTGGAGTCGGTCGCTCTGTTGCCAATTTTTTTTCTAATTTTTTTGATTTTGACTTCAGATTCGGATAAAGCATCAGAAAGTAAGTAAAAGTTAAAATAGCCATACATGTCCTATCTAATTGGGACCATATCCAAAACGATGGTTAAAATTAAACATTCTTGTTTCGCGACCCGCCTCGAATGACCAAAATGTTAACTTTAACCACCATTTTAGCCATGTTCCGAATAGATAGGACACGTGTCCCTATTATACCTTTTGATGCTCTTTTCGAATTTGATGTCAAAATCAAAAAAAATCGAAATAAATTAGCAACAGAGCGACCGACTTCGCAAATATGGATATACAGGGTGGGCCAAAAGTCTGTTACCACCCATATAATTTCAAAACGAGTGGAAGTGCAACAAATTTGTTGCAGCCAACATATAGGGAGTTACGTAGGGGCTAAACTATAGTGGCTAAAATGAAATTCATTTTAGGTTAGCTAAAATGAAATTCATTTTCATTTTAGCCACTACAGCTAAACAATGCTGGTGTCAAATTTGACCTTTGACCTCGAATTTTGCACCTTGCAACCATTACAGGTAGAGAAAAATTTCCAATTGTACAGTTGTATAGCTCTACGCTGATTTTAATAATAAAAAAAAAGATTAAAAATAAAGCCACTACAACAAAATTAAATTTCAATCCTCAAACTACATTTGTCAATGAAGTGCTCAATGTGGTATCCTTCTGCAGCAATACATAACTGTGCACGGTATTTCACAGAACCCATCACATTTGACATCATGATGGGTGTTATATCTGTTTAAGCCAGCTGAATTCGTTGTTAAAAATCATTTACTGATGCTGGTACAGTGGCTTACACCTTGAGCACAGAAATTTCATTATGCTTTAATGTGTTTATTTTTACGCTTGTTTTTGAGCTCTACAACTATACAATTGGACATTTTTCTCTACCTGTAACAGTTACAAAGTTGCAAGGTGCAAAATTCGAGATGAAAGGTCAAATTTGACCCACCATTGTTTAGCCCTATCTAACTTCCTATATGTTGCCTGCAACAGATTTGTTGTATCTCCACTCGTTTTGAAATGTATGGGTGGTAAGACTTTTGGCCCACCCTGTAGATAATAAATGGATAGAATCATTACCACTGTGATATCCATTGTTGCAATATAGTATATTATGCTCCAAGAATATAAAAATGATAGGCAGATGGTGTCATAAGGCAGATGGTGTCACTTGAAGGTACTTAGAAAAGTTTTTTAGCGATGAGAGTATTGTGGACAGCTTTAATCCCATCATCATGAGGAATGTTAGCGTAAAGAGAAGACACCAAGAGTTTAGAGGAAATTATAATTAGGATCTTTAAGGCACTTGGATATGGGAGATATCCCATAGTTTAAATAAAATATTTCTTAACCGCACATTGTTACAATGCCTAGACGTTGACTGATTCTTTGGAGGTGGTCCAAAACGTTAACTTGAATGATCGGAAGGTCGTTAAGTCGGAGGATATCTGTAAAATAATAACAATAGTAATAAAATGACTAATCCAAAAAAAAAAAGAGCATAGAGTGGATGGATGCGATTTCTCCATGTTTAATGAGGCGATATCATCGTTATTTTTTCCCACATATTTCACCGAATCTCATATTATTGCCTTGTGCAAACTGCGAAAAATTTTTGATCAACTTGATTTATTTAGCTCAGTAAAAGAATATCTAGGTTAGGGAAGAAAACCTGACTGAATAAAATTTTTTTCTCTTCTTCTTCTTCTTCTTCTTGATGAGGTGAAAGAAATTTGATAAAAAAAGTTGTTTTTTTTTTGTATTGTAAAAGTTGATTAGCTTTTAGTTTACCACTTAATATTAAAAAGAAATGAGAAATTTTTTTTCTTTCAAATTTGGCGTTAAAAAAGAAGAATGAAATTAAATTTTATTAATTTTTTTGTAAATAAATATTGAAATTGTAGAAAATTTTAAAAGATATCTTAATTAGAGGTTTTAATGAAGTAATGTTGAATTCAATATGCAATGCTTTTGTATTCATAATTTTTCATGAAGAAGCTTAGGCTAGAAGAAATTAAAAATTCACAATGCAAAAGGAAATATTAAGAGAATCGAATGAGCTGTTTAAATAAGAAAGGTTTAATATAATTATTATAAATATTAATTTTATTCACTTATAAATCTTTAAATTAAAATATAATATAATATTTTTCTTAAAACAATGCATTGGAAGCAGCTCAGTTTCGTCGAAAGATGGCGAGACGGTCGCCGGTGCGTCGAGTGCGGGGTTCTTCGTGATTCGCTCGTCTGAATCCGGAATCGTAGCGCCATCGCTTCCGTTGGACGATGATGTAGCGATGGACTTTCAACCGGAGTAGTAGTAGAATGGTGGAGCCTTGTGTATAATAGCATTGTTTCATCATGTCGGGACTAATCGACCGCTGTTGGAGTGCGGTAAGTTATGTTTACAACTTGATCTTTTCGTTTATTCGATTACATAGACGCGAAGCGATCGTCTACGAAGGCTCAAGCTGGATAGTCAAGTGTGTTGTTGTAGTGTGATATGTTCGAACCATTTTCAACCGCAATTCCTTAGTCTCTTCCTCCTTTTGAAAAATTGTTTCGTCGGATATGTGTGTATATAATTATATGCAGTTTAGTTTGAGGTAAATATGTAAGTGGATTCGTCTGAATATAGGTTTCTCGGTTATATACGAGATGAAGAAGAGGCGCCTTGTTGTTTCTGCCTGCCAACTGCTTTCACGTTGTACGGTTGGCGATTGCTGCTGCTGCCGCACACTCCCATTTTCTCGTTGAGGGAATTTCTTTTCCTTTTATCACCTCCACTTGCTGTGGGCCTTTCTTCGTCACGTAGATTTCCTAATCAGCAGATCCTGATTGAATCATCATGCATAAGCTCGATTTTATCGACGGTTTAAACATGTGGGAATGCAGCACTACACTTGGGTGCCTACTTTTCTCACAATGCGAACTGCGTTCTCATTCATTCAATGCTGGCGAGGCGATTCTTGTGTACTCAATGAAGGGTTTTTGAGTTCATTCTTACTATAATCTTGAGACGATTCTCTTTTACTATTTGAACTTCTGTTAGACAATAGGCATATCTCCAATATCATTCTCAAATAATCTGTCGTTGTAAAACAAGGCCATACATAAATACATATAAAGTGTACATTTGAATTAATATTATACTATGAATGTTATGTAAATAGAAAATATTTTTAAATTACGAATTATTATTATGTAAATCTTGAAATTTATTATCCTTCTAAAAATAACTCCCTAGAATTATTATAATTTTATAATCGAGCAGCTTAAGGTTTTGTATTTATTATTAATTTTTTTAATTTTTTTTTAATAATCTAATTTAAAAGCCAAAAATTAAGATTGTATGTTTAATTCCAAGTTCTGGGTTTGTACACAGCCTTAAATTCCTGGAAAAGCCTGGAATTTTATTATACTGTTTTCAAGGCCTGGAAAAGCTGGAAAAATAATATAAAATTAGCTTTTTCTACTGAAATTTGTTTTACTGGAAAAAATTTATTCAAATATCATTTTGGCATTAAAAACTCTGTCCACACTAACTTTGCAAGATATATAAAAGAAAGTAGTTTTGAAATCAGATTTCATTGGCCTGAACCTTACAACTTCTATGTCCATGGGATACAAAAATGTAATTCCAAAAATCTTATGTCTATCATGAAAAAACTATATAAATCGCTCTATTTTTTTTTAATAAAAAAAAAAAAAAGAAACTAATACACCTTAAGAATTTAGCTGCACTGGTTGCATGTGACCAATACTATAAAAATTATTATTTTTGCGACCCCCACTCAGATTGTAAGTTAAAATGATTCTACGGTATAGGTAGTAAGGTATCAGTAAGATTTAAAACAGACCACTGGTATTCCAAATGTTGAAACTATTGCTGACCACGACTCTTGTTGTAATATAAAAAGTCGTCTTCTCTGAAAAATTAACCAGCATTCACTAGTTTCTTGCCAGATTCCTGCATGTATAATGTCATATTCTTGGTCTAAAAAAGTTATAAAACATTTCTGGAAAAAGCCTAGAATTTGAAGTTCAGCAAGCATACGAACCCTTTCTTTGAATATTATAAAGATTTAGTCACGAACCATAATTTTTGTTTGGTCATTAAAAACCATATTCATTTAACAACATTAAATATATTTTATCAATATGACATTACATAGTTTTTGTAATCCACAACATTAAAACATTAAACAACATATTTGATTTTCAGATATTATTTATTTCATTAAAAAAAAAAAGCAGTAAAATTTAATATTTACTTAATATTTACAGTATACTGTCAGACCTCAGACATTTGCCAGATTATGTTCCAAAACCTGTCAGATTAGCAGATGTTTGGTATAGTCACTAAAATGGTAATAAATGCTTATTTCTATAGTTGAAACCCTAAACAAGACCCCCGTCATGCTCCCATACATATTAATTTCATTTAAAAATTAGCTCATTTTATTACCCCCCTTAAAAAACAAGGGCAAATGTTTGATGTAAAAATAGAGTACAGTACCATCTAATGCATATTAGTCACACTATCACATTTACATTACAGGATGCTATTGTTACCCGTACTAATTCATAGAACGAGCATTGGCCGCAGTTTTCTTTTGCATTCAGTGTGGTAAAATGAATAAACAAATGTAGATGTCTGAACAAATTGCGGATGCAAATAAGTTCAGTTACAAATTTTTATGGTCTCTATTTAATTATTATTTTTAAAAAATTTAAGTATTATTTTTTACACTACTAATCTTTTTTACTAACTACTAGCACTTTACAAGCTTGCTTACCATGCTGACTTTGTCTACATTTGTATTTAATTTGAAATTGAAATAAAAATTAATATCCTAGGTCTGACTGTACACATACAATCAGACCATATTCATTTGTTGATGTGGTTGTTCGTAACTTCTTCCTATAACCAAATCGCAAAGTCCACTGCGATTTCTAAGTCGTAAAAAATTTGTTCGAATTTTACTACCTATCCACAGCTGGGTAGTAAAAATTGTGGCGAATAGTAAAAATTAAGAGAAAATGTTTTTGCAAGACTGGAGGGGAGGGAAGGGGTTCCCACCCCTCTAATCAACTGATACATATTCCCCCTTCCAGCATAAAAATCTTCTATTTTTATGCTGGAACATTCCCCCCTCATTCATTCTCCCAATATAAGCATCATTTGGTAAGGGGAGACCTTAGGGAGACAGCTAATCTACCATGCTGTGAAGAATTAGAGAAATAATTATCATTAATTGTTTGTAAACTTCCAATGTCTCCTTTTTTAGAATCATCTGTTTGTGACTTCATTTTAGATCTGCACACATTTCAATAAATATTCCTTTATATAGAGTACATTTTAAATGAATTAAAATGACCAAAGTAATATTGGACTCTATATCTAGTTTGTTTACTTAAAAACGATTAGGATTAGCTCTCTCCCTAACCTCTCCTTTTTCTATTGATATCTGAATGTCACACAGTGGCTGTGGGCACATAACAAAATATTTTCAAAAGCTTTTGCCATAGAACAAATTTGTGGAAACCCTCTTAATGGCTATAATTCACCAATTGGTTAGTCCTTGTAAAGATTGAAAATCCATTAACAGAGGAATGGAAACAAACTGTTCGAATTCATATTGTTTCATTCATCTTAGATTTTGTATCGTTTGGAGTTATATTAATGTTAATATAATACAGTAGTAAATGGAAGTTGCAATAAAATTCTTAAACAGCTCTTGAATGACATTAATAACCATGCTTCATTTACATTGAAAATCGTGTCCAAGTTCAGTTTCCAGAAAATGGGTTTGGTAAAGGTGACAGAAGCATTGAGTAATCATAGTTGTCAAATTTCAACACACGTTTCAGTTTTACCTCAGCAAACAACCTAACATGCAACTGGAAACAAAAACAGCAGAATTTTAATCGTTTTCAAGCACCTGCTGCTTTAAATACAATGGGCTGTTGGCGCTGCATTTTAGATAGGTTTTTATTAAGTCTTATTTCTGAAGAAATTTAATTTCTTGTTTAACCACAAATAAATGACACAGATTATGCTGTAAGCAGACTGTTTTATTTTTAATCTTAAATGAATGATATACACAATAAATACTTTTATATGTCAGACTATTCGGTTACATTAAAAAAAAATAATTACCTCTTCACCAAACAAGAGCATCTTGTTATCGACAAAAATCCATAAATCATGCACGTTGAACTGATTTGTATCGTGAGTGTTTCTGTATGATTAATGGCTATGTGAAGTTGAACTTGAAATAACTATTGCAGGGGTGGTTGTGAAAGAAATTTTTTTTTTGAAGGTCACATTTACAAATTTCTTGGCAATTTGTAAACGTGAGCAGTATTGGCAATTTGGCCTTGGCATTTGTAGCAAAATTAAAATCTTTGATTAATAAGAATGAAAAAGCAGATTTTAAAAATATAAAAACATGTGCCAAGGGAAAAATCTTTCTTAATAAAGAAACAGTCCTAGAAAATTTTGGTTCCCATCGTGGTGACCTTTGTTCATTATATTGCTAAAGGGACTATGCCATTGACAACGTTTCTGAGTATTCATTAAATTTTGATGTTTGACCCTTTGAGAAGTTTATAATTGCATTACTCTTTTGTCTGTTTATTTATATGCTTAGATGAAGATATGTTTTCCCAGACTGACATCTCTTGATTGTTTGAATAAAATTGTGTGAGTGTTTAATAGATGTGATCACGTCGAAATACCTGTAATTAGCACGTTGTTTTGCACTTACATAACTTTATATTACGTTTTTTATTATGTCTTGCCTGTTATATAACTTGATTTGTAGCTTTGTTAGGTTAAGAATGCAAATATTGAACATGTGCGTTTGTTTCTAAAGGGTTTTAATTTTTTTTTTTATAATTTCAATGCATTGATGGAATGATCTGGTTTGTAAGAATATAAAATTTGTTTCGAACCTACCTTTAATCTTTATTTATAAATGAATAAGAACTGGTATTAGATGAGAACTTGTTCAGATTAATTTTATTATTTTTATTAGAAACAACAGCGGCTATTGTTCACTCCTGCTTTTACATTACAATTCTATCAGTACTTGACTTGAGGAAAGTAACCTATGACAAATTGTCCTCTTCATATTGTAGATCCAAAGACCTTGACCAGTTGCAAGAGCTATAAGAGCATTTATCTTGGTATACTTATGAAATCCATTTTTAACGTACATATTTTTTTTGCTTATGGAAGTATTTTGTAAGTTATTACTTGGATTGAATATGAAATTAGTAAATTACAGTTAAACTCGATATCTCAAATTTCACGGAACTTAAAAATTCGAGATTGGAGGGTTAAGCTTAAATAAAGATTTTTACGTTAATAATACCAAATGATAGTGCCAAAATTCAATAGCGAGGTTTTCTGAGAAAATGTTTCGAGATAATGAGGGCAAATTACATAGAATTTATAGTGAAAATGTAGGGAAATAAAATTTTTTCGAGAAATCAAGCTTCAACTGTACTTATTTTTAGTCTAAAGAGGTAAAAACTTACTTTTGGCATAGGGCATTCCTTTAAACACGTTTAAGAAAATTATTGATCTAAATTAATCTTATCAATTTTTATAATTAAAAAGTTCATATGTCTTGAGTTAGAATTTGGCAAAAGGAAATAAAGTACAAATAAACTGGACATTGCATGAGTAACGTGTAATAATAAGTTTAAAATTTTTGAAAACATGTTTAAAGGAAGGTCTCATTCCAATATTTCTATGGATCAACAATATTAATTGAAAGTCACTTTTCAAGTCCACAACAGTTGATTTTTTTCAGTCCTTGATATTCTGCTCTCAGATGATGTTATCCAATGTGGGGGACTTCTCTGATGATTTATTTCCAATGTGATTAAAATTCAATTTCAAAATGAGTTCAAATTTCATGAAAAGTTTTTGAAAAGAAATCATCAGAGAAGTCTCCACATCAATATTGGATATCATCAAAAGTGGACTTGAAAAGTGATTTTCAGTTAATATTATTTTTTTATCTCGTTAGATTATAAGCAAATAATTTATTCAGTTCATGTAATATTTTTTTTGTGGAGAGATTTTTTTTTTTTATATTTATTATTGGATAACAAAGGAAAAAGTATTTATTTGTTAATGCACATGTTTTTGATGAAAGGCGGAAACTACCTTTTCGAGAAGATTTCTCATTTGAATTCCTCTGTTTTCCATCTGTTGGAAAGAAAACGACATGCAAGCCCTTTCTGAACTTTATAACCTAGATTTGTGTAGCTCTTTATATGACCAGAAAATTTGGGATACATTAAAATGCTATTGAGGTTGCCTAATAAAAGAACCATTTTGCACCTGTTGTTGGAAATATGCTCATTTTTCGAAATTTATTTTATTTATTATTATTGTTTTTAATTCATTTTTTTTCCATTTGAAAATTGTTGGCAGTATTGTTTGTTTTTGAATTGGTTCACGTTTTTTATGAAATTATTTAGATTAATAGTAGAGGAGGGGATGATTTCTCAACGATTTCTTTTTCTTTAATTTGAAATATTGTAATGAACTAAAACAAGAGCCTGCCCTCTTTATCAAGAAGAAAAGATAAAAATTATAGCTTTCCTCTAATACAAAAGCTTTTGTCTGGCCAGTGGTCAGCTGAGGGAAAGGAATGATCTTGAAAGAGGCTGGTGAAGTCCTTACTGTAAGCAACAAAATACAGTGGCTGAAAACTTCTCCAGCAATTAATGTATGCTATCTGTCTGTCTCCTCTCCTTGGAGTCGTCCTTCCTCTGGTATTCAGAATAATGTTTTTCGGCCTTAACTTTTATCCCTCCTCGTTGTTGTGCCTTCGGGACAGTTCGACTCCCCCTCTGGGCAAGAGCAGATATTTTGGCCAGGAAATAGGGGGTTCCCATCAGAACAGAGGAGCTCCTTGCTTCAGTGCTCCCTTAGTGCATGGGATCTTCTGCACGCAAGAATATTTAATGAGCAGGAGAGAAGAAAAGAATAACATGTGCATTAGCATGTATAAAGAGCATTTAATTTCAGAAGTCAAGCTGTGATTAAAAAAAAGAAATATTGAGGGTTGTTTCCTCTGAAAGAGCTGGTTGCTTAGTTCTTACACTTTATATGTGTAAAAATTAAATGATCTAATAAAAGTTTGTTTTAAGTACGGCAGTATCTGACATTAATGAAATTGTAAAATTTGAGGAAAGTGTGAATTAATACCGATTGACTTCTCATTAAACTTGTTCTCGTTAGATAGATTTATAAAATTCTTGCCGGCAAGCATTTAACGTTTATATTAATTAATTATGATGATTGATGTGCTCATTATCCTTTTTCCTCCCTTTTAAGTTTCCCCTTTTACATAAAGAATGAAGAATATTTTTTATACCACTCGTTAACAAATAAAGGCTTGTTTGAATAGTTTTATTTAACAATTAACAGAAATTTGCATCTAATAGTATGTCCTGTAGGGAGGAAAACGAAATTTGCCCTGCAGGCAGTCTTTTTCACCGTTAAGCAAGTTGGCAACTTAGGCGATGTTCCTGCTCATCATAAGGCCAAAAACCTTGAGGAGGAAGAACACAGCAACGACATTGCTAGCGGCTCCTATTTTTTATTTTTATTATTTTGTTTTTCTATAGTCTTGAATTTGAAAGGAAGAGGAGGCTAGATTTTTTAATCGCTTAGTAAAGATGGCATCTAAGTGGTTCATAAATAGATTGCAGCATTACTCGCTTTTTTTTTTTTTTTACTTTTTTTCTGCACTTTCCTTTTTCCTAAGGAGCGAAGAAAATAAACTTGAATCTGTTTGATTTTAATTTAAGGGAAAAAGAAAATATCTTTGGGGAAATTTTTTCCATCCCATTAGCCTTTTGTGTTTAGAATTTGAATAAGTTGGAAATATACAGTCCCTAGCAGAACATTTTTTCCCTCTTAGTCTCTGTTTAATGATACAGTCCAGTCTCCACATCCTGGTTTGTTTGATTTTTGTCATTCTCTCCCTGAAGGAAGCCTCTTGCCTAATGAATACATTTAAGTGCCAGTGTTTGCTAAAGACAAGTAATTGTAAATAAACCAATGAGATAACAAAGTTTTTTTTTATTAAAAAATTCATTAGTCCTCTCCTCCTGCAAGTTAAAAAACTTTAAATTATCTAGAGGACAAGAACCTAAATGTTTAAATGCAAACATCAGATCCATTTACAGTCAAGTGTCAATTATCCAAACGTCAACTATCTGAACTTGTAAAAAAACGCAACTTTCCTTAGCCTATTACATTAAATGTAAAACGAATTGTTTACCATCAATTATGTCTATGGTCGGATTAACCTCTAAATAGGTGCACTCGTAAAGTCACACAAAGGTGCTCATTCCTTAGTGACTCCACCTTCTTTTTCAGGCTGAGAAACCAAATTGGTCCTGGAGCGAACCCTGAAGAATGCATGTAAAATAGGTGATCATTGCCAAGGATTTTTCAAATCTATTAATTATATTTGATATGCAAGGTCCCGATCACTTTTTGGAATTATCAAATCACCCTGCACTTGGAAAGAATATTTCTTCCATTAGTGACACCGAATCATTTTCGCTTTAAAATTGTTTTCTTTTTAAAGTTTCAAACAAATTCAGTGCTTTTGGTTTTATAGTCATTTGACTAAGAGGAATTCTTTTGGTTATACTCTTCTATCCAAACTGACAGCAAACGTTTCCTTTTCAATCATAGGATGACTTCTGTTTCTCATTGTGTTGGATCCAGATGAGATCGATGCACTTTTCCTAGTTGCTTATAGTTGGCAGCCTGGTCTAAAACTGCAATCTGCAACCTTTAGGACCTCGTGGACCAATAAACCTCAAAATTGTATGTATGCTAAGGCTTGTTTAATTTTCTTGCGAACCACTGGTCTAAAACACGGCAAACACTTGAATTATTTAGACCTTATTATCTTGCAATTTTGGCTTTGCTTATGGCTGTCTCAGACATGGTTATAATATGCAGCTTTTCTTCGAAGCTGATCACCCTGCGTTTCTTCTTGATAGTTGCAAACTTGGTAGGTATCATCCTTGTTTAGGAAGCGCTACCTGAAGTGTAGCGACTCGATTCTGGTTACATATGTAGTGGACTACATCTCATGACCACGATAATTCGAATTTAGAGCGCAATAATTGAAACCCTGGTATCAAATTATAAACTGCAATAAATCAAGAATCACGGTAATTGAGGTATTCTTAAGGAATCATGGAAATTGAGGTATTCTTATACTGCTGTTACATTCAGCAGAAAAGAATAGACTGAACTCTCTACAAACAAAATTTTGGCATTTGGAGCACTGATGGCATTGTAAAACTTGATTATTTCAGGCTGGTGTTGGTCACCACTACTACATTCATATATTACAGCATCATTGCATTATTGACAATAGGGCAGCAGTAATTTTGGGGGGAAATCTGATTCCATAGCCATATTGGTGGTGGTAAATCGAAACTGAGAAATAAATTCTATTGTTCTGTTTCCTTTGTTGTTGATATATTTTTATATTTTTTATCAGCTAACTGAACACGAAGAAAAGCTACATTATTGACTCAAAATAATAATCCCTATAACTTATTTATTTATCAATTATCAAAAATTATGATACAAAATTGATATTTCGAAAAAAATTAAGTAACTGACGCGAAAGTCCTAAATACTTAAAAGATTTTGGTTACCCTAAATACAGGATGTCTTACAAAGGACTCCCTGATTTTAAGAGTAAATATCTCAGAAATGGAGATTGATAGATGAATGAAACAAGCAGTGGGTTTATTTCAAAAGCCATAAAAATCTGATACAGAAGTTTCAAACTTGGTTACAAATGTTTCCGACAGGTAGCGCTGTACGTAGTGTACTGAAAAAAGTGGATGGTTTGTGCTAGCTCTATGCTGCTAAAGGTGCACATTTTGAATCGATTGTGATGTGATTCCAATGGATGCTTGCAAGGATAGCTTATAACCTATTTCTCAGACACCGTATTACACCTGTTGGCAACATTTTTAACTAATTTTGAAATTTTCTGTATCCGATGTTTATGGCTTTCGAAATAAACATACCTCTTGTTTCATTCTTTTATCGATGTCTGCTTCCGAGATTTTTACTGTTAAAATCAGGGAGCCCTTTGTGGAATAGCCTGTGTGTAATTCAAAACAAATAATCATAAACCAAAAAATAAATTTTAGTTTTCAAAGTGAAACAAAACTTAAAGTGTGATGGGAATTTTTTTTTTTTTTTTTAATTGCCAGAGATTTCACTTTAAGTTTTTTAAAAAGAAATTTTAAAAAAAAATTCCATCATTATTTATTGAAACGAGAGGTAATAATAAGAAAAGATAAAAACAATGAAAAACTAGCTCAAAAGTTAATTTAATTTAGTCATCTGTCTGAAATTCTTTGGTGCCCCCTTTTTACGATGCCTTAAGCACGTGTTTATTTTGCTTAATGGTTATTTTGTTCCTGACTACCTCGCTACATTTATTTTCCTTTTTTATTTACTTGGAGTTTAGTTTGCTTCAATTCCAGCATATAACTTCAACTCTATTAGACTTTCTGTAATAAAGAAATTTAAAGGAAGCAGACACTTGATAGAAAACATGTGACAATTTCCAGTGCTCTGTCCTCTTGAAAGAGTTATTCTAATTTTTTTTTCTACTTTGCTCATTTCCAATGAAGCACTTGAAAGAGACATTTGCTGAAAACAATTTAGGTCTGATTTGTCAGATTTTTTGTGGCAAAGAAGACCCAGCTGCCAAATATAATTGGGTTGAGTCATCCCAGGAGTTGCCATTATGCTGGAGTGAGTGACTGGGCTACTAGGCAGTCAGTCGGTTTCCTGCCCTTCCCAGTTCCATGACATGCAAGATTGAATTGAGCAGTGAATAGAGAGGCGGAAAGAGAGCTTTATTTGTAATTAACAGAGGAATTATACATAGAGGACGAATGGGAAAGCTTGGCTATGTATGGGAAGGCTTTTAAA